>OZ007574.1:46029772-46089772 GCA_963931925.1 Onchidella celtica
ACTACCTAGCTTATCAACAACAAATTTTTTCACGACAAAAATTTATAGTTTGGTATTTATAAGTCACAATAAGATAGGATAAGATGAAACTTTATTATGGCGAAATTAGTTCTTGTTTGGTATGTCTCCATTTTCTGAAAAAACCGGAGATCTTTTAGTATGTACAAGAGGTATAATAAATGTACATTTTAACATTTAATGTAAAATGCATTGCGGCACTTATCGAGCTATTTCACAGTTCCGATTTATTCTAACTCCTTATCATAATAGTAAAGCCCCAAACGTTTAACGTCAACTTCTTCAGTTGTGCAAAAGTGGAGTTTGAACAAACAAAAACTGAGATGGCGACGTCCAGAGACGAGAGATTTGACTATACAGCTTCTTCAAAACTACCCATAACTAACACACGCATGGACACAGGCACATTCGTCTATATGCACGTGTATACACATTCCACGGATACATCTGACTCTATCAAATCGGTTCCGCATATTATGTCAAAAGTTTTGAAAGAGACATGTTTTGTCTGGTCTGTGCATTAAGGATTTCTGTCTTTTGTGAACCTTTCTCCCCACCCCCTCAACCCACCCAGACGTCCTATTAGACACATTTGATGCTTATTGCGCAAGAGGATTACGCCATGTAACGGTTTCAGGTGACGACGGGCTCTCGGCTCCCACATCTTTCAAGCATTCCTTGTTATCCTAGATCTTTATCTACCCAAGTCCGCCTGACGCTGGAAAAGAGGATTTTGATCGCTTTTGAAATATGACCCGTGTCTGTATCAATGTGGGGTTTTGTCTTAGTGTGGAAGTGTCGGGAATGATGGACTTTAAAGTCAGCAGCTGGGTCCATTGTAGTAGTAGTAGTGGTAGTGGAGGTAGTAGCGGAAGTAGTAGTAGTAATAGTTGTAGTAGTTAGTAGTAACAGCAGTACTGTAGTAGTGGCAGTAAAAGTAATAGTAGCGATAACAGTAGAAGTGGTAGTTGTTGTTGATGTTGATGATGATGATGCTGCTGTTGTTGTAACACTGTTGTTATTGTAGTAACCATTGTTGCTTTTGTTATTACTGTTGCTGTTCTTGTTCTTGTCGCTATTGCTGGTGCTGCTGTAGTTCTCATCAGGGATGAATTTTTTTTTCTTTTTTTAATCGGAGCAAACAAAGGTGGTGCGACTCCTCCTCTGGGCGAAATGTAATTTCAATGTCGTAAAATTTGCATACAGTGAATTGTGCTACATTAAGAAGATAAAAAAGGAAAAGTTGCACTTAGCAAAGTCGGGCGTTTACAATAAAGAACAAGAAAACTAGTCATTAAATTCTGAAAGGAACTTCATTCTCACTGCTTTAGAATTCATTGTCTAGGGTTTTTGTGCTCCGTTTCTAACCCCGGGCTTTGGAAAATACGGTGGTTTGTTTGGCTATATTTTATCTTTTTTGCTAAACTCTTTCTCTCCTCTTTGTGTGTGAATGTTTATCTCTGTCTCTCTCTCTTTCTCTGACTATTTCTCTCTCTGTGTCTCCCCCCCCCCCTCTCTCTCTCTCTCTCTCTCTCTCTCTCTCTCTCTCTCTCTCTCTCTCTCTCTCTTTCTCCCACTTTTTCTCTCTCTCGTTCTTTTTCTCTCTCTGTCTCTCTCTCTGTTATCTGTATGTGCGTATGTTTATCTGTCTTTGTCTCTCTTTCTGTCTCTTTCTGTCTGTCTCTCTCTGTCTTCCTCTGTCTCTGTCTCTCTCCTTGTCTCTCTCTCAGTGGCTATTTCTGTCTCGCCCTCTCTTTTTTCTCTTCCGCTCCCTCTCCATCTCTCTCTCTCTCTGTGTCTCTCTCTCTGCCCCTCTCTGTTTGAATCTGTCCTTCTGTCTCTGCCGCCTCTCTTTCTCTCTCTTCCTTTCTCTTTCCTTGCTCTCGCTCTCTCTCTCTCTCTTTCTCTCGCTCTCTTTTCCTCTCTTTCTCTCTATCTCTTCTCCCCTCTCCTTATTTCTCTCTATTTGTGTCTTGTCTGTCTAGTCCACATCAGAAAGAACGTCAAGAAAATAAAAACAAAAAACAGTCATCACGTTGCTAGGTGACCAAGACAACAATAGCATACAAAACCAGGAACATGGAGAACGTTCACCCGCGACATTTCTCTGCCTTTTCCTCCAGATCAAACTCTTGACCTCTATTTTCATCTCTACCAGGACATTCATTACTTAAGCCAGAACGTCCCCAGCGCACCTCAAAAAGCAACTGCAGACAGATATCTTCCGCTCTCATGAACAATTCGCCCGAGATTTTACCTTCTTCTACGGCCTGATTTATTTTGTAAATGTCCTGGTTTCTCTCATGTTTTTAGAAGATACATTTTCATCTGGGTGGTTCTCCTCCATTTTCCTTTATTAGGATTATTATTTTCCACGTTTCAGGAATTGCGTGCCTTTGTCCCCTCTTCTTAAAAAACGCATGCTTTTTTAATATTTTTTTTAACCCTTATTAAATTAAAGGACATCATTTTTTTTAATCGTTTTTTACTTTTATTACAAAATACATTTTTTCTTAGCATTTTTCATTTCATTGTCGAAATGTTGCTATGATCATCCAATGGCACCATAACAGATCCAGCCATTGCTCACCGATGTCATGAGCCATTTTTAGAGCATCGAAGTCCTACTGCAAGTCTTCTGTCTGTAAATTGTGCTTGGTAATTAAATTTGTTGATTATTTAAGACAAATCAGACTTCTTGACACTGTTTTGTTTTTACCAAATATAAGATATTATGTTGTGCTTAGTCGATTTTCAGTGAGACCTTTCACACAAACCAACTCTAGTGACGTCATCCACCAACTTGTTAAGTCGGCTGGGCTAAATCACTTGAGTGATTCTGGATTCAAGCAAAGACACTAGAATTGACAAAATAAGACAGCAAGTGCTTTTAGCGTGCACAGATTTTGCACCGCCACCTAGCGGCAAACGCGCGGAAGTCATGAAAAGTGCTGTATCTTACAAAGCCAATAGGGAAAATGTTGAATTTTGTTCACTGTTCAGCTGTCGCTATAGGCCTTGATTGACGTCACTTATTGCGGAATTATAACCTTAATCACTGTGGGAAAACTCTGGTTATTTTTTGTGTGAGTGTGTGTGTGGAGCAGTACCACTGTCACAATTTGGCATCATAAATTTACCATTATACCAAGCATTCTTTTCATACTATGCGCCATGGGCCCCGCCCCCGATCAGCGCGCAAATTGAGTGGACGTTTTTTTTTAGTGGTGCGAAGAAGATAGTGTCTCAGCTTATCGTTTCTGGTTTCACTTGAATCAAAGATAGCTTATCTCATTTATCTTACCTGTAGACCCAACTAGCATAATTATGAAATGCTGTTGTTAGGGGCACGTAGTGTTTTACACAGAAAGCTATAGCTGAACACTGAACACAAACTTAGTCCTTTCTCTATTTGGCTTTGTAATTAGTCTACGTCCCCCTAACAACATCCATCAAATGTGTAAATGAGGAAGACATGCACTGTTTATCTCGAAACCTCGCTTTCCACTTCTTCCCTCTGTTTTCCACACCATTCTTTTTGCTGTTTCCGGACGGACCCCGACAAATATCCAATTACAATTCTCCGACCGGAACCGGTGTCTTCAATAAATTTTCAACTGGGTTCCCCGCCATTTTTTATCCGTTTCCATTTCCTGCATTTTTGCGGCTTCCATTTTCTTCCGGCTTAATCTTTTTGTTTTACCCATTAATTTTTCAGGCGCACCTTTTTCGACCCGCGAGATGCCGTTTCTGTTTTGTCAATTAAGATTTGGTTTTGTAGCTTGCAGAGTCTTTGTATTTGCATCTGTAGAGTTAGACAGATTGTATTTGCCCCACAAGTATTGTTTAAGTTTTTTTATCCATTCTTTAAGCCTTCAATTACATCTTGGAAGCGTAAAATCAAGAAGAATTGTACCTCGAAATTATCAACGTTCTGTCTTAAGTCAGTTACGTTTAATTACCAGTTTCTTTGTCATTTGGGTCGTATTTAAATGTTGGGAAATAGTAAGACAGGCAGACAAACAGACGGAGAGACAGACAGACGGGGAAGAGGGGGGCGGGCAACGGGCAGGCAGGCAGGTAGGCAAGAGACAGATAGACAGCAACGTAGGCAGGCCGACAGACAGACAGAAACGTAGGCAGGCATACAGACAAACAGACAGACAGATAGACAGACAGAAAGGCAGGCAAGAAGACAAACGGACATACACACGGACAGATAGCTGGAGGACAGGGGATGTCTATAAGTTCCTTCTTCACATTCTCAAGTTTTTATTTCCTAATGTATCCTTTCTACCCAAACATGTTCAGTGTTTGTCTTCGTCTGTCCAGCAATCCGTGTCAATCTGCAAATGCGAGACAATTTTTCTCCCACTCTTGTACACATTTTTCTCCCACTCTTGTACACATTTTTCTCCCACTCTTGTACACATTTCCTCCGAGCGCCAAAATCCTTTCTCCATCCTCCCCTCTTCTTTTCCCGTGTTTGGAGCTCTCTTGCAGCCAACTGTATCTTTGGATATTTCTTCCACGTTGTCTCCTTTGCCCCCACCCCCACCCCTCCCACCTCCAACCCCCGCCCAGAGCCCCCATCCTGTACAGCTTTGCACAGTTTGAAACTAAACAAATGAGAAACGCGACAAGATGTAGCCAAAAATGGCTCCCCGGAAAACTTTTATCACAAAAAGACTGCTGTCTCACTTGGCGTTCACAATTTTTTTTAACTCGGGCGCCGGTTAGCCATTTTCTCCGGAAAGCAACGAACGTTTCCGATAGACAGACAAATTGATTAACACAAATATTATCCAACTCGGAAAGCAAACCCAGTGTCAAGTGATTATCCTAAAGGAAAACGTTCTGGGGAGGGTAGTTCCACATCTTAGCCGCACTCTCCTCCAGGGATGTATCAAAAGCGTGGCGAAGGGACGATTGTGAGAAACGGTTTAGAACTGAAGACATTACATTATCGAAAGTGTCTCGGTAAGCTGGAGTTGAAAGCGTATCATTGAGCTATAATTCACAGTTGTGTGGGCGATGTGAGATTGGCATTTTGACACTGAGAGATCACATAGCATTGGCCAGATCTACTTTAACTCGCAGAATGCCGACTAAAAAACAGTTTGAGTACTAGAATTGTTGCATGAAAATGAAAAATATAATACGATAGGAGATGGTAAACTGTGCACCCGTGATGTATGGCCTCTGTGAAAATCTGATGTATAGAATATTTTAAATACGGCCTATCTGATTCATGATGGTGGCTCTACACACTCAGAGGGTCAATAGGCGTCACGTTTCCCGCAAACCTCTAGGCAGTGCGCGTTAATGCCTGTCGCAGTTGATCAGTTGACCCATTTAAGCCTCACAATGTAGACTCAAAGTTCAATATTGTTACTAATTGTTTCTATCCAACCAGCTCAGATTTTGAAGAAACGCTACCAATAATTTGTTAGGACAGTGTTAGTTAGTTAGGTCCTTCCGCTGTTGCCGGGAAGCGTCGCGGGAAGATTCAAGCGTCGGTCCAAAGCGAGGGGTGTGGCCTGTGTTGCAGTGAGGTTGTGGTTCTTAACTCTCTAATGGCAAGAGTGTGGTATTCACTAGCCAACATAACAATGCCAAATCTTTAAAAAAAACTCATTTGAAGAGTCAAACGGGTGCAGAAATAGAAATATTTAGCACGAAAAATTGTATGAGTATTTTCTTGATAAATTGAGAAATGTTCTAATTACAGAACTTTGGGCTCTCGTGTCGTAGTTCAGATATGGAATGCTGGGCACTAGTGGATTAAGAATCTCAGTCACTCCTTGGTCTATCCATCGTTTCTTGGACTTCTCATAACCATTCTCATAAGATATCCAAACCATTCTCATAAGATGTCCAAACCATTCTCATAAGATATCCAAACCATTCTCATAAGATATCCAAACCATTCTCATAAGATGTCCAAACCATTCTCATAAGATATCCAAACCATTCTCATAAGATATCCAAACCATTCTCATAAGATATCCAAGCCATTCTCATAAGATATCCAAACCATTCTCATAAGATGTCCAAACCATTCTCATAAGATATCCAAACCATTCTCATAAGATATCCAAACCATTCTCATAAGATATCCAGACCATTCTCATAAGATGTCCAAACCATTCTCGTAAGATGTCCAAACTATTCTCATAAGATATCCAAACCATTCTCATAAGATATCCAAACCATTCTCATAAGATGTCCAAACCATTCTCATAAGATATCCAAACCATTCTCATAAGATATCCAAACCATTCTCATAAGATATCCAAACCATTCTCGTAAGATGTCCAAACCATTCTCATAAGATATCCAAACCATTCTCATAAGATGTCCAAACCATTCTCGTAAGATATCCAAACCATTCTCGTAAGATGTCCAAACCATTCTCATAAGATATCCAAACCATTCTCATAAGATGTCCAAACCATTCTCGTAAGATATCCAAACCATTCTCGTAAGATATCCAAACCGTTTGATCCCCTGTCTGTGTATGTAATCTGTTACAAGTTCCGTCTCTATTATTCCTCTAATGTCTTCGTTTCTAATTAGTGTCTCTTCTAGTCTTGTTTGCTGACCAATAATTATGCCTGTTAGAAACCACACACAGACGAATACACACTTGAACTCAGTATTCAGCACCACCTGCTTTCCTACTTAATTAGAAGTCAGTTACAGCTATGGTGGAACAAGCTACCCTCTTTTCATGAGAAAAAGTTCCCACAATCAATACAAAGAAAATTTGCCACAGCTACTCTAAAGACGATACTCAGATGCATGACGGCTTATTGAATAGGCCTTTATTTCCTATGTCGGGTAGTCTGAACTGACATGACTGTAGTTGGTAAAAAGTTTATTAACTTTCTGAATACGCCTTTAATTTGGGAAAATATGATTTTCTGAACACGCCCTTATTTCTATGTTGGGTCGCTTGAACTGACGTGTAATTTGTGAAAGTATAACTTCCTGAACACGTTCTGTTCCCTATGATCTTACATGGGTGAACTGACGTGTAATTTGGGAAAGTATAACTTTATGAATACGGCTTTATTCCTGGGTTGGGCAGTTTAAATTGACATGCAATTTGTGAAAGTATAACTTCCTGAATACGCCTTTTTGCCCGGGATCCTAGCTTTGGGTAGTTTAAACTGACAAGTCATTTAGGGAAAGTTATAGACATGCCAGCCTACAAACTTGGACACCCGCGCCATCTGTCCTAGACTCTCAACAACACAAGAGAAGGTAATCTGTTGTGTACACAAATCCTGTGTCTCCACATCGCAACATTAGTTGTGGCTCTGACTCCAAGCCAAGTAAATCTCAGATTACAAGAAATGTTCTCGGCTGACGCCACTGAGCTTAGTCATGCTGAATGTTTTGTGTGCTGTGCTGTTGTTTTATTATAAAGGGTTTGGAATTGGGCTGGTTTCTTGTTCTTTATCATAACATAAGTGTGAGGTTTGCTTTATTGGCAAGACTGTGACATTCTATATTTACGTAAAACATGTTTTACATGCAGCTGCTCGATATTGGACGGGAACCTGATATGAAATGATAAGTTTAGAGTTTCTAATTGGCAAACATTAAAAAAAAAAAAAACCAACATGCTCATCTTTTAGATTTCTTGCCTTTGGTATGTTAACCTTCAACGCGCTAAAGTCACAAAGCCTGCTGTGTACTATACTGCATGCCGTGTTAACACTTTTTGTGCCAAAAGCCGATGAATCGGTTGTCCCCGCAGGTCACGTTTATGTCAATCACCGATGTATCAGTGCACAAGAATGCTAGGCTATTTTGTTTCATAAAAAAAGAAGGTCGACTTTCTAGTACATGCGCCTCTCTCCACTCGCTTGTTCAGTTTCCATTTTGTAAATGACCAAAAAGAAAAGTTAAGCTATTTGGTACCAAGGTAAAAATTACCTTATTCAAAACTTGTTAAACTTGAATGTATAACTGAAGTAAAAATTAACAGTCAAAAAGCTGCAATATAGTAAAAAGAATAATTCTGTATAACAATACTGATGATGCTGATGATTATATAATAATAATAATGATGATGATAACAATAACAATAATATTAATAGCCTAATTTAGGAAGAAGAAGAGATATTCATAATTATAAGAAAAAACATTGTCTATTGACAATGAAAATGTATTCCCAAATAATATTGGTCTAAAACGTTGATGGTTTCCTTCTTTTTCAAATAATGGAACATCGAATACCAGACAGTCCAACAGCCTTGTAAATATGATAGAGAGAAAAGAGCATCCAACGGTTGGTGTAATAGGAAGATGATATCGCACTGATTGGAGTAGTGAGCTTGACCTCTCAATGGTCTCAGCCTAAAGCTGGTGGCACACTGAGCCAAATCCATATTGTCTCGGTATTGGTGTGACATATGAACCACGGAGTTGGACCTGACCTGGCGCATTGGCGAAGCTGAAACAAGGCTGTCTCACTAGTAGGGGCCTCGTCAAAACTGTCTTGAGTCGGTTGGCGGAAAGAAAGACTCCGTGCACTGAGTCGAAACAGACGGAAATCAGATTTGATTCAGTGGGTTTTCAGCCTAAAGCTGGGCTTTCATATGTATGGAAACCACAGAGGGAGCGTCAAATATCCATCACGACGTAATTAGAGTAATGTTTCCATACAACTGAAAACAGTTTTTTCTATTCCATTACTTGAAGTATTTTTGGCGTTTCCGTTTCTGTACACATGAAAACCCAGCTTGACGCTCTTGGCCATCCAATGTCTTTTAGACTCTTGAGTCAACGATATGATTGTGAGGACAGGTCGAAGAACCGAAAACGAACGATTCGGGTCCAAGTCGAAAAGTAAAACAAAAACGCAGAAACAATGGAATCCACTCACTTACTGCACAAAAGCTGACTCCGTACATTGCCGTCAACATTAGTAAAAACTTTGCAGAATCGAATCCTTTTATCAATGTACGAAAAGCTTATGTAAAATGTTACTGTTTCCCGTTAGGGATGAATAGTTGTCGGTCCACGGGGATGGGGATACAATGAAACGAATTAAACTTAATGAAATGGCATTTTATTGTTCCCGTTTCTGTAGAGCCGGAGTAAGCTTGTCTGGCCCCAGGGCTAACGTCACGTGACAAATTGTCTACAATGATCCCTTTTCACCGTCTCCGCATTTGGGATTTTTCCCAGAGACAAAGAACAGTGGAAAGTGTCCCTTAGGACATAAAACTCTACGTCTTATCTTATTGGTGTACGCGTTCATTTTGCCTCCCGCCTCTTTCTGCACTCAAACGTCCATGGCGCATTCGTGCATTTGAAGGTCACAATGGGGGGAAATAGAAAATGGTGATAATTTAGACTCTGCCCTAGAACTTTTACCGGTACATTCTGGTTGAGCAATACTTTGTTGGTTGTTTTTTTCTGTATTTTTTTTCACTTGACGTTACTAAACTGCGGTTGTTGTTGTTGTTGTTGTTTTTTGTTGTTGTTGTTGTTGTTTTGCTGTTTCTTATTTTGTCAGTAAATCTGTCGAGTTTCCTTCTTGCAGCCTAAAGCCGTGTTTCCATGTGTATAGAAACGCGTCATTCCATGTGTATAGAAACGCGTCATTCCATGTGTATAGAAACGGCACGAAAAACATTCTTTCAGTTTCATTACTTGCACTGTTTTTGGCGTTTCTGTTGGTTTCCGCACACATGAAAACACGGGGTAAAGGAATAACACATTTTGAGCGCCAGATTCGAGAAGTCACTTGAACTGGAAGTGACAGACACGACACGTTGGCCACGCTTTCTGAGTTCCCTGCGGGTTTAAGACCACGTTATTTCGGGCGCTCTTGCAATGGTTAGGACCGATTTAAAAACACACATACACGCAGGCACACACACACACATACACACACGCACACACGCTCTCCAACAGAAACACTGTGGGGTCGCAACACGGATTGGCACAAAGTTGAAAATAGGAATGGGCAACTTAGCTGTGGCTGATCCTTCCATACAAAATGGGATAACAAAATACTGCAGTAATGAACTTATGAATCTTAGCAATATTTCTTTCACAATTGCGACAGTTTTACCTTTTTTTTTTTTTTATTCAGCTCCTTAGCAATCTAAGACTAGCGTAGCGAGTTTATTATTGTTATTATTTATTATTATTATTATTTGGGAATTTATTCTGTAGTTTTCTTAATATTTGTTTCTAATGAAGGGCCTTGCGGAATGGATAGATAGACAGACAGACAAATGGATCAACGGACAGAAAACAGAGAGACAGACAAACATGCAGACAGATTAGATAGATAGATAGATAGATAGATAGATAGATAGATAGATAGATAGATAGATAGATAGATAGATAGATAGATAGATAGATAGATAGATAGATAGAAAGATAGACAGATAGATAGATAGATAGATAGATGGATAGATAGATAGATAGATAGATAGATAGATAGATAGATAGATAGATAGATAGATAGATAGATAGATAGATAGATAGATAGATAGATAGATAGATAGATAGATGGATGGATGGATGGATGGATGGATAGGTGGGTGGATGGGTGGGTGGATAGATGGGTGGATGGATGGATGGATGGATGGATGGATGGATGGATGGATGGACATGACATATACTTTTTTGCTCACATTCAGCACTCTCAGAATCAATGGCGTCTTTGAACAAATAAATGACAACACTGACGTATTACGCATCATTAATTTTCTTTGAATAAAAAGAAACCTTGAGAAAGCATTCCGAGACGCCTGGACGCCGCAGTATTGCTCGCCTTCCTTTCTCAGTGTAGTCTGACGTAGCCCATCTCTTTCGTGAACGGTCCCAAATGGCCGGTGTAAAAGATCCACACTCCGGAAGTCGAACACAGCTATGAACATCGATTTACAAAATCAGCAGTCCGTGGAAATCCAAGGAGAAGTGGATTCTTTGAAATCGATTTTGTTTTTCCTTTTTTTAGGATTGGAACATCTGAAGAATTTCCCTGATGTGTTAAGAAATTGACAGTCGGTTTGCATGTCTGCGTTGAGACTGTTAGGAAGTTGTGATGTCATAAAGGAAACGGGGATTTCGATAAAGAACTAACAACGATGTAACATCACAGTCTGTGGCTTTTGCCCGGGGCTTTTAACGGATTTTCCTGCAGTGTTTTACAGGCCCGTTCTGTTCTTTTATTGCTCTGCTGTTTTCCTGTGACATTATTTATTGATGCCGCATGTTTCCTAGGATATCGTTTTTGGCGTCTTAAATTTAATACTGCGTGGAGTGGGATCAAACACTCTTTCCCTGTAAAGCAAAGGCTGCGCCTTCCGCCTTTTAGAAGTCTTTTTGTCTTCCACTGTGTTTAATTTCTCGTGACCACTGTCAAGATAGTTCCAGGAAAAGAAGATCTGAGAGCGAGACTCCAGAATGATGATCTCCAACGGAAGGGAGATTGGGAGAAACAAGTGTTTTGGGGCATTTGACTTTCACTGGTCTTGTACACTGCATCCGCTCCGTGCCACTATTATGCAGAAAATATCGTATGAAAAAGTCAAACACTATTTGCGTCTATAGCGGTGAGGAGCGGAACGGAACTGATGCTGTGGACAAACAACTAAGGTCGCCAAAGATACATTGTCTATTTGTTTGGTTTTCACTAACTGATAGATGTTATAAAACGAATGAACCAAACATGTTTTTTGCTTTGTCTTATCAATCCTTTGCATTCTACATCCGGGGTCTGAGGCGAGAAGAAAATCTTGCTTTGCCACTTTCGGAGGGCTTCGTTTCATTTGTGGCTGTTTCTGTGCTGATAAGGCGTTAGAAGGAGAAGCTCCAGAATTATAAGAGGATTAGATATTATATTTATGATGGAGAAAAAAAGTTTCAACAGGAGTAGACAAGCATTTTTTTACAGAAGAAATGATTCCAGATAATATGACAGGCTTATATCTGCCAGAGGCTATGCCCCTTTGTTCTGTTGGTAGTGCGATGATTCCGCTGATAAAGATGCTCGCTTCCGACAGATAGATAGATAGATAGATAGATAGATAGATAGATAGATAGATAGATAGATAGATAGATAGATAGATAGATAGATAGATAGATAGATAGATAAATAGATAGATAGATAGATAGATAGATAGATAGATAGATAGATAGATAGATAGATAGATAGATAGATAGATGGATGGATGGATGGATGGATGGATGGATGGATGGATGGATGGATGGATGGATGGATGGATGGATGGACGGAAGGATGGACGGACGGACGGACGGACGGATTGATGGATGGATGGATGGATAGATGAATAGATAGATAGATGGTAGGCAGACAGACAGAGAAGCCTGGGTCGAAGGGTCTCAAAGGTTGTATTTGTCGGCTGATTGACGGTTACTCAATGATATGGCCTTTTCATATCTGGAAAGAATTACCCCACCCCCACCCCATCCCCCACATACGGCACTCCTTTCCATCCCCATTCTCAAAACAAACAAACAAACAAAAAAAGGCTGAAGGTTAATAACTTGATTTGATTGCATTTGGAGTTTCTTGGTTTTGTTTTTAGTTGTTGCTCTAAATTATGACGCTTTTAATCATTGCATTTTATCTAGTGCCAATCCCGTAGACATTTTGTCCTTGACCGCACAGATTTAATACGTGTGATTTAATCACGTTGATGATAATAATGATAATGTTGAAATATGACAAAAAATAAATAAATAAATGAGTTGTCTTATGCAGATCTGTTTACTGGTTATTATTATGAGGAGGAAAATAACGCGATACATTTTAAATGAAAAAACAAATTTCTGGGATATCCTAAATGATGGTGATGTTGATAAGATAAGGTAAGATAAGGTAAGATAACATAAGATAAGGTAAGATAAGGTAAGATAAGGTACTTTACTATTCCTTAAGGGAAATTCACGTTCACATAGCATTTAAGACCATATGCATGGTGCACATATCTAACGCATCATCACATAAACATATCACAACTCAGACTTATTACATGAAGTAATACGGCATGGAACCTTAGTGTCATATTGCACACATCTAGTTATAATGTCTCGTTTATGCGAATTGCGGAGGGCTAAAACGGCCTCTCCCATCTTTCTGATGATGGTGGTAGAGGTAGATTTAATCCTGGGTGATAGGGGAAACTCAAACAAATTAATAATAATGTCTCTCAGACAACTAAGTGAACAATCATCTTTGTGACCCGATGACCAGAAAATCGCTGCCTCAAAAACTAACTTTACAAGAAGCGGCAATGTCTGAGAAACGCCTGCAAACATGCGAGCGTTGGTGGGAGCTACCAGTGAGATCTCCGTCTGTCTTGTCATTCTATTATAGCGTATTATCTTGTTTTCTTATTACGATACCACAATGTGACTTTTATCGACTGGACGTGCTTACTCCAGACTCAAACCTCAAATGTTTAAAAAAAAAAAAAAAACGCCTGAAAACAGACATTTTTAATTGATGGAATGTAGCCACAGCTTCCTACTTGACTGTTGTCCAGTGTTTGGTATGTTCTTTGTATTGATACATTGAATGCGACCTGAAGACTGATTGTGCAGCGCTTAGAGTTTACACCCGATGGGATGAAGAGGTATATTATTATTATTATTATTATATTTATTAATATTATTGCCGTCATCATCATCATCATCATCTTGTTTCGTGTTAGGGCCTTGTCCGTCCACTGCAGGATATAGCCCCCTCCGCCAATGATCTCCATTCTTCTTCTTCTTCTTCTCTGTTTTCCGTCCGTCTTGTCCATGCCTGACTACATGTCTGCGCAGTATCGTCTTTCCGTCGTCTCTGGGGGATTCCTCTTGTCCATGCCTGACTACATGTCTGCGCAGTATCGTCTTTCCGTCGTCTCTGGGGGATTCCTCTTGTCCATGCCTGACTACATGTCTGCGCAGTATCGTCTTTCCGTCGTCTCTAGGGGATTCCTCTTGTCCATGCCTGACTACATGTCTGCGCAGTATCGTCTTTCCGTCGTCTCTGGGGGATTCCTCTTGTCCAGGCCTGACTACATGTCTGCGCAGTATCGTCTTTCCGTCGTCTCTAGGGGATTCCTCTTGTCCATGCCTGACTACATGTCTGCGCAGTATCGTCTTTCCGTCGTCTCTGGGGGATTCCTCTTGTCCAGGCCTGACTACATGTCTGCGCAGTATCGTCTTTCCGTCGTCTCTGGGGGATTCCTCTTGTCCATGCCTGACTACATGTCTGCGCAATATCGTCTTTCCGTCGTCTCTGGGGGATTCCTCTTGTCCATGCCTGACTACATGTCTGCGCAGTATCGTCTTTCCGTTGTCTCTGGGGGATTCCTCTTGTCCATGCCTGACTACATGTCTGCGCAGTATCGTCTTTCCGTCGTCTCTGGGGGATTCCTCTTGTCCATCATCATCATCATCATCATCATCATTATCATTGTCGTCCTCATATTATTACTATTACAATTGCTGACACTATACAATTTTGGAAGGAAAATTGCAGGGAAGAAGAAAAATAAAAAGAGAACTGTGTTAGAAGCAAGAAACACAATAGCCCGCGGGGGTGGCATGGAAGTGTGTGTAGGAGGGGATGAGGTGGGATGGGGGATCGCAGTGAAAGAACGTGAGACGACCAAATATTGAACAGGAGAGAAAGAAACTAGGAGAGCAAAGACATAGAAAAATACGATACCACCCATTGACCACAAAAAGGAGGGACCCTTTCAGCGTCGGGATACACAAGGAACAGCACAGGCCGGTATTTGCCCTACTAAGTGGGGCAGCTTTGACCCTGCCGTTTGAGTACACTAGGGCCGGCGCGTTGAGTAAATGCACGCGCAATTAGTGTTGAAGCGAGTCGATATTGCCCACACAGTCAACTCAGTCAAAGTTTCCTCCTTTTTTTTTTACTCTTTTTTTTTTTTCAATTGAGGGTGAGGAAAAGTGGACTTGTTTGTACTTGAGGAGTTACGGGGTTTTTGGGTGCTTTTGTTACACTGTTTGGGAGTTGTTTTCTGATCTCTGATTTCTGTGAGAGGATGGGATGTCGCGAGTGGATGAGAGGGATAATTGTGGGCCTGTGTCAAGACGGGAGAGCTGTAGTATCTGTACGTGAGAGACAAACAGACACACAGACAGCCAGACAGACTGACAGACTGACAGACAGACAGAAATAGATAAATAGACAGACTGACAGACAGACAGAAATAGATAAACAGACTGACAGGCAGACAGACAGAAATAGATAAACAGACAGACTGACAGACAGACAGAAATAGATAAACAGACAGACTGATAGACAGACAGAAATAAACAAACAGAGAGAGAGCGAGGGAGATGATAGATAGATAGATAGATAGATAGATAGATAGATAGATAGATAGATAGATAGATAGATAGATAGATAGATAGATAGATAGATAGATAGATAGATAGATAGATAGATAGATAGATAGATAGATAGATAGATAGATAGACAGATAGATAGATGGAAAGGGAGGAAGAGAAAGTGAGAAAGAGGGAAAGAGAGAGAGAAAGAGACACAGGGAGGAAGAACGGGGGAAAAAACACACATAGACAGACAAACAGAGAGAGAAAGAGAGAGAGAGAGAGTCAGACAGACATGCGGAAATACAGATTTTCCTCTCGTCTTGTTCTCTCTTCTTTTCTTTCTCCCCTTACATCTGATGCATTTCCACCTCCGTCTTCCACTCCAATTTCTCTGCAAGTTCTCTCTATCCTTTACTCATCCTCTACAACACCCCGCCCGCCTGTCTGACGGTAGTTCGATCCCCCACCGCTTTTCCCCTTGTCCTATAATTCAAGTTTGTCCTTTCCGGGATGCTCTCAGAATCCATGACGATAAATTCTCCTGTTTTCTGTCTCAGTTTATACCCCAATTTTTGCATCCTTCAAGTCAGGGGCGGAACCAAGACATGTCTAGGGTGGGTTCGGGGAGGAGACCTCGAAAAAGCGACTTAAATATCTTTTTGAAATTATTCCTTTAATGTGCATGCTATTGATGGAATTGGAAAAAGAGTATAATTTCTCTAGGGGGAGGGGGCGGGGGTGGGAGGAGAGAGAGTGAAAAAGAGAGAAAGATAGAGAGAGAGTGAGTGAAAAAGAGAAAGACAGAGAGAGAGTGAGAAAGAGAGAAAGATAGAGAGAGTCGAGAGAGATTGAAAAAGAGAGAAAGATAGAGAGAGAGAGAATGAAAAAGAGAAAGACAGAGAGAGAGTGAGAAAGAGAGAAAGAGAGAGAGAGAAAAAAAAGAAAAGAGAGAGAGAGAGAGAGAGGGGGGAGAGAAATTTGCAAAGCGCTTTGGGTTCACTTATTATGGAGACAGGTACTATGTAAATTAATTATACTCTATTACTATTATTGTCATTATTAATTTTTATTCCCTTTCTGGTATTTCCACCTAAGTCCACTTTCTTATCATTGCGTCACACTTTCTGTTGCTTATTGTCTTACATGCAGTCCTGTTTGTTTTTTGTTTTTCTTTTAAGTTTTAGCTTATAGGCCGGTTATTCTTTCTGTTTCATATTTCATGTCAGTCTTTTGATGTGCATCTGCATTTTCTTAATGATTATGTGTGTGTGCGTTTTGCATCGTCCATTGCCTTAATCTGTCGATCAGTCTGTGCGATTGTCTGTTCTGTCCGTGTGTCCTATTTTATGTCTGTCTGTCTGTCTGTCTATCCGTCTGTTTGCTTGTCTGGCTGTCTGTCTGTCTATCCGTCTGTTTGCTTGTCTGTCTGTCTGTCCCCTCTGTCGGCCTATCCGACCGTCCGCCTGTCTGGCATTGTCACTGGAATACGACGACCCTGGATAGTTTCATTTTTTTATTTCATTCTCTCATTCTTCATTCATTCTTCCACACTCGCATTTTTACCTCTACCCCTTGTCTACTCATTCTCTTTCGTCCTTTCACTATTTTATATCTCCAAGGTCGTCGTGTTTGAATATGATAATGAACTAACGTTCAAACTTCAGGAAGATTCTCCAAGTCATCTATAAAGTATCCACACGAACAGGATTTTAACAAAAACCAAACCAGAAACCGGACTGCTAATAACATTATCAAGCACATTAATAAGTTAATAGTCTTCTGTTTGCTTAAGAGGCCACGGGTATCCTAGATGTGATACGGTCTTCAAGCAGAACGATTATTTAAGTGATACGGAGCGGATTTAGAGCTGAAGAGTCGTGACAGTGTAATGGACAGCGGTTACAGCACTGTGTTTGAGGATGGTGTTTGGGTTTAGACAGAAGGTACATAGCTTCGGAGGGATGTTGGTGCTGCTGGTATGTGGAGTTGTGAGTTTGAGTTTGAGTTCGGAGAATGCACGTCGACAAGATAAATGTCAGATTGTGCTAGGACGATGCAAGAGGATAGACAGAATGTAAAAGAATGATAGAACAGAACGAGACCCCACCAGAAGTGCCCATCAACCATCCGTGCTGGTATGTGGCGGGAGAAATCAAGATTTGAGGTGATCTGGGGGGAGGGGAGGAGTGGTAGTGCTGGTAGTTGACGGTGCTTTGGGCTGGGTTGTTTTTGGGGGGGGGGGGGTGCTCGTCATCGTACCCTAAAACTGTAGTTTTGGCAACTTTTCAGGAGAAGCAAACAAAGCTGTATTATTTTAGCACCAGCTGGTCCAGTTACGATGAATTTTTGAAAGTTTGCTGTTCGATTATTTTGTAGCTTAGGAGTCTAGAACCAAGATCATTCAATGCCGCGTTGAATGTTTTATATAACATAAAACTCATTTTTTCTTAGGGGACGATGACGATATGTTTGGTTGATGAACTGTTGATAATTTATATTTGTTTTCATTTTGTTTTATTTTTATTTTATTATTGTTGATGTTGGTGCTGTTTACCATGCTGTTGTGCTGTTGCTGTTGTCGTGGTCATTTTGTGTTAGGGCTGATGCTGTACTGAGTCAAGCCTGTTTTTGCGTCTATTTAGACCCCGCACGAGGTCTCTGTTTTTGCCAGCCGAGTCAAGACCCTTTTGACAGGCCCGATGGAACTAGCGAGGCAGACTAATTGTTTCAGTCTCTTCAGTGCGGGAGCCCCCTTTTAAAACTGCACAGTTGACATCACATACTAAAAATGAAGACCAAACAGATTTGATTCATTACGCCGTCAGCCTTATTGTTTATCAACGTCGTTATTGTTATTTACATAATTATTTTTGTTGTTCTTGCTAGAAATTTGTTTTACTGTTGTTGTCTTCATTTGAGTTGATTTGATTTTTCTATCCGTTTTTTTTTTATTCTCCTCCTTAAAGTTCAAGGACAAAGAAAAGGCTGGTTAGTGGGCATTCTGGTAGGGTCTTCTTTTGTCCTATCATCTGTTATTATTCCGCCTATCGTCTTATTTCTTCCTAGCACAATGTAACTGTCACAGTGTCGATGTGCTATCTCCCAAGACAAACTTGAAACTGGCGTGTCGAACGAAACAAGTGTATAAAAGACATATTAAGCCAACCAACAGAATAAGACTACACAAATAATAAACCTTTGCTTGGGATGAATGTTTATGTTATTCTCTGGGCATGCACAGCTGGTGTAGTATGTCATCACACCATCTTCTTGCAATTAACAGTTCAGAACAACACTTCGTGATATCAGCTTACCAATATCTTTACATAATATTGTGCTAAAAATGAGCCAGGTTACAATCTTGGAGGCAGATCATGATTTAGGGAGAATGCTCAGCCTGTGGTTTGTATTGCCATATTATTACGAAAAAGACAGTAAACGCCGCTCCAAATCAAATTCGCTTTTCAACATCAAATTTTAGGAAAATGAAAACATACTGCTTTACCGTTATGATCTTGGTTAGGTGATAAGTTTGAACGACTTAGACCCGATTTTGAACCGCCGTCTCGCTGGATGATGACGTCATAACACTGAGTTTCCCTGAGACCTTGAGCCTGCACCATCAAGTTACATCCCATTGCGTCCACAGTGCATCAATTGTGGACTTAATCGTTTCTTTTCTTCACCACGAAATAGAAGCTTTACAAAGAATGTTAGGCCAACGCAACGCGAAGCAATTTTTGTTTCGCATTGTCTTTTTTTCTTTAATTTAATTTGAGACATACGGTTGTTTTTTTTTCGAAACATGACCGCATAGGAGGATGAAATTTCATGTCGATGCGACAAAAATCTAGGAAAAAGAAAATAATAATAGAAAATATTTTTGGCCATTTTAAAAGATAATAATACTAATAATAACAGAAATATGTTTGTTTCATTTCAAAACAAAAATATAAAAATAAATAAATAAAAAACTCATACCTGACTTTCTGGGACAATAATGGAAATGAAATAAACCCATTACTGAATTGTTTGTTTTGGCTTCTTGTGTTGTTGTTTTTTTAAATTTGGTTTTCGATTTGGCTTTGCCAGGTTTTTCTGGTGTCTTTGTTTGCTTTTTTTTTTCAACTTTTTCGACGTTTCTGTCCCTTTTTATTGGCTTTTGTTTCTATCCATGTGGTGATTTTTTACTGTGATTCTGACATTGATGTAATAGCTGTTTTGAAACTTGCTACAGCTGTGGGTTGTTGTTTTTTTTCGTGTTTTTATTTTTTTGCGAACCTGTGTTTGAATCGGCATCCAATTCAATGCATTGAAGTATGTCGTAAAGCCGTTCCTTGTGCCCCTCATCCATCTTGATCACTGCCAATAATGAAATCGCCTCTCTCCCTCCCCCCTCTCCTTGCAACATGGCCGATGCTTAAAAACCGCAAGATGGATTGAAATGTTGACAATACACACATACTCCAGCGGCCCTGACAGTTTGTTTTGCAGCCGTGATTCAACAACTTCCCCCCCTCTCGATGGCTGATGTTGGCAGCCGGAGCCTTATATTTTATTTAGAACGCGTGTTTGTTTGCTCGTGTGTGTGTATGTGAGCGCGTGTGTTGAATGGAGAAGAAGAATAATTATTAATTATGAGCGATAGGGAGGTGAAAGACAGAAGACATGGGGGCTTTAAAGAAGTCTGGACGGTGGGAACGGGCGGGGGGGGGGGGCAGAAAGGGGGCTGGGGAACCAAGAGTCTGTCTTTGATAGAAAGAATATCGCAAAGAATGAATGACGTGGGTGGGATGGGGGGGGGGTGGAGTTGGTGGTGGAGGAAGAGGTAAAAGGGGGGGGGGTGGGGAAGGTTGTACGTTTGAGGATAGAAAGAATATCGCAAAGAATGAATGACGTGGGGGGTGGGGAAGGTTGTACGTTTGAGGATAGAAAGAATATCGCAAAGAATGAATGACGTGGGGGGGTGGAGAGGGTTGTACGTTTGAGGATAGAAAGAATATCGCAAAGAATGAATGACGTGGGGGGGGTGGGGAGGGTTGTACGTTTGAGGATAGAAAGAATATCGCAAAGAATGAATGACGTGGGGGTTGGTGGTGGAGGATGAGGAAAGGGGGGGTGGGGAGGGTTGTACGTTTGAGGATAGAAAGAATATCGCAAAGAGTGAATGACGTGGGGGGCTGGGGAGGGTTGTACGTTTGAGGATAGACAGGATGATGAAAAGAACGAATGATATGAGAGTTGGGAGAGGAGGAAGCATGGAAAGCAGGAGGAAAAAGAGTTTGTGTTTGATAGAAAGAATGAATGACGTGGGGGTTGGTGGTGGAGGAAGAAGAAAGTGAGTCGGTGGGAAGAAGTGGGGGTGGTGGGGGGGGGTGAGTTGGAGGATAGAATGAACGACGGAAATAGTGAATGATGTGAAAATTGGGAGATGAGGGAGCATGGAATGAAGGAGGAAAAGATATTTTTTTTTTGCATTTGATAGACAGAATGACGTAAGGACAATTATGTACTGAGGAAGAGACATCAAACAAAATGATGTTTTAGATGAGCTAATATAGGGGCAGGATTTTTTTTTTTAGAATATAAGAAAGACAGACAGAGGGAGACAGACTGGAAGAAGGGTTTTTGGAGCCCTCCGGGGGAGGGTGAGATAGAGTAGATTATAGAGCGTTAGCCTGGGCGTCTACTAATCGGGTGTGATCTGCGATTAGTTGGATCGTGACGTCATGACACTGAATTGAGTGAGACCCGGCTCACCAGCCGGCTGGTTGGGTCTCATTGAAATGGTGATGCGTGACGTCACCATCGAACTCACCAATCGGCCGAGCAAAAATCGGCAAGTGCTGGCCTAGGCTTACCTGAATGGTGTGTTTTGGGTGTGTGTGGGTTTGTGTGCGGGTGGGTGAGGGTTTGTGTGTGTGGTATTGGAGAGAGAGAGGCGGGGGGGGGGGGGGTGAGGGAGAGTCTTGGTTGGCGGTTGGGCCCGGGGGGGGGGGGGGAGGGGGAAGGAGACAGGGGGTGGGGATGGGAGAGTCGGCATACAATGGAAAGAGATTAATGACAGCTATACTTTTTGTTGTTTGAATCTTTATATTATATTTATAGAATTATAGATTTTGTGGTGTTGTTTTTTTTTGCTGCTGTTGTCGTTGCTGTTATTGTGTTGTTGCTGTTGTGTTGTTGCTGCTGTTGTTGTCGTTGCTGTTGTTGTCGTTGGTGTTATTGTATTGTTGCTGCTGTTGTTGTAGTTGATGGTGGTAGGGGTGGTTTTTCTCTCCCCTATGAGATTTCTGCACAAAAACTTGGTTTTTTTTGCCTTTGTTGAGACTGGAAACTCAAATAACCAGGGATATTTAGAGATTTTGTGGTGATCCGTCCTGTCTTAATGGGTTTTTGTTGTTGTTGTTGTTGTTTGTTTGTTTGTTTATTATTTGTTTTTTCCCACTTTGATCTCTATCCATATGGCTTTTATACTAATATTCTTGAAATATATTTTTTTTAATTATACATGGCTTGTTGATTAGCAATTATTTCATTCCATCTATCTATCTATCTATCTATCTATCTATCTATCTATCTATCTATCTATCTATCTATCTATCTATCTATCTATCTATCTATCTATCTATCTATCTATCTATCTATCTATCTATCTATCTATCTATCTATCTATCTATCTATCTATCTATCTATCAATCTATCTGTCTGTCTGTCTGTCTGTCTGTCTCTCTGTCTGTCTGTCTGTCTGTCTATCTATCAATCTATCTATCTATCTATCTATCTATCTATCTATCTATCTTTCTATCTATCTATCTATCTATCCATCCATCTATCCATCCATCCATCCATCCACCTATCTATCTATTTATCTATTTTTTTTGTCCGTCTGTCTGTCTGTTTCTCTGCCTCTCTGTCTCTCTGTCCGTCCGTCCGTCCGCCTGCCCGTCAGCTTGCCTGTCTGTCTACCTACCTATCTATCTATCTATCTATCTATCTATCTATCTATCTATCTATCTATCTATCTCTCTCTCTCTCTCTCTCTCTCTCTCTCTCTCTCTCTCTCTCTCTATCTATCTATCTATCTATCTATCTATCTGTCTATTTTTCTGTCTATCTCTCTGTCTGTCAGCTTGCCTGTCTATCTGTATGTCCGTTCATCTGCCATTCTTCCATCCATCCATCCATCTGACTGTCTGTCTGAATTTCTATCCATCTTTTATCATTGATGTCTACCCGGTGGCCATTCGTCTATTTTTTCTTTTTTTTTTTTTTTTGGTCTGCATCTCCTTCCACCAAATGTGAGAAGGGGAGAAGTTGAAAAGATTTTTCCAGAACCCAGCCATTACCCTGAATGAATACATCAAAGCTAATTAAGCCCGGGGGTGAGTAGACCGGTGGGAGGAAGGCGGGGAGGGGGATGGGGGAGAAACAACCTCGGCATCTCTCATCCTGAAAGCCTTTTGACTGCGTCACACCGTGCGCTGGTTTATGTAACGGCACACTGGCCGCCAGTGCTGTCCTGGGAATACATACTTGTAACCCCTCAACCCTCTCAATCATGCACGGGCATGCCACGGCCCTGCAGTGAGTGCCACCGCTCACGTTGAGTCACCGCTCCTCTGCCAAAACTAATGTCAACCAGAACACCGTATTAATGCGTGATTAGGCCTAATTTTCAAAACATTCCCACAGCAAGCCTAACTTCAGCTGAACAAGGGCTTTGGAAATGTGTCATAATTATGAATGGGCCCATGAATATGAAATTTGATAATTTTGTGTTCCATATGGCCCCGGAATCAAAATGATTATGCCAGCTGTACAATGGCGAACACGGATATGGGTGTAAGCGCGCGCGCGCGTGTGTGTGTGCGCGCGCTTGGGTAGGTGGATGTGTGTGTGTGTGTGCTTTTTCTGTGTTCGTGTATGTACGTGTGAGTTAGTATGTGCTTGTGTGCGTGTGTTCTCTTATGTGTCAGTTTGTCTGTACGCTATAGATGTGACATTGTATGGCAAGCCAAGAGCGTGTTAACTTTGTCTTGTTTGTTTATCGATAATTTTTAATCTACAGAGGGAAAAGATGAGTTCTGTGTTGCCTGCAAGGTATCAAAAATTCATCAAAGAGGCTGCGCGGCAATTGATGGAGTAGGCGAGGGGCTAATAGAGAGATAGACAAAAAAAGGCAAACAGACTGACAGTCAGAGAGGTAGTATTGGAATGAACTTTAGCAGAATAATGCATACTTCATGGCCATACGTTTCTTTTCAATCTGTGCATTGTCTAATATCAAGATAGATGTCTCACACACAGGCTCTGTGTTGAAATATTATGATCTGCCCCAAGCTTACATGCAGCCCTCTAGTGATCATCATGGACAAAAAAAGAATGAAACTTCAGTTGGTAGAGAGTGGACATTTCGGCGACATTCGATGGATAGAAAGAACTCTATTTTTTTCTTTTTAATTGAAAGACAGTTCATAGAGCAGATATGTGACCGAACGGATGTTACTTCTGTAGACAACATCAATTCAGGCAAATCCGAAAATAGGTCTCAGTCGTAATAATTATGCCAACTTATGACGTTGTGATGAAATAAAATATTAAGATACAAAATTTTACAGTTGGAGCACAGTAAGCGCTTGCAAGATTTCCTTCGGTAAAATTTCTTTTCGGCCAAATGCTCGTCGGCAAAATAATTATCATTTCGGCTAATTGCCTTGTGGCAAAATTCGGAAACGGGTTTACACGAAAACACCACCGTTCTCCACTCAGTCCTGCTCCCACGCTTGATGGTGGTATCAAATTCCGATGTTTCATGATAAATTTCCAGCCTAGACTCCTTGCACTGCCGTTCGAGACTATTCAACGAGAAAACGACAACAAAATAAGTGAAAATAATTTGTCATTTCCTATGATATCAAGTTCCACTGTTTCCTGATTTCCAAACCAGACGCCTTGTGTCGCCAAGCAAACTCTATGACGAGGAAACGGCAACACAATGAGCAAAAATAATTCGACATAAATTCAGTGTGCTAATTTGTTGTGGGGAAAGCCGGAAGGGTCCTCTTTTCCCACACTCCTGTCCAGGAATCATTTCGAATTACTCACGTTTTTAATGCATTGCCGCGTAATCTCTCAAACGTCGTTACCGGCCCAAGTGCCACTCGTAGGCGTTCGTGCGGTGCCAGATTGCTCTGCTGTATGGAGACCCATGGCCGTCTCACCTCGGGAACGGCTCGGTTTAGAACTTGCATGTTAAAGTTTTATGGTCGGTCGCTATGGGACTTTGCGCTATTGAAGAGGTGAAATGGGAAAGGTGGAGAGTTCTATTTGAAGAAGTTTATTTCAATAGCCGAGTGGCCTATTATACAAGTGCATTTGATTTGTGTGTCATGGGGAACACGCATGTGAGCGATATATTTCACGTCATGAAATTGTGAAAGGAGAAATAGATTGACTCACGGGGGTGCAGAGTTTGAGATCTTTCACTGCAGCACCCGGGTGCGTGTTTGCCGATTGCAGTGTAGACCAGCAAAATCAGGAGCGGGGCAGCAACGCACCCACATCCCAGGGATTTTCGGTGACGGTCAGAGCCATTTTGGGGTTAGGGTTAGGGTTAGGTCCAGATGTTGCAGCACCCATGGCAGTGTTCGATAGGACGAGAAATCCCTTATCCGATGACATGTGTTTGGAGGGGGGGGGGGGTTGCTGCCCCGCTCCTGAATTTGCTGGCCTGCACTGCAATCCCCAAACACGCCACCCGGGTGTCCAAACATCACTAGGCGGGGAGGAGTAGGGCTTGTACATGACTGTATGTTCTATTAAAGATTGTGTTATTCGAATAATTAATGTTCCGTGGTCAGGTCAAGAAACATTGTAGAGATGCTATATTGAATTTTCTTCATATCAAAAGCTCCAAAGTTTAAGTCTAAGAGCAGAAAAACAAAAAAAACAAAGCATAAATCTGGCCAGCTTTAAACCCCTGCAATTAATCAAATGTACTACAGACGGAAAAGAAATATCGCTATGGATGATTCAAAACTTGTGGTTGGAATGACAACAAATTAGTTTGCTTGCCTGAGAATAATTACCGTGAAACCAAGAGCGCAACTGAACCATTTGGCTATATGATGAAACACTGGGGTGGGGATTACGAAAGGAGGATGAAACATTTTAATCTGATTGAGCGATTTCATAGTCCGCTGTTCGCCGCAAAAACCCAGTGGTTTATTTCGGTAATTTCCCCGAGGCGAATTTTCAAATATGTCATTATTTCAAGATGAAACCCGCTGAAAGGTCCAGAATGTTCTGCTACATTTACTGGGATCATTTTCTTCCCTTTTATGTCCTTTGGCATTTCAAACTCTGGATATAATTCATTACAGAACAACGTCAAACCGCGTGTTGAATGCCAAAAACGGCCGTTTTATGCACGGAAACTTCAGCTGGTGTGGAGTTACTACGGGAAAAGCTCATGTTTGTCCCTCCGGAAAACTAGAAAAGCAACTGGTTTTTGATTTTTTAATTTTTTTTTTCACTTTTCGTTTGTTTTGTTTTTTCATGTCTCATGTCTCATGTTACAAGCTATTCAGATGCATCATATTCTGATAGGATTCGCGGCGTTGTATTGTTCTCGAAACTAGTACATTTTAGTAGCAGCCCAAGGGAAGATAAAACCAAGATATTCTCTTCTATCCATACCAACATCTACTGCTATATCCTCCACTCAGACCATACATAAACATCACTGACTTTGTGTTACTAAATGTTTTTGTTTTAAAATATTGTATTTCTGAATCACTGCCCACCTATCTGAAAACGTGTACTATTGCTATGGACTTTCATTACTTTCCCTCTTTCTTTTCGTTCTCACTACTGTCCACCAAATCTAGAAATCCCTGTCCGGTAGGGGTTAATCTAAAGTCAGAGGGAAGGGAGGTCTTAAAGCTTTCCTGGACTGTCAATGACTTTGGCACACAAATGATCATCTTGTTTTCTCCTCTCTTCCTCAGATTCGTCCCTGCAGCTCAGCCCGGCATTCAATAAAAGAACAAGACACACAAGACGCCGGCACTTGTGGACAAATGACTGCATTACTCTGAGGACGATGGTGGTTGTGAGTAAGTGAGTGAGTGACGCATTTCCAGGGAATTGTAAAGTTCTGAGAGATATTGAGAATAGAGATGTGCTGTATTCACCAGTCTGAACGGCGACATTTACTAGAAATGAAATATAGATGTCTTCATGAGAAAGAGACTGTTCTCACGTTTCATTTCCTGGAGCTGTTTGGCCTTGACTTGACAGTAAATATTAAAATGTGAGAGGATTTAAATATACAGTTATATTGGAGTTACAGAAATACAGAACACAGTCACTGTTGACTCTAGATTTAACAAATTTATCAAGCTAGGTTGTGCCGGAATAGTACACGTTAACTTGAGCCCATTCTATGAAGAGCTACCTGCATCATGGTTTTAACTACATCTCCACCCCGCAGATTATTCCGGTTTTGCTTTACAATCATGATAATATACTCACTGGTTGTACCAGTCCAGGGCCAGTCCTTCGACCTGTCTTATCATATCAGGGAAGAACTTCCCTTGTACAGCACTGTGGGCAACGTTGGGCGGGATTCGAACATCTCCTACCTGCTCAGCGTTGAGGACTACACCACTTTGCGTTACCGAATTCTCATGAACACCGGCACGGACACACAATATTTCACTATTGTCAACACAACCGGTGTTTTACAAACAGCGAGAGTGATAGATCGCGAGGAGCGTTGTCAATATGACATCGTGTGTAAGATGGTCATCCGTGTGGCTGCACAGACCGAGTCCGGCCATCAGTTTTACACCTTCAAAATCACAGTTTACATCGACGACATCAACGACAATTCGCCCTCATTTCCCATGTCTAAAGTGAACATTAACATCGATGAAGACGCGGCTATCGATAAGTTGATTCCTATCGACCCTGCCACGGACAGAGACATCCTGAACAATACAATTCAGAGATATTCCTTGGTCGGCTCAGAAGACACGTTTGGGTTGCAGGTAACCCGGAATCTGGATGATAGTCTCACGCCACAGTTGTTTGTCAAATCGCCTCTCGACCGTGAGCGTAGACCATTTTACGAGCTGGAAGTCCGAGCCTGGGACGGGGGTTCCCCCAGGAAGTCTGGAAAGTTGACCATCAACGTCACGCTGAATGACGTCAATGACAACGCTCCAATTTTCTCCAGACAGACTTACGACGTTTCCGTGCCTGAAGTGGCGGCTCCAGAATCCACAGTGCTGACACTCTCAGCCACTGACGCAGATATTGGAAACAATGGCAGGGTCACGTAAGTTCTTTCATATTACAAGTTTAGTAAGGCCTACAATGCACTGGGTCAGATTTGCTTTGCAACTGTTTTGTTGACCATGGAGTTCAACGAGACCTCACGCACTAGTGAGACAGAAACACGTCTGTCTCGTCTCGTTAATTGATTCACAATAAGTTCCATTATGAGACAAAACCGACCCGAAACAAACTTGACTCAGAGCACTAGCCTAAATATTTCTTTATTTATATTTCGTTTATTCACTGTGAGTAATACGATTTTTGACTAGTAATAGTATGATGTCCATTGTGGTTGAAGCATGATTTTGTAAATACTGTCTGGCTTGTTTCTGTTTGTCTACTTCGTTGATCTGGTTGATTGATTGATTGATTGATTGATTGACTGATTCATTCATTCATTCATTCATTCATTCATCCACCCATTCATTCGTTCATGGATGGATGGATGGATGGATGGACGGCCCATAACCGCAAATTAAATCAAGAGCACTGTGCAGCCCTGGAAAAACCCTGGTATTTAAAAGAAAAAGTGAGAAAAAGCCCTGGAAAAAGTGAATTGGCCTTGGAATTCTGGAATTCTCCTGGAAAAAAAACTACATTTGTAAACGTGGGAGGAAATCTAAAAAAAATTAATAAAATTGTTTTTCTCTCATTTTCTTGCAGATAAATAGATCTAGATAATTATATGGGTGGATTTGCTGCTTTTCTGTCCATTTTATGAAATTTTCTTATTTGAGGCCTTAAATCATCTTTCAGTACTGTCCTGTTTGTCCAGCAGAATTGTTTTAGGTTGTTTTTGTGTTTTTCTAAGTTTAATTTTCTTATTCTTCATAACCATTTTGAAGGTTTGCAAATTTATGTATTTTTTTTGGGGGGGGGGGGGGAATATAATAATACATTGTAACCTAGCATGAAGACCCGATGTGACCCAAAGACTCCTCATGTCGTCATTGCTCTACCCTATGGCATAAGTCATTTTTTAAATAGTTTTGAGATACTAAGAAAAAACTATTTCATTCCTGTCATTTGGTGACTAACCCTTATGGGGCAATTACGATTCCATTGGATTATTATATTCTCCTACTGGCACATCTCTGTTTCTGTGAGATTATCTGATAGCCCTTATGTCATGCTCAGGAATGCAAGGTACCGTCAGTTGCCTTTTGGCATAAGTCTGTCTTATGCCATTATCGTAGAGCATGAAGTGACTTTTACGGCGAGCACCACATTTAAGTTCTTTTCTCTTTTAATGTGAACTGACGTACTTGAGATCTTTGGCTAAATTTGTCTCAAAAGGTCCTAGCGTGAGAACCGCCAACTGTATTCCTCCTCCGATTCCCCACAGCATGCAAAAATCTGCTGACATTAACTCCCATCAGTACGGCTGTGTGAGTATGTGAGAACACCACTCATAAACCTGACCAGACCAACCTCGCTCCCCTAGTCGTCCCTCCACATTGCTCTTCCATCAATCCGATTTGCATCGGAGAAACATCAAAGCCTCATTTCTATCGGCCTCATCTTCGGCTAGTGTTTCATTACACAGAAACGCCATTTGAATGCATGTCGAGGACTCGTCCCCCTCGTGGCTCCAGGTCGTTCCAGGCGCTCAGTTAGCCCAGCAAAACGAAGGCCAAGCGGGAAAACGTGCCCGAAAGAATGGGCGTTTTCTGAACAATTGTCAATACAATCCTGTATTTGGAATACCAGTTACAGCGCCAACGGAATACGTTTTTATCATCTTCTCTTTAATCATTTTCCAATCATTCTGCTGTATTCATTTTTTTACCCGCTTTATTCTTATCAGAGGTCCAGTTTTTATCCCTGAACATCATGATTTTTTTCCACTTTGCTGATTTATAGATTATTGTTTAAATAGTAATCTAGCTTTTATCTGAGATGTCGCTGAAGGCATATTCACGCTGTGATTTAGAATAAGTTAACAGCGCTATAAGTGTTCTATACGGCGTGTTGTTGTAATATTACCTGGAGATTTTAAGGAATAAATGGGTTATTGTTCTAGTTATTGCTATCACTGATTAATATTGCTGTATTTTTTACCAACTAACTATGCATCTGAAGCAAGCATCTTTTATACAGACTTAAAACGCTCACGGTGCCGTGACTTCCACGACCTCCCCACAACCCCATTTACAGGTAGCGTTGTGCCGTTAACAACAGTAATAATTAATCAATGCACCTGCGTTGTCCAGGATGATCGCGGCCCGGTGCGCACTACCCGGTTTTGATTGGTCAATTAGTTGGATGATGACGTCAACACATTGAGTTTCAAAGAGACCTCGTCCATTGGCCCACTGGTTAGATCCCACTAAAAACCCATTACACAACTTTTTCTTTTGGCCCATACTTTGCCTTTGCTTCAAGCCTTACTGCGACCGCACTGATTTTCAGTTATTTTTTTTTTTTTATAATATAATATTTTGATTTTAAGCTGGCTTCTCATGTATACGGAAATGGAAACACATTCAAGCAGTGAAATAGAAAGAATGTTTCCGCACGCCGTTTCTGTTCACATTGAAACACTCTTTCATTTTACTTTCATTATGATGGATTTTTTTTTTTTGCCGTTTCCGTTTCCGTACACATGAGAAGCCAGCTTAAGTATGTTAATCTTGTTCCTTGTTTTAGTTCAGCGCGCCTTAGAGCACATTATTTTTTTTTTTGTAGATTGAAGCGCTATACAAACGAATTATTGCATTTATATTACAGTATAATTTTGCAATGATGTGACCTTTACCCATCCAGAAAGTTTGAATAAGGCATTGTCTACGTAGAGCCTGTATGGCGATCTTTGGAGGGTTAAAAAAGATGATGGTATCGAGTACGCTGTTCATCCTGGCCGGAGCGACTCAGGACCGATACGGCCTCGGGTGTCTCAGAATCGCCCTGGTCCTCAAAAAGTGGCGTTTAGAATTCGATTTAAGTTTTGGAATTGAATTCCACAATAGGGAAAGGCCATTAGCGGAGCAATCAGGGGGTCTTGTCTCCATTTGTGAGGGGGCAGGGGGAGAAGTGTTTTTTTTGGGGGGGGGGGTGATAAGGGATTTATATTCAGATTCGAAAGATTTGTGTTGAGGCATGGGAACGGGGGGAGGAGAAGGAGGTTGCGGAACGTGGAGTCATGCCTCAAGTGAGCAGGCAGCTCTCAACTCAACTTGACGTCTTGACATTGGAGGGGGGAATCGTGGGATATCAGCGCCGTCACCGACCCCCGCCTCCACCTGTCAACTTCAGGAGGTTATCATGGTGTTGAGGTTAGAGCCGTTTGAAAGTGGAACAAAAGAAGACATATAATATAGAAGAAAAAAATATAATGTAGGCGTGACAGAGACTAATAGGGTTACATGCCAACAGTGCAGCCTTCAAAAAATTTAGTTAAAATCACAGATCTGTTGTTAGTTTCTTGTTGTTCTTTTGTTTTATTTCTTTTTCCTGAGAAAAAAAAAAGGGGGGGGGGGAGTAGTGAGGAGCTGGAGGTACGTCCTATTTCAGCACATTTGGGCTCGAGACCAGACTAAATAGGCGGCCGACGATTGCGGGCTTTAACATGATCATGAGCAAACTTGTGAATGTTTTCTCTATCCTGAGCGGGATTCCAGCCTGGATGGTCTGGTACCTAGGCCAAATGATGCTGTAACTAACCATTGGGCCACACTGCCAAGTTATTGGCTGTCTTTGTTTGTCTTTAACGTTCTTTTAACCGCAGGGGTTACCGTCATATCCAGTCTATGTCACATACTGTTTGTGTTGTTGTTGTGGTCTTTTTTATGTATTTCTCTAACTGTATGCATGTTTGTTTGTTTGTGTATGTGTGAGAGAGAGAGACACAGAGAGAGGCAGAGAGAGAGAAACTCACTTTATTGTGACTCCGCTTATGTCAGCGGTCAAAGAGTTGTTTTCTCATCGCGACCGATTTCATCTCTCTCTCTCTCTCTCTCTCTCTCTCTTTTCCCTCCCTCCCTCTCTCTCTCTCCCTCTCTCACTCACTCCCTCTCCCTCATCCTTCCCTCTCTCTCTCTCTCTCTCTTCCCTCTTTTTCACCCAACCTCACTTCCCCCCTATCTCCCTCTCTCACTTGTTATTTTGTATGTATGCTTATGGGAGGATTTTTTTTTCTTTTTCCGCTGACTCGCTGTTCGATCCCGCCATGGCAATATTGATACCACACGAACACAATCGAGTAGAAGACTCTCTGAAATTATGCCTGGGGCTATCTGTCGGAAACGGCATCGTACATCAAGTTATGTCGACTTTCAGATCGTGAGCACCAACATCCCAGAACACTCGGATTGCGCGAATGTCGCTCACATGTCAGACTAAATTAAAACATAAAACGGCCCCGCTCGTCAGCGTTGTTGGCTTTAGCCATTACCGGGATGTTATCCCCGCTGGAGATCTTTGCATGTCTTTCGCGCCACGTGTGGAATGCGCCGTGGGTAACATTCAAATGCGCACATTTTGGAGAACTGAATAGTGTTGCAGAATTTTGTGTAATGTCCCAAACAGATCAAGGATCACGTTTTTTTCTTACTGTTGCTGTTGTTGTTGTTGTTGTTGTTGTTGTTGCATTCATGCCATGCACTGTGTGAACCCCCCTCGAGACGCTATGAGATTTTTTTTTTGTCAAAGTAAAATTCTAAGATTCTGAAATTCTTAGCGCTAACTGGATCTTTATTAAACTCAAATTTCCACTCAGATTTGCTGAGGATGTTTAACTGAATCATTTCTCAACAAAAGAGCCATTTCTTCCGTCATTTGATATGTTTTTACACTCGGAAAGATATAATTTACTACTTAAAAATATCAAGACCTATTTCTTGAGCTATGAACTTTGCAGAAATTGTTTTTTCTAGTTAAGGGCTCAGTGAAGAGCTGAAACTTGAGAATTTCCATTTGTTGCTGGTTGGATATCCATGTCTTAAATGTTTAACCCGGTATTATGATATCCACCTCGAAACAAAATATATTTACTGGCAAAAATGAAGTGCCATAAATTGGGTTGTAATGAAATATCGACCTCATTATATTATTATTTAGGGGATATATGCAGTACGTGGGATGTATCGGCCAAAGCTAACAACTGTGATCTATTGTCCTGTTATTGTTTATGTCAAGTTTCAAGTTACCAATTACTGATTAAAAAGGAAAGAAAACAAACAAACAAAAAGGGCCCTACTTTCTTTTCAAATGTCAATTTACGACATTAATTTAAACTAATGTCGCAATATTTACGACAATTGCCTCGCAAGTTTCAGGTGACAAACTGTGTCCTTAAAAGTGTGCTCCCAAATGAATTTATTATGCATTGTAATGTGACTCTTTTGAAATGAGTTGGAGAAATTACCGTTTTAGTAAGTTGATACTGACAGTTATTTCCTTGAAAATAAATCAATTTGGGTTTGGTTTGGTTGCTGTTGTTTTTTCATTTTTCGAAAATCGCAACTGAGTTCACCAGTTATTGGCGAATCTAGTTCCCGCATAGGAATGTAACATTAAACTCAAATTTGTGCAAAAATGCGGATTTTAAAATATTTTTGTTATGTTATGCCGCGGTTTGTGAGTATCACAATATTATTACAGTGGAGAAAATGCAGCTGAGGATTAGGCGTGAAACATGGAAAGATACGAGCGACTGCAAAATGAATATCTTTTTTTTTTTTCGTTGTTGTTGTTGTTGTTGTTTTATACCAATAACCAACTTGTCTCAGAAATGGCGTGGGGGTGGTTGATGGAGCTTCTGGAAGGGTCTCCTGTCATTCTACTATTATTCTGTCTGTTGTCTTCCTTCTGTCCAGCACAATATCGTGTCGACGTGCATTTTCCAAACTCAGAACCGAACTGTAAACTCAGAAATGGCGTGCATTATCAAACAAGTTACTAGGACTCTGTCAGCGAGAGGTCACCTCTCATACCAAGGGGTTTTATTGGCCGCAAATTTGTGAAATGAAATGTGTAGGGTCGAATTCCACTTTCGTTAGAAACTAACACAACCTTTTGAGCGTATCCTAAGGATCTGGTCTACTTATATAAATCAAATAAAAGCACTTGGAACTCAGTTTCCTTGAAGAAAATGAAAGTTGAATTAGACAACAATTTTTATTCACGGGCACAAATGTCTTCACGCACCTTGGCACGTATATAATTGGGAATTCCCACTCCACGGGCTGTGCTCTTCAAGAATGCTACACACCGGACCATTACATAGCAAGAGAGGGAGAGCCTCGAGAGAGAGAAAGAGAGAGAGAGAGAGAGAGAAAGAGAAAGACAGAAACAGAAAGAGAGAGAGATAGAGAAAGATACAGCGAGAAAGAGAGAGAGAGAGAGCGAAAGAGAGAGAGAAAAAGAAAGAAAGAGAGAAAGAGACACAGAGAGAGTAAACGCGCTATGAGCCCACTTGTACTCTGATGTTATTATTATTTTTACTACCATTATTATGTAACCTTTAATGCAAAACCTAATAAACTATGAGAACCGTAGCCAAAAATATATGAAATGATTATGGGCGTGCTTTGAAAACCAAAACATTTCCTAATTGTTTTGAAAGCTAAAAACTGAACAGCACAATGGACAGAAATGGCGCGAATTTTTAGAATGCAAAATGCAAAAATAAACAACAAAAAGACATTAATGGGGAGCAATTATTGCAGATTTTAACATAATACCCGCCGGTGATCGCTTCAAGGAACATTATCCCACGCCCATTCTTTCTTCTGAGAAAACACAGCATTGTCTTTACAAGGATTTATTTTACTGGAAGCTCTGGGTGTACCCCAGTATTCGCGTCACGTTCGGCCCCACGTTTTATGTGCCAGAATTGCGTCTTGTATCGCAGCGGTCTCAGCTTCACAAGGATTTATGGCGAGAGATCTTTGTAAAGCCTTTCACACGTGTTTGCTCATCTTCTGTCTTCAGGTTAATGATGGTTTATCGTCCACATTTCTTCTTATTGCATTTCACCTTCTTTAGATTTGGATTTTCTTTGTTCTTTTTCTGTTATGTGATTCCCGCGTTGTGGTCTGTCCCATTCCTTCTTTTTATTCTTAACCCTCTGGTGACCAGCATTCCATATCTGAAACACTTCACCACAGCCAAATGTTCTATAACTGAAATATTTCTGGTTGTATCTACAAAATAAATGACTTTCCTTGCTAAATAATCATATTTGTGCATTCAGTCGACCATTTTGAATTAGTTTCGTAAGATTCAAAATTGTTTTGTTTACTTAGTGAATGTATGTCCGGGAATTAGAGGATTAAGGTTTATGCTTATTTATTTATATTTTTTAAAATTTATTTATTTAGTGCCTCTTTATCTGTTTATTTTTCTGTTCATTTACTTATTATTAACTCTTTATTTCATTTCTTTCTTTTTTTTTTATCTCTTTATCGCTTTATGTATGACTAACCGACCCGCGCAAATTTTCCATGTACTAAGCCCAACCGTATATATCTAGATCTAGGCTACATTAAAACAGCATTTGGATTCCATGCTATGACTAATAGAACTTACTCTTACACCACAATTTCACACAGAATTATTTTCTTTAATAATTACCCGTTCTACGATCGGTTTCGTTTCTTGGTGCGGAACCAAACTTCCGCGTTTAGTCGGCTCGTCAAAGCGTGCTCGTTTTGAAAATCAGATCGCTCTTCCGGTTCATTGACAATGGTATCATTTTTCCGGTTCACTCAAAATGGTGAATTAAAACAGAATGACCGAAAAAAATCATATTTTGATAAATTCGGGGACAGGAGTTTTCGTATGTTTTATGTAATGAAAACCTGGGTATGTAGATACTGTCCACGTCTGTAAAATTTGAAGCGCTTGGGCTAAGTATTAACGGAGGTGTAGGCTAACATAGGCTCCAAAGTTTACTTTTATAATAATAAAGATTCTATCCATTTATTTATTATTTATTCATATTTGTTGTTATGTCTGGAAATTTCCATCTGAAACGGGCACCATTGATTGCCATCAACTACATCTCCATTTCTTATGTCTGTCATTTATCCTCACCCTAATGATCAGACATCGATTACATCGACTGATATCTTTATTGTATCAATCATGTCGTGATCATTAAATTTGGTGCTATTTTTGTCATACTCCTTTATTCACCATCTCTTTCCGTCTTAGCCTCGTTGCCTTTTATGTTAGATTTCTCTGAATTGGTTGTTTTCGATACAGCCTACTTGCTTTTGTGAACTCCTCACAATCTTAGAAAGCTTTCAGAAATATAGCAAAAAAGGTAAAGAGAACAAATAGATATATATATATAATAATATATATTTATACATATATTCGACAGAACCCAGTGTTGTTTTTGTCCTTTTTGTTCCTGTTTAAATTATTGGTGTTGATCTTGTGTTGCTTTTCGACATTCCGTGTTGTATTTCAGGGAGTGAATTATAGGAATATAATATTAAATGCAAATAAGTCTTTTTAGGGTGCAAAAATGTGACTGTATTTCAGAACACGATCCAATGTTTGATTCAATGTGGCTGACAAGTTCTCTGTGTTTATACATTCCAGATACAGACTGGGCGCCAGGCTGACCGAGGAAGCTTTTCAATCGTTCCGGATAAATGGTAAAACCGGTGATATCCTCACTAACCGGGATCTGACCTCTTTTCAGGGTCAAACAATGCGGTTAGTGGTGGAGGCGGTGGATCATGGCGCCAAGGCCCACACTGCTCAGGCCGTTGTCAACATCCACATTGAAGACTCTCAAAACAACGCCCCTGTAATACACATGACCATTCCACCTGGGTCTCCAATCTCCAGAATCACCGAAAATGCCTCGCCGGGCGTGGTAGTTGCTCATTTTATGGTAGAAGACACGGACACGGGCGAGAATGGCCGAGTCTGGTGTCATCTTCAGGACGATGTTTTTGGTCTGCAGCGTCTGAAAGAAGCGGAGTACAAAGTCACGGTCTACAGCAAGTTGGACAGGGAGATTGAGCCGCTGCATGAAGTGATCATCACTTGTTTGGACGGAGGCAACCCGCAAAAGACAACCAATGTGGAGTTCACTGTGATTCTTGAAGACGCCAATGATAACCCACCTAGGTTTGATAAATCTGAGTATAGAGCTAATATCACTGAAAACTCGGATAACACGTACATTCTGAAGCTGGAAGCTGAGGACATTGATCTGGGTATGAATGGCAGTGTCACATACGGTCTCGGCAACGTGACGTCGTTGGTTAGGTCTTACATCCGGGTCAATCCCATCACAGGGGAAGTCAGCACGAAACAGAAACTAGATCGGGAGTTGTGTGACCAGTTGGACTTCCAGGTGATCGCTGCGGACGCCGGGTCACCCAGTCTGTCCTCCACAGCGCGTGTTATCATTGATGTTCTAGACGTGAATGACAATATCCCCAGTGTACCGGCAGGTTACTACATGACCATTATGGAAAACAGGGCTAAGGGATCTATAGTTGGTCAGATCGAAGCTATTGACCCAGATGCAGGTCCGGCTGGCCAGGTCGGCTATCAGCTCCTCACGGACAACGAGGCCACCAGACTGTTCAACCTGACCCAGTCCGGGGTGGTTAGAGCGCTGGAGACGTTCGATAGGGAGTCCAGGGATATCTACGACATCAACGTCCTTGCCAGGGACTACGGGAACAATCCTAAAACCAATATTTTACATATTAGAATATTTGTGACTGATGACAACGATCACCCTCCAGTGTTCAGATTTCCTAGAGGAAACAACAGAACAGTGCACACTAATCTAGATGCGAGATATAACAGCACTATAACTAAGGTGTCTGCAACTGATGCTGACAAAGGAAATAACGCGACATTGACCTACACAATTATTGACGGCGGTAAGGATGTGTTTGAAGTCGAGCCCAGAACTGGGCGGATCTACACTCTTAGGACAATGTACACCAAGGATAAGGGGAAGTATACTATCACTTTGTTTGTGCGGGACAATGGGGCACCTCCCTTGTCTAACACAGGTAGTTTAGTGATCGTGGTTTCCCAAGGCAACGGGACAGCTGCGTACACTGGATTTGGCAACAACGAGCACATACTCATCGTCGCTATCCTTGTCGGCGCCACCGTTGTCATTGCTGTCGTCGTGTTCCTCATCGTGCTGCGGTTCTTGAAGAAAGATCGAAGAGACCGCAGGCCCAAGTACACCGGGGGTTTGCCCATGGAAGTGAAGACGCGGACGCAGACCCAGGAAGACGATGTCTCTAGTGATGAAGGGCCCTGGAGACGTTATGACGCGGCCAAGCGACCAAATGGGCCGGCAGTGTCTGGGGACGTAGTCTATGAGCCCAATGATGACATCATAATGTTCAAGCTGAAATTGGCAGATCAATACAAAGAACTGGAACCCGAAGACAAGGTAGGAAAGTGTGATTTGGTTGTGAACCCCTATTCCATTCCAACTACATGTGTCAATCGTTCAAGTGAAGCACGAACCGAACAGCGTGAAAAGAAATTTCCCCGTCACCTTTACATAAGACAACTATATAAATTTTTTAAAATTTATTTATGTTCATTTCATCCTCTGCAACAATACAATTTCTAATTTAAAAAAACCTCACTGGACATTTTGAACAAGCACAAATTCTGAGGTCGTGAGATGAGAGGGTTAACTTCATCAAAAGTTAGTCGTTGGAAGACTATACAATGTTTAAGGCAGCCAAAAAGCCTTGAATATTGTGTCGAGTTTTATATTGTTAGAACATAATATAAGAAACAGCAGTAACTTAATTGCTTTACGAATTATCGATTCTAATACACACATTATAATAATATTACATTTACATTCTCATTTACCCTTATGCATACAATGGGTTTGTTTCAAGGACGTCAGAGAACTCCCGTTTCCCCGAATGTTTACATCGGTTTGTACGGTTTGTATTTACAACTGCGGTGGAGCATTGCATGATAGTCCACACCACACCTTTTACCTCGTAAATGAAACATGCCAGACCTTTTGATTCGATTCATGCCAGGTCCACCTATATCTCTTTGATATACCTGCGTTCTGTCTGACAAATCAAATGTAATTAATTTGTTTCAGCTTCCATCACCACATAAAAATATGTTGCAAACACAATCGATTCAGCATTAAGGCGTCACATTTAACATACTAATTCCATTAGTAGCTGGTAACATTTTGGACATAAAATATGCAATTTCGCGCGTAGATCTAATAAAATGCTCCCCGGAGACTTTACGCACGAATGTAACATTATTTTCACCCGCTCCATGCTTTCTGCAAAGCTGCTCAGGCGCGGAATTCTCAGATTTACCAAATTTAATTTGCGGGGTTTGATGTGGGTTTCGTCACAAAGCTCATTCTCCGATGAACACAAGATTGGGATTTAGTGTTCCAACTCCCAGCCAAAACTGGCTGGGAAATCCATAATGTCGTGAACAGCGCATTTTGCCAATGCCCTGAAATGTCCATGTTTTATAGGGGATCTGCGTGTGTTGTTATCCCAAATATATTTATGGCCGTCTCCAACAAGGCTGCCTGGCTAACCAGGTTTTACTGCCTTAATTTTTTCCCGGAGGTTCGACGCGGAGATTGGGGGGCAGTTGCCGGCTTGAGGAAAATCTCAGCATTCTTAATGGTTTTGTGGGCTTCGTTTTTCTTGGGAATTTTGTTTTCTTGTTTTTTTCCCCCACATTTTTCTCCCTTGTTAAATTATTTCCCTTGATTACTGACAACAGTTTTTTGCGGAAATATCTCATGGGGTTTACAATTTCCTGAGCATTAGTGTTTGGTAAGCTCCCTTCCGTATTACTCAGGAGCGCTGTCTGTCTGGTGTCTTGTGTCCCGAGAAGATTGTCATCAATTATCTGTCTCTCCATTTATCTCCCTGTTTGTGCCTGTGTTTGTTTCCCCTGTAATATTTATTTTCCTTTCTGTCAGTCTGTCTGTCTCCCTGCATATCTGTCTCCACTGATGAAGCTTTTGGGAATTTAATAGCGTTTGTTAAATTGGTTTAGATTTGTTTATTTACTCTGGAGTATTCGGGTCAATCCCGGTGCTTCAGATCGTTTCATTGCCTGTGTTTCAGAATCTGTCATATCTATAAATAACAGCGAATCGCACAACTTACACCGAGAATTTCGAGACAACCACAAAACCTAGAAACCTGAGGTCTTTCCAAGAAATGCGTGTTCAGAACTGCAGTTTGCAATAGAAGAACAAAATTGTTTTGAGGTCTTTGTCTTCGGATGGTCTATGCCCTTGGCATCTGCACCTTTCTATTTCTTGTTTTTTGTTGTTGTTATTGTTGTTGTACTAAACTTGTATTTGTATTTTGTAAACTTGTTTGATCCCTTGGGGTGGGAGCAAGGAGTTAGGGATTAATCTATTCTAATTTTACCTTGGCAGCGGCCAAGGGGGGGGGGGGGGAGAAGAGAAGGAGGGGGAGGTTCTTGTACTGGTTCATGTCAAGTTTCGTCTGTCCACTACTTGACGTAGCCCGTCTCCAATGACCTCCATTCTTCTTTACTTTCCGTCCGTTTTGTCCATGTCTGTCCACCTGTCTGCACAATATCATCTGTCAATCCTCTCTCCGAGCGTCCTTGTAGCGTCCCACTAGTAGGACGATCGATATTTTCTCACCCCCCCCGCTTGGCGAGTCTCACTCGGCGACCTTCCTCCCCCCTCTCGCCAGCAAGGCCGGTATTTTTCTTGATGTGGTTTGTTTGTCTCACTGTAGAATGTCTAGAAAATCTGGAAGATTCTGCAGTGTCCGAGATTACGCTAGGTCGACCTTGAGTGATGTAATGCTGTGACGTGTCTGTGTACGATTGGGTGGCCTGTATGTGTCCCGAACGATCTAGGTCTGTCTCGTGCTTATGGGGCGGTTAAGCCGCTTCCTGAACGTTCCTAGACAGAATATATATAAGGAGGGCCAGGCGAGCAGGAGGTGTGCAAATCGTGGGTGAAAATCGTAAGGTGCAAATCGTAGGTGTGTAAATCCAGTTGTAGTAGAAGTGTAGTGCCTTCCCTGATAGGTGTAAGTAACTTGTGGATATCAGCTCGTGTTTACAGTTATTAAAGTTAGTATTAATTGTTCATCGGATCCTGTCATTTATTTCTACAACAGTTCGAGACAGTTTCGTTTTTTAAGGGGTAAACGATCAGTTCATCTGACTCTCCCCATCATAACGTGCTGAAATTTGCATCAACTGTTACATATTGGGGGCTCGTCTGGGATCCGATCAGATCAGAACAGATTCAATTCAGACCATCGAAGTGTTTCTAAAGTACAGTAAATTGTGTAAAGATCATCGAGGATATCCACAACATGTCAGAGGCTATTGGAAGGCTTGGCCAGGAAGCAGACGCCTTGGAGCTCACTGGGAAGGAGAGACAGGACTACATCCGTGAAGGCCTAAGGGAGGAAAGAGAGAGGCAAGAGCGCATGGAGCAACTGAAGATGGAGGCTCAACGACAGGCTCATGAGAAGGAGGCTCAACGACAGGCTCAGGAGAAGGAGGCGGAACGACAGGCTCAGCTGCAAAGAGAAAAGATGAACCACGAGCTGGAGATGGAGAGGATCCGCCATCAGCGTGGAGGCGAGTCGACGCAGGGGACCAGCGACCACGCCAGTTCCAAGAGACCCAAGCTACCTGCATTTCAGGATGGGAAGGACGACCTTGATAGCTGGCTACTTCGTTTTGAGAGGTTTGCCGAGACGGCGGACTGGCCTAGATCCACCTGGACGACATCACTGTCTGCCCTGCTGACTGGGAGAGCTCTGGAGTGCTTCTGTCGATTGCCGATTGATGAGGCCAAGGACTACGACAAAGTCAAGGAAGCTTTGCAGAAGAGGTATAACCTGTCAGAGGACGGTTACAGACTCATGTTCAGACAAGGTAAGCCTGAAGATGGAGAAGATGTCGGGATGTTTCTTACTAGGATCAAGACTTACCTAGAGAGGTGGATAAAGCTATCAAAGACGGAGAAGACCTACGAAGGAGTGAGGGACCTGTTCGTTAGAGAGCAGTTCATGGATGTTTGCCCACCAGACCTTGCGACCCATGTGAGGGAGAGGAAGCCAAAGACGCTACAGGACGTCGCAGACTCAGCGGAGGCGTTCCTGGTAGCGAGGAACCGGACACTCAGAGGGAGCGCCAGACTGCAAAGCCGGCCAGTGCGACGGAGTCCCAACGGAGACAGAAGCCCACATGTCTGCCATAGGTGCCAGAGGCCGGGACATAAGGCGACGGAGTGTCGTACCAAGCTAAACGACAAAGGTGAGTTGAAATGTTACCTTTGTGGAAAGCCAGGCCACGTTCGGAGAATGTGTCCAGCCCAGAAGGATACGGGGCGAGGCAAGCCGAACAAGGCGGCGGCGGCCGTAATTATAGCGGCGGACGAGTCGTCGAGACAGGATGCGTCGACGGCTGACACCAGCATCAACGTTCAAGCGGTAATGAAGGACGGGAAGCTCCAGTTAGCGGTGCCTGTTACGTGCGGAGGATACAGTGACGGAAGGACCGTGGAGAAATTGAAGTTACCAGTGATGAAGGGCTTGATTGGAAATCGAGCAGTAGACGTCCTAAGAGATACCGGCTGTGAAGGTGTAGTGGTGCGGCGATCACTGGTGGACGACGGACAGCTCACCGGTGGGAAGAAACTCATCGCGAGGATCGATAACTACTTGTTAGCGGCGGAATAAGCCATTATCGACGTGAGAACGCCTTACCTGACGGGCAGAGTGACGGCACTGTGTCTCCCGGAGACCATCTGCGACCTAGTAGTCGGGAACGTGGACGGAGCGAAGGACCCGTACGACCCTGATACTGAGGTGATGGTAGGAGCGGTGACCACGAGGGCCCAGGAAAAGAGGAAGGACCAGTCTACGTCGCTGAAGGTGCCGAGGGCAGAACGGCACGCGGGAGTGGATAGGAAGGAACTCATCCGACTCCAGGAAGAAGACGAAGACCTCAAGAAGTTGGGGCAGAAGAAAATTCCGACCAACAGAGGCAACAAGTCCGTACACTTCGAGAGACACGGAGGTGTACTGTACCGGATTTATTATTGACATAAGACAGGCTACGATTACAAGACAAGTGGTACTACCCGAGAAACTGAGGGAGTATGTACTGAGCGTTGCCCATGATTCTATCGTCGGAGGACATCTCGGCGTGAAGAAAACGAAGGACAGGGTGATGAGCAACTTTTACTGGCCTGGTATCGAAGGTGACGTCGCGAGATACTGCCGCTCATGCGACATCTGCCAGAGAACAGTGAACAAGGGAGCGACTCCTAAGGTGCATTAGCAGAGTATGCCAGTGGTAGACGTCCCATTTAGGAGAGTGGCCGTGGACCTGGTAGGACCTATTGATCCCCCAAGTGAAGGCGGACATCGGTATATCCTGGTATACGTAGACTACGCTACTCGTTACCCTGAAGCGACCCCATTGAAGAAAATTGACGCGGAGACAGTAGCAGAAGCTTTAGTAAATATCTACAGCCGTTTGGGTGTGCCCGAGGAGATCTTATCTGATCAAGGGACTCAATTCATGTCGGACGTCATGAAGGAAACGAACAGACTACTGGGAATTCGACAGTCGACCACCACAGTCTACCACCCTATGTGCAACGGGCTGGTGGAGCGATTTAACGGCACACTGAAGAAGACCTTGAGGCGACTGTGCGCGGAGCAACCTAAGCAGTGGCACCGATACATTAACCCGCTGCTCTTCGCGTATCGTGAAGTTCCCCAAGAATCGACAAAGTTCGCCCCATTCGAGTTACTGTATGGAAGAACGATGAGAGGACCGATGCACATCTTGCGAAAATTATGGACCAAGGACGTAGAGGAGCCGGAGACAAAGACCAGTTACCAGTACGTCATGGAACTACGCGAGCGGCTGGAGGACACGTTGAAGTTAGCGACGGAAGAGCTCTCAAAGGCACAAGGTAGACAGAAAACCTACTACGACCGGAAGGCTCGAGAGAGGAAGTTCCGCCCTGGCGACGAAGTTTTAGTACTGCTGCCGACAAACGCCAACAAGCTCTTAGTCCAGTGGAAGGGACCATACAAGGTAGTCTCGGTTGTCGGTGTCAACGACTACAAAGTCAAGATGGGTGTGAAAGAGAAGACATTGCACGCTAACCTTCTCAAGAGGTATATCCCCAGGACTACACCAGCGACGACGCAAGCAGCAGCAGCGGCAATGGGACCGGCATCTGTCGTGAACGAGATGTGTGAGATTAACGACGGCAGGAGCGACACCACACCTGGAGATGTCGACGCTATGATGGACGACGACGGTGATGGTGCTGGGACTGTGCTGGCAGAGGACGACGTGATGGACGAGAGTCAACCTGTGGAGTCAACTGGCATGACAGTCATCGAGGACTGCGACCTGGAAGGCGACAACGGTGGAATGACGGAGGACCTTGCCGACCTAGGGAGCTGGGACCAGAAGGAAGGCTCCGAAGATGTCCAATATGGAACGCAGCTGTCGCCGGAACAACGTCAACAACTCGGCGACGTGGTGAAGGAGTATCAACGCATCTTCACCAATCTCCCCGGATGCTGCCAGTTAGGCGAACATCGCATCGACCTGACATCAGAGGTACCTGTTCGGCAACGACCATATCCGGTGCCCTATGCTATGCGCGACTCCTTGAAGGAGGAGCTCAGCACCATGGAAAGGTTGGGCATCATACGCAGGAGCTCATCAGCTTATGCTTCACCGGTTGTTGTCGTCAAGAAGAAGGATGGATCCAATCGAGTCTGCATCGACTACAGGAGGCTGAACAAGATCACTGTGTTCGACCCTCATCCGACAGCAGCCCCATCGGACGTGTTCCAGAGTCTGTCGAGAGGAAGAATATTCTCTCGGATCGACTTGAGCAAGGGATACTGGCAAGTGCGAGTCCTGGAACAAGACATTCCCAAGACAGCGTTCGTCACCATGGGCGAACATTACGAATTCACCCGGATGCCCTTCGGGATGATGAACTCAGGAGCTACACTGAACAGGATCGTGAAGCCATTGATCCAGGGACTGAACAATGTGACAGCGTATGTGGACGACCTGCTGATCCATACAGAGACATTCGACGAGCATGTGAAGGCTCTCAAGGAATTGCTGCAGAGGATGGACCAAGCTGGATTAACTGCAAGACCATCCAAGTGCCTGATTGGAACGTCTGAAGTGGACTTTGTTGGACACTCAGTGGGAAAGGGTATGATTGGCTTGTTAGAAGAAAATGTGTGTAAGGTGCGGGATGCACCCAGACCCACCACTAAAAAGGAAGTGAAAGCATTTTTAGGACTGGTGGGATATTACCAAGAATTTGTACCTAACTTTGCAGCGATTGCAGCACCACTGTCTGATCTGCTTAGAAAGGGTCAGCCCAATGTAGTTCAGTGGGAAGAAGTGCAGGAGAAAGCGTACACTTCTTTGAAGAATGCCATTGTTTCCAAACCCGTGTTATGTTTGCCAGATTTTTCAAAAGAATTTGTTCTAGCAACTGATGCATCAGATCGCGGGTTGAGTGCTGCTCTTATGCAGGAATATGAGGGAAAGTTGTATCCTGTGGCATATGCCAGTCGTAAGCTATTGCCTCGTGAGACGAAATATTCAGTCTCAGAGCGAGAATGCCTAGCCATCGTTTGGGCCGTAAAGAAGTTTACTTTGTATTTGTATGGTAAGGAGTTTGTGCTCCAGACTGACCATAGGTCATTAGAGTATTTGAATTCTGCCAGATTTGACAGCCCAAAGCTATTACGATGGAGTCTATTTTTACAGTCATATAGATTCAGGATTAGGTATGTCAAGGGCAAGGAAAATGTCGGCGCCGACTTCCTGAGTAGAGTGTTTTGAATAGTACAAGTTCAGTGAGATGTATTGTAACCCAGAGTTTTGCCTATTAGATAAGTTTTTGGGTTGAATGTATTGTACTGTAGCGGTATATCTGAATGAGTATTGAATTATTGGCCGGCAGAGAGCCACTATGTATTAGTCATATTTTGATGTTTTCATTATTTGTTACCAATGGGACAATGTAATTTTTGAAGACTGTAACCCAAATGGGAACTGCGAGCAAGCAGAGATTTTGTACGTTGCATTGATGTAATTTACGAGTGGCCTAAGCTTGGGCAGTATCGGTATTGCTTTGTTATAATTTGTTTGATCTGATATGATGAAGTTAGACCCTGATCAGTGGTCGATATGTGTTGGTATTTTTTCCATTGTATCTATGAGTTTATGCATTTGGTTTTTAGGACAATCATTGTTATGCATAACGTTTATGTGCTATGGTTCGTGCACGAAGCATTTTGTACTCGATGGCCATCGTTTCACCATGGTATGATTTTAATAGTATCATTGGCCATCGTTTCAGCATGGTATGATTTTAATAGTATCATTGACCATCGTTTCCCCATGGTATGATTTTAATAGTATCATTGACCATCGTTTCACCACAGTGGTGGTATTGTATTGTTTATAATAGTAGGTCTACTTTTGACCAGGTTTTGTAATGGTACTGCAATGATATTGTAATGAGATTGTATTAGTGTTATAAGGATACTATGGTTATTGTATTGTACTTAGGATATTGGGAAGGCACCTAGTACATTATTAGCAATGTCTATTGTAAGATTGGAAATGATAAGTATTGTATGATAGTGTAGACGCTTTATGATGTAGATAGTTGAAGAATGTTCAACTTAAATTGGGGAGTTGTGTAGCGTCCCACTAGTAGGACGATCGATATTTTCTCACCCCCCCCCCTCCCCCCCGCTTGGCGAGTCTCACTCGGCGACCTTCCTCCCCCCTCTCGCCAGCAAGGCCGGTATTTTTCTTGATGTGGTTTGTTTGTTTCACTGTAGAATGTCTAGAAAATCTGGAAGATACTGCAGTGTCCGAGATTACGCTAGGTCGACCTTGAGTGATGTAATGCTGTGACGTGTCTGTGTACGATTGGGTGGCCTGTATGTGTCCCGAACGATCTAGGTCTGTCTCGTGCTTATGGGGCGGTTAAGCCGCTTCCTGAACGTTCCTAGACAGAATATATATAAGGAGGGCCAGGCGAGCAGGAGGTGTGCAAATCGTGGGTGAAAATCGTAAGGTGCAAATCGTAGGTGTGTAAATCCAGTTGTAGTAGAAGTGTAGTGCCTTCCCTGATAGGTGTAAGTAACTTGTGGATATCAGCTCGTGTTTACAGTTATTAAAGTTAGTATTAATTGTTCATCGGATCCTGTCATTTATTTCTACAACAGTTCGAGACAGTTTCGTTTTTTAAGGGGTAAACGATCAGTTCATCTGACTCTCCCCATCATAACGTGCTGAAATTTGCATCAACTGTTACAGTCCTCTTGTTCTTTTTCCTTGTCTAATCCTTTATTCAGTGCCAGGCCTTGTCCATCTGCTATCTATCACTCTTCCGATAAGGCCAGCCCACCTCCATTTTTGTCGTAGTATACATTTCCCATGATGTATGTAACCTGAGTTTGTTTCTAAATATAAATGTCAGAGATTTTATCCTTAAGTTTTACTTTTGGGAATATTTCTCTTCATGTCTCTTTACGTCATGTGGGGAGGCTAATTCCGTAAACATTATGCGACCTAGTGAGAGAGAGTGTTAAATATTTTTGTCATGTAATACAAACTTGTATGCTGGTGACGTAATTGTTCTGTTTTGTTTGTTGTTGTTTTTTTTTTACTTCTCTATTGCCATTGAAAGAATCAGTGCAAATTTACATACGGCGAATGGATAAAACTGTTATGCCTTCGCCAATCTACAGCAATGTCTCTCAAAGTGTGGACGGTGACGCTGTCGGGAATGGATCGCGGACTTGCCCGTGTTCATCTTGTTGTTGTTGTTGTTCCTTTTAAAGGAGAACACGAGCCCTAGAAGCTTTTTTAAAAAGGGGCTCGTGAAAATAAATGTATACTTTATGGACATGCTGTATATATAAACTGCATTAAACATTTCAAAAAGGCTCTTGTCAAGAGAGATAATTGAATAATATTGGGCAATATTGTCGGTTTGTGGTCCATATTCAAAACGCTTCAACTCAAAAACCGATAAAGATATCAAGTAATTTTTTTTTTTTTAGAACCAGTAAATCAGGCACTACAAACTCAAGAGAGCTTTTTTTTTTGTGATGTTTAACTCGACCAAAAGTGCGTTGTCTGTTATCTACTGACTTTTGACACCCAAATTTGTTGAAGATACAGAATGATTTTAATGAAAGCCCTAATTACCCTTGAGACCACTCTAAGCCATTGACGGATGTGGTTCGCCAGCACTATTTGGTGGGTGGTGAAAAAAGAAATTTTGAGAAACACTGATCTGCACAAGGTTTTATGACCTTTGGGATAAAAGGGTCTTCTGTTCTGCACCAGACTTAATAGAGGTGCAAGATTGCAAACCTTCAACGTCTGCGAAGCTGAAATGACAGTTTGCCTATTTTGGCATGCCATTTTGGCCTCCTTTTTTGGCATTGGTCTTCAATTAAAATCTGGCTTCATTTCCGGCAACCAGACATGTTGATTTTGCAGCCTTACATGGCAGCTGCGACTTGGTCGAGAACTTGAGATCAATTGTATGGCTTTTGAGTTCAGACTGAGAGGAAATCTTTCGTAATGAAATTCCTGTCTTTTTCTTCTTCAATGCTTAGTGTGTTACTCCTGTGTATTGGGGTTTGAGTGAGCATTTTTCTTATACACTCGGCCATGGACCATCAACCAAAGCAATGAATATTAGATAAGGATAAATCAATTTTCAATTCCGTCCCAGTTTATCATCTTACATTTCCTCATGGAAAAACTGTCACGTTTGTAGACCATGTGTATTTTACCATTTTAGAGATGGATTGTGCCAATTTTCTTTCTTTATTACGGTCCATTGTATATTTCTTGTTTGATGATTGTATCCAGTGACTGTATGTGAGTTTTTAATAAAGAAAGAAAGAAATGAAAAAATATTATAAACAAAAAATTCGCCCGATTTTAACAAGACCTAACAGCGCTTATACGACTGGGATTTTGTGTGAAAAATTTTGAAGGTATCTTCCTTCTGACCTGCCGAAGGTTCTTTTTTCCTTTTTCTTTGCATTTGGAGGCTTGAAATGGTGGGGGAGTTGTTGTTTTTTTCTTTTGAGTTTGATTTCGGTCGTTCATTGATCACCTCGATCTTTTTTCTTTTTGTTTTTAATCACGAACACAGTCATAAGCCCATGACGTCACTTCCCGCCACCTGACGAATCATGCTGAGTGGACATGTGTGCGCGCCGTGCTGTAGGTAATGTTAGGCCAACTTTCCTTCATCCCCTGAAGAATAGCGCCCCCCCCCCCTCGCTTCCCCCTGAACCCCGACCCCCGACCTCCTCCATGGCCCACGTGGTTGGTGCGGTCCGGACAAGAGAGGGGGGGGGGGAACCTAACCAAACTTTCTGTCTGAAGTGGTGCCTTTTGTCTTTTTTTATCGTTCTTAGAACGCGGCAGACGCTAGCCTAGTATAATTTATTTTTTTTTAAACTTGCGCCAACCTATACAAACTTTAGTAAAGCCTGCAGACTTTATTTGGCGACGCAGGTTGCTGAAATTTTGCACAAAAACAAAAATCTATTTGGACTAATCGCTTTTGCCGTTCCTTTTTTAGATTGGAGACCTGAAATAGTGGGGAAGTATTTTTTATTTTTTAAAAATTTCTCCCACAATCCATTCTTTTCCATGAACACATGACGTCATCACTTCTGGCGATTGTGTTCACTATCAAACATACTGACCCGTGAGCAAATTATTGCCATTTCATGAGGATCTGACGGGGCGCGTCGGGCATATTATAAACGCTCCCTGTGAGTGCAAAATGACATTTCTAACACAAACAACAGCTAAAAACCTAAAGGAACAGGCAAAATCAGGCAGATCCGTGATACCCCCCCCCCTCCCCCACCCCTAAACGGAAACTAACAAAAATATTTCTCCCGGGAGGGGCGGTAACTCAGCTAGTTAGTAAATAAGAAAATAAATACACAAACAAATAAATGAATAAATAATAATATGCAAATAATAAATAAATAAATAATGAATAAATGAACAGTAAATAAATAAATAATAAATAAATAAATTAACAAGTAAATTAATAAACAAATTCAGCCGGCAACTATAATAATATCATCATCACATAACCCACAAGCCATTGCCACTCTATATATCGGCGTTTTCGTTCTAATCCCTTGCTGTGCTGTGTTTTCAGTTTGGTCTAAAAAAAAAAAATGTTGATTTGCACCGAGAAATATCCAATAGATTTCTATACACCGACTTAAGACGAAATGGCGAAAATGATTATCTGGGCACCGGCGGCTATTTGGTCGTAACAACGTTCGTTAATGTAAAATCTGGGACAGTCTTTTGTTGCAATTAGCGGCGTGGAATTGTGAACAGGGGCTGAAAGCGTTTAAGAAATAATGAAGGGGAAAAGTGGGTGAAGGGAGGGAGAGAAGGAGGGAGGAGTGATTATTGGCGAATGAATAAGATAAAGAAATTGTTATCAAAGAAAGAGACGAAAACGTTTTTGAATGCAAAAAGTAGAGAAAAGGCTAATGAATGGAAGAAAAAAAAACGGACATGGGAGGAAGACAGAAAGAGAGACAAAATTACGAGTGTAAGAAAGAGAAAAGGATTAGAAAAGAATGCAGGCAAGAAAGGAGGAAAGAAAGAAAGAGACAAAAAAAGAAAAACAGAAAGAAAGAAAAACAAGAGAGAAAGAAAAAAAGAAAAGAAAAGAAAGAAGAAAAAGGCAGAAAGTAAGAAAGAAAGAAAAGCAAGAGAGAAGAAAGAAAGAAAAGAAAAGAAAGAAAGTAAAAAAGACTGAAAGAAAAGCAAGAAAGAAAGAAAGACAGAAAGACAGAAATAAAAGCTAGCAAGCAGCCAAGAAAGAAAGACAGAATACATCGACTGGCCATCATAAAAGGCAAGATAATTATTTGAACAACAAACTGTGGGAAAGTGAATATTTCAGTGCTACTATGTCTGGGGTCTGGACTAGCAGCTTCCATGAAAACAAATCCTCCAGTTTTACACCTGTCATCTCCACTAAAACCTGTCTACTTAAGATAATGAAGTCTTCTCTGAAACCACCAGTCTTTTTAATGAGGATTTCTGCCACTTACATCTTTTTTTTTTCTTCTCTTTTAATCCGCTCCCCACGCTGAAATTCATCCGCCCTCACAAAAATACTTGCAGACAATGCTGGCGTAGCGAGTAGAGCGATTACAATGGGCGAGAGAGGTTCCGAGTTTGAATTTCATTCGGGACGGGACCAGCCTACTAGAATGAAGTGTTTTAGCTCTTTATTTTAGAAGGTTCGCGGCCGCTGGCATTTACACCTCACTTTTCTTGTTTGTATTTTTCTGGTTTTTGTTTCTGTGTGCTTTTATGGTAGGGATTAGTTGTTGTTGTTGTTGTTGTTGTTTTAGAAGTTTGCCTTGTTTGGCCTGCTCTTCTCGACTTTTACCTGCCAAGGTATCTTTAACGTGCGCAACGTGCACGCGGGCACTTCGAGTTTTTCGTCCTTACCCGAGAAGACTAGGTGCTCGATCCTGCCTGCCACAGGATCAGAGACAGGAATCCCCCCTTCACTCAAAAAAAAAAAAAAAAACAACATCCCTGCACCGACTATGGATTGGACTTCGTACCTTCGGTATGAGAGGTCAGCACCTTACCTCTAGACTAATGTGTTTTGAAGGCAGTCGCAATTGGTCAGCCAAGCCTTTTCACTGCGCCAGCTGATCATTATTTTTATTATTATCATTATTATGTTCATCATGAATATTCTTCGACTTTTAGTGGTCTACTTTCCCATTCTTCTTCTCTAGCGTAGTGGGTGTGCGTGCATGTGCGCGTGTATATGTGTGCGTGCGATCTGACTCCATAATTATCTTTCTATAATCTGTCCGTCAATAAGTCTGTCCCTGTTTCCCCCGCTCTGTCTGGTTCTCTTTCTCTCTCTCTCTCTCTCTCTCTCTCTCTCTCTCTCTTTCTTCTCTCACTCTCTCTCTCTCTCTCTCTCTCTCTCTTTCTTCTCTCACTATCTCTCTCTATCCGTCTGTCTGTCTCTCTCTCTCTCTGCTATTTCTCACAGGCCCCCTCTCTCTCGCTCCCACTTCTCTTCGGCTCGCTCTCTCTCTCTCTCTTTCCAATTTCTCTCTTACTCCCTCATATTTCTCTCTTTCTCCTCCTTCCCTCCCCCTGATTCTCCTTCACACAGTTGACAAGAACCAGACCACCAAACCCCTACACCCAACAGCCCACCAACCAGATTACAAAGAGAACAACTAAAAAGACCCAGAAAACACACACAGTTCCAGTGACCTAAAGTTACGCAATGTTTACGAAACAGTTTAGAAACTAAGTGGGAAATGAGACCCTATTTTACTGAAGTCTTTCCTGTTCTGTGGCAGGCAGGCAGCTGCTTCTCTATAATGAGAAACCGTTGTGTTCACGGGGAAGGAAAAGAAACCTTTGAAGTTGCGGCTATATGGACCATATACCCAATATACTCTGACAGTTTGTTTTCATTTTGGATGTGTACTTTGCAATCTAATTTGTAGCTAGTCCTTGTAAACTTTATTATGGCTAGTCTTCGAAAACGATATTGTGGCCAGTGTTCGAAAACACTATAGTGGCCTGTCTTCGAAAAAGTTATTGTGGCCAGCCGCCGAAAACATTATAGTGGCCAGTCTTTGAAAACGTCATGTGGCCAGTATTGGAAAACGTTACTGTGGCCAGCCTCCGAAAACATTATAGTGGCCAGACTTCGGAAATATTATTGTGGCCAGTATTGGAAAACGGTATTGTGGCCATTGGTCGAAAACATTATTGTGGCCAGTCTTCGGGAAAAGTTATTGTGGCGGGTCTACGAAAACGTTAATTTGGCCAGTGTTGGGAAAAACTATTGTGGCCAGTTTTCGAAAATATTTTATGGCTATATTGACATTGAAACTATTGGTTTGGTCACCTTATCCGACCTAATTTTAGCTGTACCGCTATAACATTTCCAGAGATTCAGTGAGCAAACAAGATACGCTTAACTACTTGGCTCAAACAGTATTAATTATAAAGAAAAAAAACTGAGCACTTTTTGTCGTCATGAGATTTTCCAATGAGAGAACCACAGAGCTAAATATATACGAATATTCAGTTATTAATATTGAAAAATCAAATTAAAATGTAAACATTTAAGAAATAAGAATACTAAAAGATATACTAATGAAGGTAAAAAAAAAAAAAGGCAGCATTTCAATAACTGTTTAAGTGTATTATATATGTATTAAAGATTAACTTTATTCAAATTAATGACCCACTAAGGTCTGCTTCACTTCACTTCACACTGTTCTGTTTAGATAAATTTATGAATTAAAGACCTAGGTATCCGCCTCCTATCGATGATTTCGAAATCACAAAATCTGCCCAGCCCCATTCCCCGGTTGAAGTTTACTTTTGATTAAGTGCCACAGACAATGCTCTATTTCTAGTATTTACTGTGACGCGCCCAGTACTTTTCTAATCTGAATCGTGATCTAAATACCTGAGAAATTGTAGGGTACCGGAGTTCTATGGGGGAGTCTGCCAGTGAGACAACCTCTTTAAAGAACATAGCGGCGACCGGCAGCCGTGTGGGGTTGATGTTTTCAATGTTTGCTTATTGATTAGTCTAATGCATTTGGCTGGTTAGCGTGTGAGTGTTTGATAGTGCTGGAGAAATCAGGAGCAGTGATGCGTTACTCCCACGGCTGATGGTATTTACATTGGTCCACGAATTGATGAAGTCTGTACTACTTTATTTCATTGGTCAAAACCGTGCTACTACACGGTATTCTCTATTTAGTTAAAATGGTAAAGGAATAAAAAAAAAAACCGTGTTTGTTGTTAAGTCCTGCGTTAGGTTGATGCAGTCTGTACTATTTTATTTCATTATTGGTCAAACAACAAAGAGTTTGTGATACTAACAAATGTCCTCTATGAAGTTAAAATGGCAAAGAAAAGAGAAAAAAGAAACAAAAATATGTATATCATAAAACTGTAAAACTTGGCATTAGAAAAAAAAAAAAAAAACAATATAGAAACTTTACAACGAATCATAAAACAATTAGAAATAAAACGATAAAATAAAAACAAACAAAAAAGGCACGATTTCGGTCGTAAAATTTTCCTCACGCAAAAAGTGAAAAATGTCATAATTATTGTCAATTATTCTGCACGTGAGTCTTCACAGGCCAGGAAAGACGAGCCCCAGTGTGGTGCCAATAGGGCCAGTTCGCATGGGTCTGCGAGCTTGATGTGGACAACTGGGCTGGATGAAGCAAAGATGAGGGGGCGGGGGGAGAGAGTTTGATAAAGAATACTACTATTGTAAAGGGAGTCAATTTTGTATCTTGTCAGTTTAAGTTCTCGAGGTCGAGTTGTACTTCCAAATTATGCACAAAAAAATGGCTGTTGTTAAAAGGGCTAGGGGCCCATACATATACTTACCTATCTCCAACCCCGTCCTTATCCTCAGCTCTAAATTTTACAGAATCCCCAACCCTGCCCGCTACCAGTTCAACCAAAAAAACAGGAGGAAACAAAAAGAAAATCTGAAAGAATAATTATTAAGACTGTTGTTAGGAACATTTCGGGAAGAGCTTTCCAGCTTGGGAGCTTCAAAAAGACTTTAAGATACGCACACCTGGCGCAGAAAACTTCTGGACTTACATACTCGTAACAACATTTTAAAAAATATATTATATTATATTATGGTTTCATCATTATGAAAAATTAGAAGCAGCAATTATATTGTATAATGTACAAATACAATAAAAGGAAACATTAAAGTTCATCCCTAAATGGCTCGTGCGTGCTTTGGTCGCCACGGTTCTGTGTTTGCATTTGCGCGGCTAACGTTGCCAAATGCACACACGAGCATTACCACATAATTGATTTATGCCTTGCTAAACGCCGTTTCATGCGCTCTATTTTGTAACTTTAATCGGCCACTAACAGTTCACATTATAGTGACCAATAAAGCTGCTCGGAAATCAATGATAAGATCAAACCTGTCTTTCTCATATTTTTTCCTCTTTTTTTTTTTTTAAACAAACTACCACGATGCATGAATTAAAACATATTATGACCTGCTAGATAAACTATGAGACATGGTGGAAAATTGTGAATGCTGGAATTGTTTGTTCTATCTCCATTTTTTGAAAAACTGGAGATCGTTAACTTTAGTGTGTAGAAAATGCACGCGTTGACACTTGTTTAAAATGCCTTTTGGCACTTATCAATCATTCTGTTTCACAGTTCCGGTTTATTCTAACTCCTATCATAATAACTAAAGCCGTAAACGTTTAACGTCGAATTTCTCACTTGCGCAAAAAGTGGAGTTGTAACTAACACAAAGTAAGGTCTCTAATAGTGGCGTACCAATGTTTAACCTCTGGGGACTCAGCCACTGGCGCTATTGAGAATCAACGGGCGTCTCCACACACAGTAAGCTATCATAACTATACGGGTTCAAAATGTCGGAACATTTTCTTCTGTTCAACATCAACTGTGGCTCAAAATCAACGAGAGAATTAAAAATAAAGCGAACTTCAAGACTTTTTAAAATATGCCCAGCACACCTTTACGTCTTTCTAAAGCATAATATGATATTTTGTAGAATTTAAGGCTCAGCGGTTAAAAAGCCTTTCAAGATAACATTGGAGACCTGACTTCCTTTATAATACGATAATCTGATGAAACTGGAACATTTTGTTTGCTTGTTTGTTTGTTGTTGTTGTTTTTTCTTCTTTTTAGTAATGTAATGCAGCACGTATAAGTGTTACAAAAGTTAATTAAACAAACTAAACAAATTAGGCTGCTCTGCCAATTCTTCTTTCACGCACTCCAATTTCACTGGTTGAAAGGTATTTATCAAAATGTTTCAAAATCGAATTAACTAAAAGCGAATAAAAAAGAAGAAATTATACATAAACTTTTGTCTGATCGAAGTCAGACTGGCAGGGCACTAGTGACACTAGTGACATTTTCTTTTCAAACTGGGACGAAATGTTAGTCAGATTTTCCTGTCGTCATCGGGGAATTCTAAATGACTCGATTTTTTTCTTAAACGAGCCACATATTTGAAGTTGTCAACTGTCTTTTCTTTTTCCTTTCCTTTTCAAATGCCAACAGTACGGTTAGTAAGCACGAACTATTGCTCGATCACTTAAAAAATGTATCAGATAACGTTCTTGACCTTATCATGTAACCTTACTGAGACTGATATTGTTTGACATTTGTCCTCCAAAATGCATTGACAAGGCGTCATAATTGCTATGAGTTCGGGAGTATCAATTCATATTTGCTGTAAAAAATGGAAAGCGAGTGATATTTATCGACGCCCTTCGAGACTGTTCTTTGCTTGTTTGAAGATAAACAATAGTTGGAAATGTGAAGTTCGTGGTATATTATTAGTGTCTGAGTGTTCATCGCTGTGAGCATGTCGTCGTGACCATAAGATTTACATTTAGATAGACTGTTATTACTTGTATGTACGCACCTCCAGCGTTTTGCGCTCGGGGCGCATACGTACCCGTACCTATCCCTAACTCCGGCCTTATTCTCAACCCTAAATCTTGTCGAATCCCTCACCATGCCCCCTATCCTTTCAACCCAAAACAGGAGGAAAACAAAAAGAAAATCTGAAAGAATAATTAATTAAGGCTGTTGTTAGGAGTATTTCGGGAGGAGCTCTCTAACTCTAGAGTCACAAATACGTACCCCTAGCGCAAAAAACTTGGGGAACGTACGGACTTGGAACAACATTCTTTAAATATAGTTATCTGGGTCACGTGGCCCCAATGCTCAAAACATGTACTTTTGTTATTATGTTTTTGCCATTTTTAAAAAAAGAAAATCGTTACGGCTTTCTGGCCTTTCCTTCGTCTCTGAGATGGATACTGATGTTTACGAGATACTCAGATATTTTATGTTTTCTCCCAATATTACCAGACGTAACAATTAAAAGCATTTGCTGATTTCGAGGATGGCTAATTGGACCTCATTTTTATGGGAATTTGTCTGCTGAGTTTTCATTATTGTTGTTGTTGCTGTCGCTGTTGTTGGCGATACTGATGTGGTGTTTTGCTTCCTTCTTCCGTTTCCTTCATCAAGAAGTAATTATCAAAATCATTGCTGGTCTGTCCATGTCAGTTAGACTTCTTGCAAGGAATTTCAAGTTTCTTTAATTACTGAATATTTTTATCTTTTTGCATTCCTTCATCTCATCATTCTATTATTCCATGGCACAAACGTTCTTGTATTTATTAAACTGTCTTTTTCGATATTTTTATTTATCGATATTCTAACGGAATTATGTCTTCACGCACTCATTCCTGTTGCAAGGCAAGGGGTGGGGGGGGGGTGGGGGGGGGGGTGGAGTGATGTCTTTTGCTGTTCTTCAATTCATTTCCCTTTTTTATATTATTGATTTCTCTCCCAATTTAGTCGTTCCATTAAAAATATATATTCATAGATATATAATTATCAAGGACTACTATATACTCATATAGTAGTCCTTGATAACTATGTATATTATGCACGCAGAACATTGAGAGAGAGCTAGATCACAGACACACAAACAGACATAGATAGTTTACATATAGACAGACGGGCGTAAATATATAGATTAGATAGATAGATAGATAGATAGAGAGAGAGAGAGAGAGAGAGAGAGAGAGAGAGAGAGAGAGAGAGAGAGAGAGAGAGAGAGAGAGAGAGAGAGAGAGAGAGAGAGACAGGGGATAGTGAATGAACAGATGAGTGGTGGACCGATGGGTGGATAATGAGTGGATCAATAGATGGATAGATTAATTGATAATCTTCTCATGTATGAAATGGAATTCTTCTTGACAAGAGGCTCTTCTCCTGCTACAAGGATCCTCTACTTTACTGCCAGTGCCACTGTCTCCAAACACAACCCTTATGTGAAACTGAGTGTTTTCATTTCAATTTGTCTTTTTTTGAAATCAATAGATTTTCAACTTAACCTATTTTCACCTCGTATTTTTTGGATATAACATAACTATTGTCATCTTTATGCCCCATGGTTATTTAGACAACATCTCGTGGACGGCTTGATATGATAATTGTCCCCCAATGGTCGGGACGAAAGGGAAAACAGCCGTTCAATAGGAAAGATGTGTAATTATTGTCAGTGGTTTTTCCTATTTAGAAAACGTTCCAAACAAGAAATTAATTGTCCTTTTCGTCACTGATTTCTGGGCGCAAAACGCAGTGACGTCAGTATGTCTTCGATCTACGCGAGACACACACAAAACAGTCAAAATGTAGCCAAAAGAAAAAAGTCTTATGTTGCAAAACGAGATTTTTTTTTTTTTGCAACATACATCTTTTTCTTTCTTGCCACATTTTGACTGTGCTTCAAAACCTTGCTGCGACCCCACAGATTTTTTTTTTAAATCCTGGATCGGCAATGTATATATTACGAGACGAATTATCACGACAAATTTTGTCTATCTCGTGGATCCGATATTGACGGTGTTAATAATGCAGCTATGAGCACCACGCCTTTCACAATAGAGTGGAAAGGACTAGTATGTATCATAATATACCTTAGTTGGTTGTGCAGGGAGTCAAGTTCGTTTTGTGGCTAGGTTGTTGTTACAAGTACGTACGTCACCCAAGTTGGGTTGTTGTTTGTTTTGTTGTTGTTGTTTTTTGCGCCAGGGGTACGCATTTTAAAGCCTTTTGTGACCTCAGAGCTTGAGAGTTCCTCCCGACATCCTCCCGAAATACTCGTAACAATTTATTCTTTCAGATTTTCTTTTTGTTTTTCCTCCTGTGAAAGGGTAGGGCTCAGGGTTTAGGGATTCGATAAGATGTAGGGATGAAGATAAGGACGGGGTTAGGGATAGGCACGTATACGTTCGTGCCCCTAGTGCAAAACGCCTAAGGACCGTACGTACCTATAACAACAGCCCTTATGGCTGCCATGGCTCAGAGCACGATATTTCATAATAATAAACACCTGCCAACTATCTCAAAACAATTTTGACGCGCCCTTGCTAGTGCGACAGACTTGTTTTGGTCTCGCCAGTGTATGAGGTCCCTCTTAATGCCATAGTCTACATCTTACACAAATACCGAGACAATCCTTATAGAGAGAGGTAGAGAGAGAGAAAGAGAGAGAGAGATGCAAATCAAGAGAACAGGACTTTCTGTAAAGCGCCTAGAGCGAACATGTTTGGATTAGGCGCTATAAAAGATCTCCATTATTATACACATGCAGTTTGGCAACATTATATACGGAGAGGAAAAATGGTTCGAGATCCAACGACTGTTATTTCTATAACTGAGATTATCTTCAAAACGAAGACAAAAATGAGTGGTGCTTCTGGTGGGGCTTAATAATTGGAACAATCGTTCGAAAAATGCTTGAAACATGGCACTTGACACAAACATGCTTCAATGTTTAAGATGATGTGTGAGAGTAACGTGCGGACCATGAGAAGGAAAATATCCAATATTGTACCCGATACACAGAATACCGAGACGAAGCATTCCTTCTCATAATATGTCCACAGCTTGCGCGCGTATAAATACGGTGAGTACTATTCCTTTTCGTTCAGTTATGAAGGGGTGTGGCGAAAATTGTTGCACATAAAATAGCAACTAAAATAGTCACATTTATTTTGTCAGGTTTTCTGCGTTAGGGGCGCGTATTTTAAAGCCTCTTGTGACTCCTGAGCTAGAGAGCTCCTCCGAAAATATTCCTAACAACAACTTTTCGTTTTGTATTCCTCCTGTTTTTTTTGTGTTTTTTTTTGAACAGCGTTAGGGAATCGATAAGATTTAGGGCTGAGGATAAGGCCGGGGTTAGGGACAGGTACGAACACGTTACGGGCGCCTAGCGCAAGACGCTTAGGGTGCTTACGTACCTATGACAACAGCTTTCGGAAAAAGTTATTAGATGACAGTTCGAAAGAGTGGAGAAATTGAAGAAACCTGGGATGGCAAGAGGAGGAACATTGCCTGAGACTCTGAGGATCACTGAGACTCATGAAATAGCTTCTGTGCTAAGAAATGCAAAACAGAAAGCTTAATTTTAACATAATCTTCTTTCCCTTCTTCTCTATTGATCTACTAGTAGACAAAAAATAAAAAAATTTAAATGTCGTCTTGTCATCTTCTTCCTCTCTCTCTCTTTCTCTCTCTCTCCCTCTCTCTCTCTTTCTC
>OZ007574.1:46092272-46107272 GCA_963931925.1 Onchidella celtica
TTTCTTCTCCAAATCTGCCGCAAGACTGCCTTTGATTTTACGCCACCATTGACAGGACGCAAAGAATGCTGGCGCAAGCAAATTATGTGTTCGTGCAGGGGATAGGATGAAAAACTTGAATGTCTAGAGATTTAGAAGAAATGCAGCGATTATGTAATAAGGAGTGTGTTAGCGGCGACGATGTCGGGATATTATACACCAGTGTTGTTTCACAGAACTATTGATTCAAAGACAGCTCTACGTCACTGGAGACAAATATAAGACATAAGCTAAAGTTGCAGTAAATCCTTTCTTGTTGTTGTTGTTGTTGTTGTTTTTAAAGATTTCAATGCGGAAGCAGTTACTTCTATAATGTGGAAGTCCCTGTTGCTTCTGAATGATCATTTCGATTATTCGAAAAATAAACAAGGAATTTCGAATACAAACTTTATCAAAATAACTGAAGACCTCTCTGGAAAAAACACTACAGTCACATTTATGTTTATCGGAGTAAACCTGAAATTTTATTGTCTGCATGATACATCACAAATAAAGTATTCTAGGGATATTTGCTGTTTCTTTCAGTGTCATATTATTCCTTTGGGGTGTTGATTGCCAGTCTTTTGCTGATATTGTCCACAAGATTTTAAAAAGTGAAAACTCAACTTCTCAAACATTTGTGATTATGCCTGTTTTCCCCGTGGATCTTCAACTAAAAATTCGCAATTGTTTTGGACAAGTTCACAGTCAACATACAAAAGATTATTCATGACTTTAGGTTGTCGGCATTCAAGAGGTTAATACAATGATATAAGAGCATACAGTTAGAAGGGATGACAGAATAGAGATACGGCCAGACGCAACACAAGGCAGGATTAAGTCGTCAGTTTTGACTATCCTGCGCCATATTGGATGAGACCAATTGTTCGTTACTAGGCACCCGCGAAACCATTTTTAATGTAACATCAGAGAGTATACATGTAGAGCGAGATCTCACTTCCGCCAAATCAAGAAACTAGGCAACGGCAGTAACAAGATGTGAAAGAGACCGTCTTCACCAAAGACAGCATGCGTACCTGTTTATTGTGGTTTGTTCATATATTTTGGTTGATTTAAACCATTTAGAGCCTTTTGTCGGCTCTTATTCCCCGTGGAAATGTACAAAAGGATATTGTTTAACACCGATCGTCAAGTGAAATTGCATTTCATCCAAAATGGCTGCGCTCATACTTCCTGTGGTCACGAAAAGTGGGCTTCTTTCGCTTCTGATAGTTTTCTATTCTGTGGAAGTGACCGAAGAATAATCTGCAAAATGTGCAAATGATTGAACTGTTCACTGGCGACATGTTGCGAACGCTGTACTATTATCGGGTTTGATGTCCAACATCCGCTTCCTGCCGAAGGAGCGGCTCAAATCTTGGAAGAATCGAGGACAGCACAACAGCCAGAACACACTTATTGGATTTCTTGATACATAATACAGTTTTGAAGTAACTGAAATGATTTGGCAAAGCTGCACGTTGTATAATTACCTGCACAGTCATTGACTGTTCTAACATAGTAATTGTAGCGAATCTATTATTCAGGGGCTTTCAACTACTGAACGAAAATGGTAAAACGGCGTAACCCCACAAGCATTGCTATCATCATCAGAAGGTTGTACAAAAACAAACAAAAAAAGGAGAGAGAATGAAAGAGGGAAGGCAGGAGGGACACTCCTATATTCCTCTGGCTAACACGATTTGAAAACGTAAGCAGCAATCAGAATACACTAAAATTGTATTTCAAACAAAAACCTTTAAATAAAGGAGAGTTTGACTACTTTGCGAACTCTGTTTTACTACTAGTTGCGGTTGGTTGCTGTCAGCTTCTGGCAGGATCTCTTTCTGCCCTACCATTCTGACATATTCTCTCTATCGTTTTGTTTCTTCCTAGCACAATATGGCCGCATGCTTTCTCTAAACTCGAACTCAAACTCAATTACAACCAGTTTAGCATTTGACCTATCCATGGGCCCCGTCTATACGGTCTTCTTACTCTAGATATCGGAAATCAGCCGTGCTTGGTCTACATACAGAACTTGTAAATTTAAATGCACCATTTACAATCACATGACGTTTTGATACTATATTTTACATGCGTAACGCGAAAGTTCGTGATAATCGTAAAATACGAATGAAAGTGGATTACGAAGACTACGCCAGTTATTTAAAAGTGCCTCTCTTACAAATATCTAGATAACCGGTTCAAAAATCTCGCTTTGCTGTCTCATGAAAACGATATAACCCAGATCTTGGGTTTGAGATCGATATGTGAATACAGGTTTAGAGTACGGTGACGGGAGAGAAAAATACGAGACCTTCTGTTTTAATCGTTTAAGTTGCGACCTATGTAATCGATTGGAAAGGCATGGGTTATTTTAAACAAAACTCGTAATCGACGACTTGTCCTTTCACAGTAAAAAGATACATAGAGAAGGGAATTCTGACAATAACCATATCCATTTCGTAGCGGATCAGTACTTTCGATTCTTCTCATGCAATAAAGAGGTTCAACATTAATAGGGCATTTCGACACACAGATTTTACATTAGTTTTTCTTTTGTGCGTATCGAACGTTAAATTCAGAAACACCCAGGATGTCCAGTGCATTGTGCAGTTAGTAAAATCGCCCACAGACATAAGCTGCTGGTAATTACGGCTTGGGAAATAACGCGATTTCCTATTTCTGTATCAGACCGGTCGGGACGCCAAGACTGTTATTACATCTCTGTGGTACTCGCGACTTGTCTTCTGAGTTGTCTCTCTCTACTGCCAAAGTGGCGTAACTCGAATAAGTAAAAATATTCATGGTATAGGAATAGACTTTGAATTCGTAATTCAAAAATCAAAGTACATAGTTTCATTTTGTGTTCCAAATGCTTTTAAGGCTGGGTGTGGTTATTATTGGCATTGCTGTCGTTTAATGAATGAATTTGACTTCGGAGAAAGCACGTCAACACGACACGATCACGTTATGCTAGGACAAAATCAAGACGAAGGCAGAATATAACAGAATGGCAGGACAGAAAGAGACCCTGCCAGGAGCGTCCACCGACCACACGCGTTTAATGAATGGAGAAGAGGCTGAAACTACTGTCCGAAGGAAACTTCAGAGTAATTTGTTAGTGAGATGTCTGGTGTGTTGGCGCACTGGTAGGGATACACCGGAATATCACATTACAGACTCTGACTCAGATGTTGCCATTAACTGGAGGTACTGTAAATGCATAGTAATCTGATTTTTAAGACGTAAAATGGGACTACACAGACCCTACTGCAAGAATCAAGGAACTTGTAAACCGGGTATAGGCAAAACTTTTCCCTGGAAGTTTAAGTTACCCATTCCAGTTACAAACTGACAAGAAACACAGTCATGCGAGCGACGCCGGCGGCTTCATGGAAAAAGCTGCAACGGCATCAGAAACTGTGGCGTTAAGTACTTTTGCCACCGCTGCCCCAGTTCTGTTGTTTAACAGTAGTAATTAGTCTGCGTCGCCAGGACTGTTGCCGTTTCATCTAGATTCCATCCTTGTTCCAAAATTATCATGTTGGTCTGAAAATCTCAATTTTCATCGATTCCCTCAAAGTGACGGCAAAGACTTTGGAATTTTTTTTTTTCATAACTTTTAAATAAAGAGATTCTGCTTGGGAAAGTTTGACTTGAATTTTGCAAGGTTTTAAGGAATTACACAGAAGACAAGAAATGGCGATGTCAGCAGCTTGACAGACAAATTTGAATGCATTTCGGTGAAGATTTCACAATAGCGTCCAGATTTTGAACAACAAAATCTATCAGGATAACAAATATTAAAGTTTTTTAAGTTCAGACAAAGGCAGAAGAAAACAATGTTTCAGCAGTTTTGATATTATTGTAGAGCGGTTTGATTTCTTGAATTTGACAATCGAAACTAGATTTTCACAGAATTTCAAAGTGCCGACAATAGAAAAGATGCGGTACAGACAGTTATGTAGTCACACATTGCCCGGCAGCATTTTTTTTTTTCGCCATACATACACATGGTGTTGTTGTTGTTGTTTTAATCCTTAATATCTTCCCCACCATTGTCACCATGACTGTTATAATGATATCAATGAATCAAACTGTGTGGGAGAGTGAGAGAGAGACAGAGAGAGAGAGAGAGAGAGAGAGAGAGAGAGAGAGAGAGAGAGAGAGAGAGAGAGAGGCAGACAGAGAGACAGACAAGCAGACAGACAGACAGATAGATAGACCGACCGACAGACAGGCAGATTGACAGACAGACAGACAGACGGGCGGACGGACAAACAGAGAGACCGACTGACAGACAGACAGACAGACAGACAGGCAGGCAGACAGACAGACAGACAGACAGACAGACAGACAGACAGACAGGTAGTCAGACAGACAAGTAGACAGATAAACAGAAAATTACTGCTACGGTATCCTGACCACATTACCACTAAGTCTGTTTTCAAACAGCCCAGTTTTCGGAACCCAAAGGATGCTGTAGAGTTTTATTCATTTATTTAGTTTTAAAACTTTACCAGGATGGGCAGAGAGCACGTACACGCCAGATTCTGCTTCATTTGTCACTGCGCTCAACCGTGCGTGGATCCCGTGGGGAAGACTACCTCCGCCCCCTCCCCCCTCTCCCCGCTCCCTTGGGTCCTTGAGAGAGCTTGTTTCGTTAGACAGGCGACACACGGAGTCATCCAGCATTCATAGTTCAACCTTCATCGTCTTTCGCCCATCGCTTACATCAGTGGTTCTCAAACCTTTTTTAGGCATTAGCCCGCTAATCCCACATTAGAGCCCACTTCCCCTAAAATCCCAACTGAAATCCAATATCATACATTTCACAAAGACAGAATACACGTAAATTATGATGTTACGTTTTTCCTAGCCCCATTGAGTGTTCATTATTCAGTATAAAACAGAAAGCGTTCTGTATCATAATTATGCACTAAAAAAATGCACAGACTTTTTCTATTCATAAAACCTACCCAAACGTGTGGTTCAACAAGTCAGTCAGTGGCTATCTCGTATTTGCACCCAAATAACCCCTCCCCCCCCCCCACCACTCCCCCCGCCATTCCCCTTCATGCCCTTCATGGTTTTCGCCCTTTTGTCGCCATTTCTTTGTGTTTGCCCCCTTGTAAATCAAAATCGGCCCCCGAGGAGAACCACTGGTTTATATCGTTCAAAAATGCGTCACCATCGTAAAGTGAACAGTGTATGTTTTCAACGCTGCAGGACAAGATAAAGGAATGGTGCTCGCTGTCCCATTTCACCAAGAAAGTTGTTACAAGTACGTATGTCCCCCAAGTTGTTGTTGTGTTTTGTTGCCCCTGAGGTACGTATTTTAAAGCCTTTTGTGACTCCAGAGCTAGAGAGCTCCTCCCGAAATATTCCTAACAACAGCCTTAATTAGTTATGTTTTCAGATTTTCTTTTTGTTTTCCTCCTGTTTTTTTGGTTGAAAGAGGGGTGGGCAGGGGTAGGGATTTGATCAGATTTAGGGCTGAGGATGAGGACGGGGTTAGGGGTAGGTACGTATAAGTACGCGGCCCTAGCGGAAAACGCTTGATCTAGCCGCGTACATACTTATAACAACAGCCCTTCACGAAATGCAATTAATTCAGAAAGCCAAATATCTATTTTCTCCTTGTCTTCCATTCAGAGCCTGTGTTACATAGATTTTCTCCGCGCAACTTTCTCACTTATAAGATCTCTGTAACAACCTCGTTGTTGCTGATGGCAAGGAAGATTTTTCTTTTGGCAATGTTCTTTTTCCTGTGGTGCTAGTTCCATACAGACGGTAACGTGATAATAAAATAGTGACAGTTACCTTGTTACTATCCGTATTTCAGACGTTACGCAGGGCTACTGATTTGGCCTCGGACTCATACCAAAATGGTATTGGCCAACCGCAGACTTACCAATTGCGTCTGTCCATTTTGCCTGTCTTACTAAGAATCACGAGCCCTAGTCTTAATCAGATAGATCAACAATTTCACAGCCATACACCATGAGGGTGTGTCCCACGCAACAGGTGCTGTTAAGCTGATGGGGGAGGTGGGGAGGGCAAAATGTGTGTACTATGTGGGTAGAGCTGGTAGTTCATAGCGTGACTTCCCAAGTCTCGAGAATAGAAATTAATATATTATTATTTGACTGAGGTAGCGAAATGTTAGTAATCGTTTTCTTTATGTCTATCATTATGAACCAAGTTAATAATTATGCTCTACGTGAAAAGATTAGGACTACTCTCTCTCCCTCTTTCTCCCTCTCTTTCTCTTCTCTCTTTCTCTCTCACTCTCTCTGTCTCTCTCACTATCTCTCTCTGTCACTGTCTCTCTCCGCCTCTCTCTAATTCTCCTCCCCACCCTATCTATCTATCTATCTATCTATCTATCTATCTATCTATCTATCTGTCTATCTATCTATCTATCTATCTATCTATCTATCTATCTATCTATCTATCTATCTATCTATCTATCTATCTATCTATCTATCTATCTATCTATCTATCTATCTATCTGTCTGTCAACCTATCCATCTATCTGTCTGTCAACCTATCCATCTATCTGTCTCTCTGTCTCTCTTTCTCTCTCTCTCTCTCTCTCTCTCTCTCTCTCTGTCTGTCTGTCTGACTGCCAGCCAGTATGTCTATCCCCACTCCGTCTCTCTATGTCGGTTTACTGTGGTCTCTAAAACTATTTTGGCACGACCATTTGTCTATTTCTGTACCTGTATACGTGTCAATCCATCCATCCACCTCAATGCCCAAACCTTCTTACTCAGTCTATACATAGTTCCCATCCAATGACATTGGGGTCTCACAACATTACGGAACTTCGTACAATAGACTGTTCCTCCAGATTAAGTGACCCCTCAAATCCCCTGAGACGTTCTCACAGGCAAAAATTCTGAATTTCTCAAAACTGTCAAATTTTTAATGAATGCAAAAATGTGAAATAAGCTTATTTTTCAGGGGGAAAATTGTTACATTATTTGTCGAAAAATTAGAAAGTTTTCCCAATATAGACCATTGGGAATGAGGTGAAGTGTTCCACATTGGACACTTGGCACTAGAGGATTAAGATCTCTTGTTCGCAATATTTTTGTTGGCCTACAGCGCAGGAGGGCGCTGTATTTTGGGAACCACCTAGCAAATCCCTGACAGTGTTTTCAAAGCCTGTTACTCGTGCACAATAAAACAATCGTAGTTCGAGTGCTAATTCCTGTTTCTCTAACGGATTTGAGGTCCATTATGTTTTATTTTCTCTGTTTAGTGCTATCTCAGCGCCCGAGTGGGTCCCAGGGAAGCAGTGAATGGACCGTTAGGATTCGCTTCTATTGTCTTTGACGTTCCAGACGAATCAACTGCAAACACAAGGCAAGAGAAATCTAGTGAAATGAGAATGGCAAAATCAAACTAGCCGGGCGGAAAACAGCGGCTTAGATAAATATGCCGGACTGGGCCTCTGTTCTTCTGGCGCCCTTACCGGGGGAGCCCGGCGGAAGTAATAATCCCTCTCATACTGACTGCTTTGCTTTCTGGGTCTACCGGCTTAGAAGTTCTCGTGGCTTTGGCCAGGCTTCAAAACATTATTATTCTAAATATTTACTCAGTATTTCGCGGCTTAGTCTGTTTATTAACAGTCTTACGCCATCAACGGAAACAGTGTTTATCCCCCCCCCCCCCTTTGTCCAGTTAATAATCATTGAGTTTTATGCTGTAAACAAATACATAAACAGATTTGGGTTGTGTTTTGACAAAAGTTGGATGTAAAATCAATAAAATGCAATGATTTTTTTTTCATCGATTATCGTCCTGCTGCTTCACCACATCGGAAAGTTCGAGGATTTAGTAACGTCTTTGTTCCTGCCCAGGCATTTTCTGGCGTTCAGCGATCTCGTCTCCAAGATCCGTTCGTCGGAAACACTGCGGATGGAATTCTGCCTGTTTGGGGAGACAATTTCAGAAATGTATGTCTGATCTGGCCGAGTATTTTCTTCCTGTTTCCTTCCTGGAGTTCTAAATTCTGTCCAACCAGATCTGTTGTGTTGCGTCTTTTGAGAAGAATCGCTGAGTGTAGACAAACGTTGTCTTTATAGTTAGAGTTAAGTTAGATTTAATACTGTTCTTGTGGTGAATGTGTCGACATGTCAGGTTAAGAGATTAACTTTTCTTTATGTGAGACTTTGAGTCGTTCTTTTTACTGTTTTACTGCAATCGTTTGTTTTTTAATGGTATTTATCTTACGAGCTAACAAGCCATTTTTTATTTGTTTTTATCCAGATGTTTACAAACAGATTGTCAGCTCATATGTTTCTGTTCTACCTACCAGCCTGCCTGCCTGCCTGCCTGTCTGTCTGTCTGTCTGCCTGCCTGCATGCCTGTCTGCCTGTCTGCCTGCCTGCCTGCCTGCCCACCCACCCACCGACCTATCTATCTATCTATCTATCTATCTATCTATCTATCTATCTATCTATCTATCTATCTATCTATCTATCTATCTACCAGTGTCCACATCACTGTTGGCAATGCCAGGTGTATTAGTGACCATCAGTCATGAAATGAGATAGCTCATTTCTGCGTTGTTCAATTTCGAAAGATACACGTATAAGGCTGGCGCGGCTCCTTCTGTCCTATCATTCATTATACTAGCTGAGTTACCCGGCCTTGCCCGGGAGAAATATCTTTATTACTTATAATGATCTAGATCTAGGACACAAAGTAAAGTTCCTTCCACAGGCAAAGAAATACTATGACAAAATCAGTATCGACTCGGATTCCGCGCCAACTCTGGACTTCGTTTACCCTTTTTCGCTAAAGTTTACAGGCGATCCATGTATTCGTTAATCCACAATTTGCTTCCTTCGGCGAATGAACGATGAGGGAAACTGCGTCACAGTACTAAAAATAGATCATAATAGCGTGTCCCTGTTCTAAAAGCATGGAGCCGGAAGTGTTTGTTGCGAATTTTACATGTGAATGATGCAAAATGACCCAGAATTTGCAGCATTTTTATATTATCCCCTTCATTACAATATGTCGAGTTATATTGGCGATGAGAATGCTTTCAGAGTTTTGGAGCCCTCCCAAAAAAGGGCCTCTGAGGGCAGAACTTTCACTCCTAGCTCCATTATAGTATGATGATTCTGTCTATAGACATAGTCTTGCTTTTCCCTAGCACAATGTGACTTATATCGGGTCGACTGCTTTCTCCAAACTCAAATTCAAAAACTCAAAAGTTTGTGTGAGTACAAGTGGCCCAATCACGCTGAAATTTGGCGATTCAGTAACGCATTTTTTTGTAACGCTAAAAACAATGGATGAAACCAGATGAACCTAAACTTATGAAAGATGAACTATCCGCGAGCCGCCTGCGTTCGAGATATTGCACTTTCACGCCAGCACTTTGATTATTATTTCAGATGAATGATTTTCAAATTTTTATTTTAAAAATAAATTGGGCAGCGAGATGAAAGTTTCAGAAGATGGCTGTGTAAGATCGAAATAGGCTTCGGCTCCATGGAGACGTTTCTTCTGTAAATAGATTGTATTGAATGAAGTTCTCCAATCTATCTGGCTTTTTTTAGAGGTGAAAGAGGGTGGAGGGGGGGGGTTAAAAAAGAAAATAACGGAGGAGAGCCTGTAAAGAATCTTTCAGAGCGTTCCTTCAGACTCAGTGCTGAGCGCCACCTCTACAATGGCGTGACTTCCCCCACCGACAATGGTAGAGCTAGAGGCTTTCGAGTTAATATTGGCTTTTTCGGTTCCTTCAGTGCTTGACCAGCGGTCAACGAGTGGCCACGGAGGCGCAAGGACTGTGATTTCACTCCCTGCAACATAAACGCAGTGGTTGAGGCTGAGAGGAGAAGGCGTTGAGGAGAGGATCTGAGGGCACCTCAATTATTCACAGTCGCGTCAGTGGTGTTCAAAGTACTTGAATACGTACAACACCGCGTTAATGCTTGGTCGGACTCTACAATGAAATATGTCAGTGCAAGAGCGATCTATCTATGTATCTATCTATCTATCTATCTATCTATCTATCTATCTATCTATCTATCTATCTATCTATCTATCTATCTATCTATCTATCTGTCTATCTATCTATCTATCTATCTATCTATCTATCTATCTTATTATCTATCTATCTGTCTGTCTGTCTGTCTGTCTGTCTGTCTGTCTGCCTGTCTGTTTGTCTGTCTGTCTGTCTGTCTGTCTGTCTGTCTGTCTATCTATCTATCTACCTATCTATCTATCTATCTATCTATCTATCTATCTATCTACCTATCTACCTTATATCTATCTAATTATCTATCTATCTATCTATCTATCTATCTATCTATCTATCTATCTATCTATCTATCTATCTATCTATCTATCTATCTATCTATCTATCTACTTTAACAGAATAACCACATTGCCACCAAACATAATGATCTAGCCACAGCAGCGCATCGAATATCCTTGGGATTTTAACCCGAGGCGTATTTTTTTATTCATTTAGAATGCTCTAGAAGTTTCCAGATTGTTGCAGCTTAAACTGTTTATGTCTTGTACATTGTCAATTTTATTATAATTGTTCCAGAAGAACCCGTTGTCGAGACATCATGATCTTTCTTAAATTCTGTGGCGTCAAATCGGAGAGAGATTATAGGTCTGCATAAGGAATGCATGTAGTGTTATTATTTTTACTGGCCATAGTAATTATTTCTCATTAAACTTCCTTGTAGCAAGAAGGTTTGCAAGGTTGACTAATTGCTACTTTGCGCCAAGTGTCCCTTAGAAAAGAAAAAAGATAAAGAACAAGGATTCGCAAGCACGAAATTGGGAAGCTTTTTAGAAAAATAATATTTAGGGGGGAATTGGATGGCCGGAATGTCAAAGCATGATCTGTGATCGGCTTTTTCGTGAATGATGTTTGTGTTTGGTTTTTCCCGTTGAAAGACGGGTCTAGATCTATAAGAAGGTGAAGATTGTGCATCTGGACTTTTTTAGTTTACAGAACAAAAAAAACAAAACAAAAATTTCGTCAATGGCCCACTTATGAAAATAAAGATGGTTGTTGCTAGGGATCAGTCGTGGTCTAATTACAAAGTCCAATATAGAGAAAATGTAAGTGTGCATGAGAAAACCCACAATATGTCGAAAGAGCTGATTTTGAGAAAAACGGCTTTGAAGTGAAAATATGGGTCCGACACAAAGATCTTAAAATAGTATTCACCTAGATTCCCTAGTCGCGCTGCGAGAACCAGCTCGCGGCGTCCCGGGCGTGGAGAGCGAAAACAATGGCGGCTTGAGGTCAAGCTGTCCAAGCGGCGGCCCAGCAACGCTACTGTTTACCATAGGAAACACAAACCGTTTGCCTCGAATTTGATAGTAGGCCTACGATGTAGTATATAGTAAGCCTAGCGTGTTGTTTTACGTTGTCGAGAAAAGTAGATCTTGAGTGCTACAACAATCAGGAAAATGTCAGAGATTCTAGAATAAGAGAACATTGTAGGCCTACAATTGTTTTTAATACATGTATAAGGAGGTCTAGAAGAAGAAACTCAGAAGCTTGGACCGACAGACTCGCAAATTCTTACTTCAACGTGTGTGTTAGAGAGAGAGAGAGAGAGAGAGAGAGAGAGAGAGAGAGAGAGAGAGAGAGAGAGAGAGAGAGAGGGGGGGGGTATTATAAGACGTACCACCATAACAGCTACAAAATCAGTAAAAATGAAAGTAATCGACAACCTCACCCCCCCCCCCCTCTAATAAAATAAACAGACGGATATCAAGATCCAGCAGAAGCTCAAGTGCATGGGCAGACACTCACTAGTAGCATGTGAGAGTGTGAGGGGGGGGGGGGGAATAGGCGCAAGCATGATAATGGCTACATAAAATCATAATTTGCTACGTCAACAGCAGCCTCCAACCACCTGTGACAGACACCCCCTCCCCCCCCCCCAAAAAAAAGACAGAGAGAGAGAGAGAGGGAGAGAGAGAGAGAGAGAGAGAGAGAGAGAGAGAGAGAGAGAAGATAGGGGAGACAGACATGTAGAGGAGAGGGAGAATGATGCACCAAACTACCCGTTAAATTCACTCACTCACACACGCTCCTAGTCCTACCCACGAACTTACTCTCTTGTTCGCTCACTCACTTACTCTCGTTCGCTCACTCACTTACTCACACACTCGTCACTCGACTCAGTCACTGTCATGTCAGTGTCACTCACTCGATCACGCAATCACTCAAACCACCCACTGCCGTTGTGTGTGTGTGTTGTTTTTTTTGGCCAAGTAGGCCTACATTGTATGGATAGGCGCTAAATTCTAGGTCTACCCTCCTGCATTGTAAGTGTATGATTGGGTCATCGTCCAGTTCGAAAATTCGATAATCTGAAAGTTGTAGCTGGGGATGGAGGTGTTCGGATTATCGAGACTAGACTGTAGACTGTTGGAATAGAGATCTATACAACACACCTTACTACTACACTACACTACACCGACACTACTATAGGCCCCTAACTAGTCTAGTCTACGACACGTCACTTCAACTTGACTAGATCTACACAAACTACTACATAAACTAGATCTAGCTCTAGATCTAGGTTCTCTTTAGAACTCAATCTGAATGCTAAATCAGCTGACTGAGTTAGAATGCATTACTGCCATTCAGACCATCATGGAATGAATGAGGCTGGAGGAAGGGGGGCTCGTTAACTTCTTAAAATGTTCTCACCTGTGAAAAGATCGGTCCGTTTCCTTGCTTCTACGATGTGTACAACCGGGGACGACACAAACGTAAACCATGCTGACGATGTGATCAGATGTTTTGGTTTCGCTTTCACACTGCTTCTCCTTCCCTTTACAGAAAAAGTAAACCAGGCTAACCGGAAGAGTTGTTTCTGACCTCAATGGCCGAAAGCGTTGAGGTACGGTCACGTGACCTCACCAGGGAATCTAGGTTAATACTATTTTAAGATCTTTGGTCCGACACAAACTTCCAACTTGGCTGTTGTTTAGGGGACCGTGGCATGTTACAGGGTAAACTGTAGGCGAGCAGTGAACACTACTCACTATGATTTCTATAGAGGCTTTGTAATTAGACTACGGTCTCCTAACAAGATCCAAAAACTTCCGACTTGGCTGTTGTTTAGGGGACCGTGGCATGTTACAGGGTAAACTGTAGATGAGCAGTGAACACTACTCACAATGATCTCTATACCGGCTTAGTTATTAGACTACGGTCTCCTAACAGCAATCACTCCAATATTAATGGGTCAATTAGCTATTGCCACTTTTAGGATTAAATGCCGTTTTCTCAAAATCTTGTTTTAGGGTGTCACTGACTTCAATTTATCAGGAATGTCTTGTCTTTTATTATGTGTACAGAACTCAAAATGTCGTGTTTTCGACATATTGTGGGTTTTCTCATGCACACTCACAAATGACGATTTGTGTTCACTGTCCGACAAAAGTTTACTATGTTAAATTCCATGGTTCCATGACAACAGCCTGAAGTGAGACCTTACAAAATAATGCTAATGATGCAATTCATAAAATTTAGTGGAGACGGGGAAAGAACGGGTTTACTATAAATGTATTCCTTCTCAGAGATACAATTTTAGTCATGTATAATTTGAACTAAGAGTTGCATTGTCTGCCCATTTTGAGGATCATTCCTTGATGGCGCCTAATTATAACCTCTTAAATATAGCCTGTTTGGTAAGCAGCCTTACTTCACTTCTTCACCGTAATATCAGATCTTACATCCATTCGGTAGTTTTCGAGCCCATTGGTATCATAGGGGTTTTCTTGAAGTTTTATATGATAGAACGTGTAATAACAGGTCTGGGTTATCTATTTTGGTGATTCACCGACTAACGTTAATTTTTAATTGGACTGACAAAATACCATGTATTCGACCCTGTAAGATAGATAATTATGGAGTTGTTAAAACAAGAAATGAGTGACAGAAACAGGGGAGTTAGTAGTCTCTGGACAGAAACAAAGACGACCACCGATACAACAAAGCTTCATCAAGGTCAGTACGAAGAAAGACATTCTCAAAGACTATTTCGGAGGGGGGACAAGCGAACCTGATACCGCGGACATCCCCAAGATTCGCTCTTCGGCGAGACTTAATCAAATTAAGGAGCAAAAATTTGGAGCCCGGTATTAGACGCCACGGCGTGATTTGAATTGTGTTGGGCGCTGCGACACAAGGGCTGTTAATCACGTTGCTCTTCCCCGTGACAAGCGGGAGTTATCTACTCTTCCCATGCTTTGTGATTGAATTGTTGCGCAGAGTTTTTGTAGCTCTGAAGAGATTATCTATTATGCTTTGATATATGCATTGCTTCGGCGTACGAAAACGAAAAAAAAAGACGGGTGGTCTTGTTAATCAAATTTCCTCTTAATATCTTTCATTTCCAGCAAACATAACTCACGGATTTAATCGGTAATTCAATACATCTTTCTGGGTGTAGAACGAGAAATTGTTCCCTCGATCATTTATTTTGTCATACCAAATCTTCCATATGAATTCCTGTATTTTCCTCAACTTTTATGTCCCCTTGTATATCAACGCGTTCCCTCTTTAGATAGACAAATGCCTTTGGAAGATTACATTCCAATTATGTTTTGCGCTGACAATATCGACAGAGCGCTGTAGCTTTGCCAGAGAGGAAGATCACCATTATCGTTCGCCTTGTGCGCTGCATGGCATATTATTATTGGCTTAAAAATGTATCTACAAATCAATCAAGGTTTTGAGCGTTTTTTTATGTGTAATTTTGTTTTTGTTTGGCTAGAAGTGTGTATGTATGTGTGTTTAGCCAGGTGGTTTTTTTTTCTTTCTCTTCCAAAACTCATCTTGTGTGTCAGCGGCTGATGGTGGGGAAGGGGCAGCGAGAGGTTGGCCATGGAATTTCCAGTTTTATGTTGTTGTTTTTTTCTTCTTTTTTTTTCAGTAATCTTTGCCTGAGAAAAAATAAA
>OZ007574.1:46112272-46157272 GCA_963931925.1 Onchidella celtica
TTTCAAAAGGGGTGGGGGTAAGTATTCACTTCGACGGAATTTGTTCTGGGGGACCAAGCACCATAAAGTATTTGTTCCAGAGGCGATTCGGGCCGGGGGGGGGGGGGCATTTACCAGGGACTACTAGTTTCAGACGGACTGTCCTCTGTGGTTGGCAGCAAATAATTATTTCACATCTAGCACAGAGTATAAATCACGAAGTACTTGTTCCGGGGGAACGTCGATTATGGGGAAGCACATACTTTGCCACACCGCATCGGTGGCTTAGTAGTTTGAACACTAAATGAGAGGTCCCAGGTTCGGATCTCGCGTAGGGCGGAGTCTAACTAGACTAATATATGTCCCGGCACTGTACGTAAAGATCTCCCTCATTGGCAGCTAGGGAAAGTTGTTTCACGAGAGCCTTCCCAAAGTGGTGTTGGGCCTCTTTAGCCTGATGGAGACCTACGTCTTGTGGTTGATAGGTCCTCAGCGTGCTTGAGAGAGATGCCCTACCCCCCCCCCCCCCACCCCACCCCCACGGCCAGACAAAAAAAAATACAACAAGAAAAACTACTGTTCAGACTTCACACAGGAAGAACCGTCAGGAGCCGTTCAGCAGACCTTAACAAGCACATTATGGGCGGGAACTAAGAACCACAGAAACCAAACTGTTCTCGTAGGTAGGTCGGAAGAACATTCAGTGCGAATGCGAAGTGCTGCTCATCCAATTTGTTCTCTTGCACCCTGTCCACTTAGTACGGAAAGTTGCTGCTGAAATGTAACACAATGCACCCTAGCATGAACCCAGATCCCAGTTACGTGGGCGTGTTTATGATTAAAAGATTTTACGAAAAGAAACAGCTAGCTGATAGAAAGACATTTTGAAAAAAACAAAAGTTTAAATAAACCAATTAAGAAAACTAGGTTTACAGAGGTGGATGCGGGTAGGTGAGGTGAGATGGGGCTGCAAGTAGGACGAGCTTTTACTTTAATTGTGTTCCACATTCGAGTATCTTCTTCCCCCGCCCTACCCCCTCTCGTTTTTGCATTACCTAGTTAATTTCAGTAGTTTATACTTATAGGGGTTTTGTTTGTTGTTGTTTGCCTGGTAAAGCTCATTAATAACTGAGGGTTTACTTAGTTTAGTTTATTTTTATTTATAATTCATCTTTCTTTTAGAATTCAATGTGTAATTTTCTTGTGAATAGTGGTATTCGTTGTTTTTGCTGTTGGTAGCGGTGGTGCTGCTGCTGTTGTTGTTGTTATTATGTTTTTGCTGTTGCTGTCGTTGTTGTTGCTGCCGCTGTTTTTTTTTGCTCTTGTCTTTGCTGTTAGTGTGGTCGTCGTTGCTATTATTGTTGTTAGTGCTGCTGTTTGTAGTTGCTGTTGTTGTGGTCGACGTCGTTGTTATTGTTGGTGCTGCTGCTGTTTGTAGTTGTCGTTGTTGTTGATGATGATGTTGTTGTTGTTGTTGGGCAACGTTAACTTTGTGCCAAGATTGCCTGTTTTGTTTTCTTTTTGATTTCATTATTCATTTGTTTCATACTTACCTTATGGGCGAACAACTATGCTTACGTAAGTAATAATTGTAAGTTTCTAATAACCTGAGTGCAAAATTCGTGTCTACTTTGTCACCTGTTAAAGCGATTTTCTTACGAATGGACAAAAAGGTGCACGAAAAGGCCAATATTGAGGCTTAGCGAGATTCCCTCGGGAACGGACATTTCTTTCAGCAAAATCACGCTGGGGTTTTAGCTCGGCGACATTATAAATTGAGAAAATTCCATTCAATACACTCAAAAGCTACATCATTTTTTTTTTTTTAATTTTTATTTCAGAAGCATAGACATGTCTATTTTGAGATCCATCCAGCTCCGGTCAGATTCAAAATGATGTGAAAGCTAAAAGATAAACTGCTTGGCTTGTCTAAGACTGTCTCTGTATTATGTGGAAATCCTTCAGTAATTTATTTGTAGCCCATGATTTTTTTTTTTGGCTTCGGTCTGTGTTTTTGAGTTTGTCCTGAAATGTTTTTAGTTGTTAATGTAATTCTGATACTGCATGAATATGTTGTGTAACCCCACAGGGCTATCTGTCTGTCTGTCTGTCTGTCTGTCTGTCTGTCTATCTATCTAGCTATCTATCTATCTATCTATCTATCTATCTATCTATCTATCTGTCTGTCTGTCTGTCTGTCTGTCTGTCTGTCTGTCTGTCTGTCTGTCTGTCTGTCTGTCTGTCTGTCTGTCTGTCTGTCATCTATCTGTCTATCTATTTCTTTATCTATTTTTTAAATGTCTATCTGTCTGTCTGTCTGTCTATTTATCCATCTGAACATCTTTTTCTCTGTGCGCCTGCCTGACTGCCTGCCCGTCTGTCCCTCTATTTATCTCTATCTGTCTGGGTCTGTCTGTCTGTCTATTTATCTAGTTCATAATATATACACATATTAATGTATTTCTCTCCCTGCTCCTTCTCTTTCTGTTCCTCATTTCACTCTCTCAGTCTAAACCTGCATTGCGTTTTCTCCCGCTATAAAATTTTAATTTTATGTTAATTGTAATCCTCAGGTGAAAATTAAAACCTAAATCAGATTAAAGGGGAAAAAAAAAACACAACGAGAGCAATAAAATACCACGCTCTATTCGCTTCACGTTCTGGGCATTTCCATCAACTTTTATGCCGAACTCGAGCTATGCGGTAATCTGCAGCCGCATCTTAATAGCATGCAAGTCCATCGCCCCCTCACGGCGGGGATTCGAAACTGCCCACCAACATTGTGTCGGGGAAAAATAAAAAGCATTGATTGGAAACAAGCACGAAACGAAACGGAACGGAACGAAAGCGACGCTTTTTGGCTTGGCTGGCAACGCATTTACTACCCGAAAAAATCTGACCATTATTATGCAGGGCAGGACAGCCGTGTGTGGCCAGGTTTAGCGGTACGAGAATGTCATGCAAGGCATTATTCTCACTCCTCACAAATTTTTTGTTCTCTTCTCGCGGTTTTAAGACACATGTCTTGTTAGGAAATTGAAATGACAAATTGGAGTAAAGAGCTATAAGCTGAAGAGCTGGAACAAAAAAGATTATAATCGCGAAATGCCTTCGGCCATCAATGTCAGCCTTCCCATTGGCACTTTAAAAGTGGTTTTGACGAATGTCAAGCTGCAAGGAAAACACAAAAGCGCGCAAACTAAGACTCTCAGAGACGAAATCAAAAGGACAAGCTTTGAAAGCTGGTTAATTTAATCAGCGAAATTGCTTTCTCTTTCTCTGTTTCTTTCTGTCAATCGTTCTTATCCTTTTCTCTTCTCTCACTGTTTCTTCAGGCTACCATTTTTTTTTGTATTTATGAAAATACTCTCCTCTCCCCACTTCTCCTCTTCTGCCTTTTCTTCTTCTTCTTCTCCTACCCACCCCCGCCACCTCTCTCTTGCCCCTTTTTCTCGTTCTTCTCTCTCTCTCTCTCTCTCTTTCTCTCTGTCTTTCTCAGTTTCTCCTGCCCGCTCTCATTGTCACTCTGTCTGTGTGCGCGCGCGTGGGTGTGTGTCTTTCTCTCTCTCTTCTCTCTCTTTCTCTCTGTCTCTCTCTCTCTCTCTTCTCTCTCTCTCTCTCTCTCTCTCTCTCTCTCTCTCTCTCTCTCTCTCTCTCTCTCTCTCTCTCTCTCTCTTCTCTCTCTCTCTTTGGATATAGAAGAATTTCTCTTTCCTTTTCCGCTTTTTTTGTGTGGTCACTACTTTCCATTGCCGAATGACATCAATAGGAAAATGTATAGACGTAATTACGCTATTTTAACCATCAACATAAAGACTCATTTCCAGACTGGCTTCCTCACACAACCAGGCAGTATTAAGCCGTATCATTGCCACAAGCAACCAACTCTAGTTTCTGAAGTCTCCGAATTTCCCAGGCAACCTAGGAAAGTTACGTGTATTGAAAGGGTACCGTGACGCTTTCTCTAGCTTAATCATTAATTTTGTCATGTGTCTAGGCGGCTAGCTTATGTTCCATCTTTAGACGGCTTTGATGTCCAAAATCCCACAGAGTAGAATAATTACAGTAATTATGATGGCTCTGTAATTAACCTTCTTACTACAGCGGCAATATCAGGTCTGATCAGTGTGAACTGGTATTATTGGTGTGCAATCTAGCGAATCCGCAAAGACCCAACTTTTGAGGACAGCATTTACTGTGTACATTTATCATCGAAGCGACGCTTTTGTCAGTAACATTGCTTTTTTAAAATATTCAGTTTAGCGCCATTGGTGTGAACAGATTTCATATGTTTTTATTAACTTGCAGATATTTAGCTGTTTACTGTAATTCTCTCTTCCTTTCTCTCTCACTCCCTTCTTTATTTCTGCCTCTCTCTTTCCCTCTCTCTCTCTCTCTTTCTCTCTTTCTCCCTCTCGCTTTCTCTCTCTTCCATTCTGTGTGTATATGTGGGTGTGTGTGTCTCTCTCCCGTTCTCTCTTTCATTCTTCCTCTCTCTCTCTCTCTCTCTCTCTCTCTCTCTTTTCTGTGTGTCTCCCCCAATGTCTCTCTGTCTCCTTTTCTCTCTCTTCCATTCTGTGTGTGCGTGTCTCTGTGTCTCTTTCTCTGTCTCTCTCTCTCTCTCTCTCTCCCTTTCTCTCTTTCACTCTGCCTCTCTGTCCCTGTCTCTCTCTCTCTCACACACACACACACACACACACTGTACATACGTGTATGATGTTTATACTCTATTAAATTTGTAATGATTCTCATCTCCAATACATTATTATGGATTTATATAAAAAGTCCCAAATGGAATATTTTAAAACGTCATTAATTTGTTTTGCAGACAATACAGGGATGTTGAGACGTCTGTGTCTCTAATGACGAGCTATTTTACAGCCTAAGTATTATAATATGCTTAATTGTCTATGGGGTGGGTGATTTATCTAGGTGATCATGATAATGTAAATTGCTGGTAGGGGGTTTGTGGTAGGAACGTGAGCGTGATGTTGTGTATGTGGTGTGGTGTGTGTGTTTGTGTGTGTGTGTGTGTGTGTGTGTGTGTGAGTTCGTCCGTCTGCGAGAGTGCCTGTGTGCGTATGCGCGCGCGCATCCTGAACCCCGGCCTGGGAGTTGACGTGAGAAATTGTTGTTTTCCATTAAGGATTTCTGTAATTACTTTCACCGGGGGGGGGGGGGGGGGGGGGAGAAAATGTTACAGTTATTTGGTTACGGCGTCACCGTTAACAAAACCAAATCTTGCCGTCGTGCGAATCATTTGGAAAAACCTGCAGGGAATGGTTATGGTAGTCCATTTTGGTCAGAGACTGACTTCTTCATGCTCTGTAATTTTGATCCATCATTGTGGTTATCAGAGAGCTTTCTGGCGATGTTTGTGTCTTGGGAAATAATCCCCTTGATTAAAAGAATCTGCTCCCAACGTGTATTGGTTTATTAAACCAATAGTGCAACTTGACGGTCTTACATGGGTATCAAAATAATCCCGGAACATCACAGGTGGTTGCTGTCAGCAAAATGTACATCCAAGAAATAGTGACGGAAGCTGACGGCGTCTGACCTGGTTTAATATACTAGGGTCTTCCCTGATTTACAAAGAAAATACAGGAAATTATGGTGTGTGCATCTTGTCTGCCAGCAACTGACGTCGTTCTAGGCTTAGTATGATGTCCCCCTCAACCGCCCCTGCAATCCTCGAGAAAATTTAATGGAAAACGTACTATTTCGTGTCGGTACCCTGGCACAAGTGCGTTCTTTGTTGATTGTTAAATAGCCATTATAAACGTGTCGCAAGGGACTTATTAATGAGTTTATTGCACGCCATAAATTGCCTCATTAGATTTAGTCACTTGGTTTCTCACTGTGGAAGTCTTTTGATGTCGCTACTGCTGCCGTTGATGTTGTAGTTGTTGTTTATGTGATTCATGAGGAGGAGGGGGAGAACAGGGCGATGATGATGATGACGACTATCATCAAAGTTGCTTAATGATGTTAGAAATGATGATGTAACTGCATGATAGTATTTAACTCAATATTGTACAATTATAGCTCGTGTGTTGATCTTTTATTTTTTATTAACTTTTTTCTCCCCTTTTTTTTTCTTTCTATTTTTTAATTGTTCCTGTCTTTCTCTCGGTATTCAGTGCAATGCCTCTTTCATTTCATAATTCCTGGCCCCAGCTAACTTCTCGGTTACAGAAATATGTAATGTTAAAATAGTTACAAAATTCAGGCATCACGGTTCGTATCTCGAAAGTTTCCGGACCTTGCCTAACTTCAGGGCTACGGAGTGTAATATCTTATACTAAAATAGTTACAAAATTCAGGTATTAGGGTGCGTATCTCTAAAGTTTCCGGGCATTGCCTAACTTTTGAGCTACTGTAACAGACAGTAATATTTAAAAATAAAATAGTTCAAAAATTCAGGCTCGTAATCTCGAAAGTCACGCTGGCCTGCAAACTGTCTGTTATGTGTGCTGTTTCCATCATCTCTGGTGCTATCCTACAGTGTTTGTTTTCCACTGTTCTATCACTCTTCGCCTCTGCGTCTTCAGTGATTTATCTCGATGGCATTTAACTAGGATGGAAAAAGAAACAAAAATAGAGATGTAATCGAATCACGAGGGCGGAAATGTGATATGACAAAAAATGATGGCGTCCGAGAGTGATGTATGGGAAGGGTATTGGCATTGCTAGCGCACGTAATCGATGACAAATGACTTCGATTCTTTATGTGGTATTGGAGTTACAAAATGTTCTTCTTGGACATGCATGTTTCCATTAAAGAGAGGTCACAGTGGCCCAATGGTTAGAGCACTTAATCCAGATTCCAGAAGTGAATTCGAGTTCGGCGCTGCACAAGGTCCAAACTGCTAAGTTTTTGAAGACATTGAATTGTCGTTGGCCTGAAGATGACTCAAGCCTCGTTTCTATCATAGCCTCATAGTTCTGAAAATTTTAATGGAAAATAAACACCCAAAATAAAAACACACAAACAAATCATAGAAAATAAATGTAGCATAAACCCTTTAACACCCATTATTCCAATTTTGAAACATTTCAGATGTTATATAAAATTTAAAAAAACCGTTGGAGAGATTTTTCTTGGTGAATGTATTTTTGCATTCATTTCACTATTTTAAATGAATTCTGCCAGACTGAGAACTTTTGGATAAGGGAATGGATTTTTGAGTATTAGAGGGCTAAAAAAACGTCTTAATCATCCAAATCTATTATGGAATTGTGAGTGTTGCTCTAGAATTTGTCTCAAATTCAGAGGAATTGTCATTTATTAAACTGTGTTTTACCCCCATTTGAGAGAGGGTGAAAACGTTCAAGTTCTGTTGTGAGAAAAACAAAAAATGTATAATTATAACTACAAAAAGACATAAGCCAGTCTAAACTTACAATAAAATGCCGTAACTCCTCGTCCGGAAAATTGGACTTATTTATAGACCCTTTTCACTTCCGCGTTACGGTTGTTTGCGGGGAGCCACACGGCATCGAAAAGCATCGTCTAGGGCAAAAACCTCCACTTGCCTTAGTGATGGCATCTGAATATTATGTGCACAGTCTAAGCTAAGATGCATTTTTATGCCAGAACCAGCACGTAACGGGTTTGTACAGTTGGGTGTCCAACAAGAGGATGGCATCGTTCGACCGTTGTCCACCGCTTCCGCCCTACAAGTGAGGCACTCCGCCATTTGTTTGCAAATCACGTGATATGGAGGACGGTAAATGAAAAGGGTCTATAGCGGAATTGTTCATTACAAGCTGGAGAGAAATATCACAGGAAAAATGGCGAGACAAACCAGCTGGACTACGACTTAAATAAAATGCCGCAACTCCTGGACTGGAAAGTAGGACTTACTTAGAGCGCAATTGCTGATTACAAGTTGCAGAGAAATATCAGGGAAAAGTTACCAAACAAATCAGATGGACTAAACCTACAATAAAATGCCGTACTTGCCCTACGAAATCCTACACGTAAGATGGACGTCAAGTTTGTTCATAAGAATGACATCGTTCCCACATAGATCCGCTGGTTACGTCACCAATGCTGACGTTGGTTTGATGTAGGTAGTCGGAATCTGCTCCTACGGCAATCCTACCAATCCTACGGAAATCTGAGTCGGATTGGCGTAGGGATGCTGGCTGGGTCTGGACTGGGCAGTTTGACCTGTTTATCGCTGCAATGTCGTGCATACGCCCCAGGGGAGAAACATCAGGGAAATCTTAAGGAAAACCTTCCATTCAATACGGATGTGATAAATAATAACATTATGATCCACTCAAAATCTCGGCCGGACGTGCGTTTGTGGCCGCTAATTTAATCTGTAACTTCTCTCCACATAATTATTACGCTTATGAGAAAATATTACCTGTGGTCACGTGGCTTAGGCATGGGTGTCAGTGATGCAAAAATACCGTTTTCCAGCTTTAAAAATAGTTTTAAAATACATTTATTTTTTTTTTAAAGTATTTTGATTGTTGATGGAATTCTTGTGCCAGATGTACTAAATAGGTGTGTGTTGTCTGGGTGTGCGTATGTGTGCATCCGATCGTGCACGTGTTTAGTTGTGTTTGTATGCATGTTTGTATACGAATGTGGATTGCTGTTTTGTTTAATCTCTCTGTAAAAAGCCTTGAACCGTCAGGAAAAAACGCGCTATATGAATGTACATTGTTATTATTATTATTATTATTATTATTATTATTATTATTATTATTATTATTATTATTATTATTATTATTATTACTGCTAGATGAGGTACCCGGCATTACCCAGAATAAACCTGTGAACCAATCGTTCTATCTCTCTCCTTTTTGGTCTAGAAAGCTTCCCTTATACTACAGTCTGACAAGAGATTTCATGCCCACCAGAGCACCACGCACTATTTAATATCGTTTCCGGTGCGATGGGCTTACTAGGGAGCCAAAACAAAGATCATTGTGTTTTACATTTGTCCAACTCTTTATTTAAAAGTACCTGAAACTTAAAATCACCACAATTATTGGTCGATACAAAGCGATTGGGCTGGATTAGTTGACACTTAAGAAAATTACTTTTATAATTCTTGAAACTGTCACTTAGGCTGAAGTGTCCAGCAGAAACAAAGGGCCAAAATTAGGCAATAAATGAATTACTCCCGTCATCCGTTTTTTTTTTTTATAATAGGATTATTATTATTATTATTATTATTATTATTATTATTATTATTATTATTATTATTATTATTATTATTATTATTATTATTATTATTATTATTGTGGTTGCTGTTGTTGTTCTTGTTGTTGTTATAAATGTGGGTGATTATAATACTGAAGTGCTTCGGTAGGGACAGGAACAGTTGTTCTTGTGGGGTTTCCTTGTCCGTGTGGGTTAGGATTGGGTCAGGGCAAGCGTAGTCTCTAATGAAAGTCTTAAATAGCCAGATAGCTTAATATAATACTAAACCTAAACCTAACCGAAAAAGTCACTGTGTTAACAAACCTAATTTTTGGCTACAACGCTGCAAAAGGTTAAAAAAAAAAAAACAACGCTAAAATTACTTGATATTAAAATTTTTTATTCAGTGTGTACCATTTTCATTATCTTGTTCAGTGAATGTCTAGGCCATGATATTATTTCATGTCTTCGATCTTATTTTCTATAAAAAAAATTTTCCTATCATACTTCAAAATAAGCTCTCGAATATCATATGCACAAAGGAACACTACAGGCCTTCTCGTTTCCCCTCGCGTGGATAAGCGCATTCTCCGAGGACTTGCATGTAGATGACATCTCGTAATGACTCGTTGAATAATTAAGTAGGCTTCCTCTTCCTTTATCATTTTCCAATGTCCCTGTTCTCGTGATTAGGTTTCTGTGGCGGGTGCCGTAATCAGCTTTTTCCCGACAGTAAATTGCAGTATTAACCGATGCTGAAGAGGCAGATTGGGGATTGAAATCAAATCTGAGTCGTTGCTGTGGTCTCTCATTTGTTTTCATACAAGCGATAGAATACAAAATGTTAAAATATTCACGAAGTAGTTTTCTGTTTCACTTAGGTATTTATTACACGGCTCTTGAAAAAGAGAAAATAGAATACGCGAGGAGACTGGGACATTGTTAAGCCTGGCATTCTTTTTCAATGCATATTATTTATCCAGGTTGATTGGTTCAAATTGCTTGTAATTTAGCGTTGCTTCCACAGTGGCAGTATTAAATAACCATACTTCTAACGGATTATAAATGTTAATGAAGAGGAGATTCTACGATAGAACTCTGGCCTTTTGTTAGCAGAGGGATGGGCTGAACTGTGAAGAAATGTGGTAAATGTAGAATCCTTGTTGAAGTGGTAAATGTAGAATCCTTGTTGAAGTGGTAAATGTAGAATCCTTGTTGAAGTGGTAAATGTAGAATCCTTGTTGAAGTGGTAAATGTAGAATCCTTGTTGAAGTGGTAAATGTAGAATCCTTGTTGAAGTGGTAAATGTAGAATCCTTGTTGAAGTGGTAAATGTAGAATCCTTGTTGAAGTGGTAAATGTAGAATCCTTGTTGAACTTGTTTCTCTTGCAATACAATCCCTCCCCACCCTTGCTTGCATGTTTTCCTCACTGAAGTTTTATGATTTTGTTTTTATTGTAGTCAGTCTCATCCCTTCCTTTTTATTTTAAAATTGGAGTCTGTACTGTCTGTTTGTGCGTCTGTCTGTTTGTAGGTCTGTCTGTCTGTCTGTAAGCACTTATTGCACAAATACGAACAGAAAACCTTCAGAGTTTAGGAAATTCCCGAAAAACAACGAGTGTCCAAGCCTTGTACGGTTGGCAATAATGGTAATCGCATTTAACACCAGTTGAAAGAAAAAAAAAAAAGAGAAGCATAAAAGTCTGTGACCTAGTTAACGGCGTAGGAGAATGGCATGTGGCATTGTCCTCCCAGAGTGCTTTAGTCACAGACAGGGGGAATAGTGGAGCACTGGAACAGTGAGTGCAAGGGGGCAAGTTCACACTCTTAATGGATTAGAGTGGAAAAGAATGCTGGGAGTATTGAACTCAAATTCATATTAACGAGAAAAAAGAGCGTTGACCTAAATGGGATCTGAGAGTCAACTACTGGCGACAAGAGATTTCAGGTTTCACTCAGATTGTGTTAACCCATAACTACCCAATGTTCCATATCGCGACCTTAATTCTGGTTTGTTCCAACTCCACTTTTTGCACAACTGAGAAATAATACGTTAAACTCTGGTGGCTTTAGTGATCATGATAAGGAGTTCGAATAAATCGGAATTGCGAAACAGCTTGGTAAGTGCCATAAAGCATCTTAAACAAGTGTCTAAGCGTGAGTTTGTTATATCTCTTCTAAATCCAAAAAGATCTCCAGTTTTTTAGAAATTTGAGACGAGAGCAAACAAGGAGTAAGGTCGGGATATTTGAATCGCCACACCCGACATTCACTGTTTTACATTTGATAGACATTAATTTTTATTTATCAATAAACTACGCGTAATTGTGTGTACTGACGAATATTTAGGCTCATGGCTCACCAAGTCAAGTCAGTTTTGCCACGGTTTTGTGGACTATGGATGTAGACAGGATCTCTTTACTCTGAAACATGTCTTGTCTCCCAGGTCAAGGAAGTTCCAGTCTTTAGTCCAAACCGACACAATGTCGCCTTGATTCAGTGCGCTGCCAGCCTCACTCTTGAAACTCTGGGATAGTCCAAGACTGAAACGCTTGTGTGACAGGGGATTTCTCTTCCTCTAAAGAACTCTTGTAATCTCCCTGCTTCTCTCTCTCTCTCTCTCTCTCTCTCTCTCTCTCTCTCTCTCTCTCTCTCTTTCTCTCTCTCTTTCTCTCTCCTTTGATATTCTAAGATATGAAATGTTTAATTTGTGGTGCGCAGAGGTGCGCAGAGGTGTTGAACGGAGTCAACCCAAGAAGGACTTCGGGTAATAAACAGAAATAAACGACTCTCGAGATTTACACGGAGCTGGACGGTTTTGAGTTGGTTGTGTATCTGCCTGTTGTGTCTGTCAAGTGCTATAGTGGTGACCCCGACGTGATCTTTAGATCTAGACAGAATATTCCTATTCTTAATCTTTCAACGACGATTCGACCACGATGTCAATAGAAACAGTAGTACTTAAATTACCAACGTTTTGGACCACTTGTCCTTCAGCGTGGTTCGCTCAAACTGAGGCTCAGTTCGTGCTGCGTGGAATCACAACAGACGAAACGAAGTACTACTATGTAGTAGCAGTACTCGACGCTAACACAGCTTCAAGATCTTTATCAATCATATCCTCACCTCCTCCAACCTGTAAGTACGACACACTTAAATCGTTCCTTACGGATGCTTACGGGTTATCAGAAGCAGAGAAAGCAGACACTTTGCTAAACATTAACGCTGTGGCTATTCTTACGGCAGCCTACCAACTTACCTAGGCTATATTAGTCCATTGTCAGACTGATATGTAACGACGTGAGGGTCTAGTCAGTTTGTATCATCGAGGCCGTAGGCCGATGTTCTTCTGGGCAGTAGTCAGACTGACATATCAGGGTGAGCCGCCGGGGTAGCTATGTATTGTTTTCACTCGGACTATAGAATGCATTCGGAAGTCCTTCTTAGAGTTAACGAGTGAAAACAATACATAGCTACCCCGGCGGCTCACCCTGATATGTCAATCTGACTACTGCCCAGACGAACCTCGGCCTACGGCCTCGATGATACAAACTGACTAGGCCCTCACGTCGTTACATATCAATCTGACAATGGACTAACAGTTGGTAGGCTGCCGTAAGAATAGCCACAGCGAAACATTAAAGTACTAGGTGACAGCAAACCGTCAGAAATAATGGACAGAATGCTAGCTCTTTTGGGAGACCACAAGCCATGCTTCCTTTTCCGCCACCTGTTTCTCAGACTGTTACCTGAATCTATTCGTGCTCCACTTGCTAATTCCCCCAATATCACTGACTACCGAGCACTGGCGAAAGAGGCTGATAACCTATTTAACTCTCTGACAACAAACGCGACAATCTGCACTGTGGTTCAACCACCTAAACCAACACCAACCGTAGCACATGATGCAGGTTTGTCTGAGATTGAGACGATTTGTTGGTTTCATCGAAAGTTTGGTTCAAATGCCAGGCGATGTTCCAGCCCATGTAAATATTTCAGCAACGTCAAGACTAAAAAGAACCAGGGAAACGGGAGAGCGGGCCAGCGGTAGAAACTTTATTTGCTGGTCCGCCATGTTCGCCCACTACACCATGTACTAAACAAAACCTAGAGACAAAGGTAACTCAACTATTTGTGACCGACGCACAGTCTAAAAGACGGTTCTTGGTGGATACAGGCGCACAAGTCTCTGTAATACCAGCAACATGGGCAGAAAGAGCGTCAGGTGCTACAAGAACACCTTTGCAAGCCGCCAACGGAACCTCCATAGCCACCTATGGTTCACGAATCTTACCTTTGCATTTTGGCAACCGGATTTTCAAAGCACGTCTTATATCAGCTAATGTCAAACGACCTCTCTTAGGGGCTGATTTTCTCCGTCAGCACAACCTGTTGGTCGACATTCGAGGACGTCGCTTGATAGAAGCAGAATCTTTTGCTCACATTCACTGCACTGTCAGTTCAGTTTTAGATAACTCGGATCTTGCTCTCATAGAACCCACGAGCAATAAGTTCCGTAAAATTCTCAGTGACTATCCGGAACTGTTACAGCCAACCTTCTCCACTGCTGAAGTCAAGCACGGGGTGAAACATTTTATCCCAACTAAAGACAGGCCAGTCTTCGCTCGTGCACGTCGTCTAGCACCAGACAAGCTGGCCTCTGCAAAGAAGGAATTTTTGGAAATGGAAAAGATGGGTATTGTACAGAAATCCAACAGCCCCTGGGCATCCCCACTACACATGGTACCTAAAAGTAACGGAGACTCACGTCCTTGCGGCGACTACCGCAGACTGAATGATGCCACAGTTCCTGACCGCTATCCGATACCCCATATTCAAAACTTTTCGGCTCGCCTGGCTGGAAAAAAATATTTCTCCAAGATTGACCTTGTGAGGGGATATCATCAGATTCCTGTAACTCCCGAAGATATACCTAAAACAGCTGTTATCACGCCTTTTGGTTTATGGGAATTTTTGCGTATGCCATTTGGCCTTAAAAATGCAGCGCAGACGTTTCAACGGCTCATGGACTCTGTGCTCCAAGATTTAGACAGCGCATTTGTCTACCTTGATGATATTTTAGTGGCTAGCTCCTCAGCCAAGTCTCACGTAGAGGACCTCAATGCAGTTTTTCCGGCGACTAAAACACCACGGACTGGTAATCAAGCTTGAAAAATGTCTCTTTGGAGTGGCATCGCTTGATTTTTTGGGACATCGAGTGTCTGCGTCAGGCTCAGCACCAATGTCGTCTCGTATTGAGGCAGTAAAGAAGTTACCACAACCAAGAACTGTAAAGGCACTCCAAGAGTACCTTGGGATAATAAACTTTTATCACCGTTTCATTCCAAACATAGCTTCCTTTATCAAGCTCTGAAAATATCCAAACCACGCCAAGATCTCATTTGGTCCCAGGAAATGAAACAATCCTTCCTTGCCGGTAAACAAGCATTGGCAGATACAACCATGCTGGTACATCCATGTACAGATTGTCCATTAGCTTTGACATGTGACGCATCTGATGTGGCTGTCGGCGCAGTCCTTGAGCAGTACAACCATGGTCGCTGGGAGCCACTTGCCTTTTTTAGTCGCCAGCTACGTAGTCCGGAGATCAAGTACAGTACTTTTGACAGAGAGCTTCTCGGCGCCCATTTGGCAATACGCCATTTCGTTATATGCTTGAAGGGAGGCAGTTTACCATCTACACAGACCACAAACCTCTAGTCCACGCAATGTCGAAAACATCTGAACTATGGTCAGCCCGTCAGCAAAGGCAACTGACTGCTATCTCAGAATTTACCACCGATATTAAGCACATCTCGGGAAAGAAGAATGTGGTTGCCGATGGCCTTTCTCGTGCTTCCACTTCCACAAACGCGGTCTCGTTAGGCATTGACTTTACAGCTATGGCCAAGGCGCAAATTTTGAGTCCAGACATACAAGCGTACAAAACTGCCATCACAAACATGAAAATTGCTACGACAAAGCTGACTGATGAAGGACCAGAGCTTCTCTGCGACATTTCAACTGGTAGAGCCCGCCCTATCGTTCCTCCAGATTATCGACGCCCGGTGTTCGAGGCTGTCCATAACCTTGCTCACCCAGGAGTTAAGGCTACTGTTAAACTCATTGCAGAGAAATACGTGTGGCATGGCCTCAGCCGCCAAATTAGCGATTGGGTAAAGGAGTGTCACAATTGCCAGGCATCAAAAATTCAGAAACATACCAAGGCGCCCCTTCAGACATATACTGTACCTGACAAAAGATTTTCCCATATCAACATCGATATTGTTGGTCCATTACCCCAGTCATGTGGTTACCATTACCTCCTAACCATCATTGACCGTAATACACGATGGCCAGAGGCAATTCCTATGACAAACATTACAGCACCAGAATGTGTTCGGGCTCACCTTGGAGGCTGGATCTCTCGCTTCGGGGTTCCCGCGGACATATCGTCGGATCGTGGTTCACAATTCACATCTTCCTTGCGGGCTGAAATTGCGAGACGCCTAGGAGTCAGACTCCATCGGACAACATCATTTCACCCCCAAGCCAATGGGATGGTGGAAAGGTTTCATCGCACACTCAAATCAGCTTTGAAGGCACGACTAACAGGGAACAATTGGGCAGAAGAGATACCTTGGGTACTCCTTGGACTCAGAACAACTCCAAAGGAGGACCTGGGAACTTCTTCGGCAGAACTTGTCTATGGGGAACCGTTGACTATCCCCGGTGAGTTAATTCCGTCGCAGACTCAGTCTTGGTCTGCATCAGATTTTGGGAGTGGGCGTATACATTTTCAGTCTCCAAAAGGAATGGAAAAAAAAAATTGTGGTCTGCGTGAAGGGGAAAAAACGGAAGAAAGTGGGACAGGACATCACAGAAAAAAAAACAAACAAATCTAAGATGGAAGAGAAAGAAAAAGTACCTTCTTGAACATGATCAGAATGGGGAAGACGCACTATTCCTCTAATGAGGACGCTTCTCACGATAGAACAACATAAATCTGGAGAGTGATCCCCCCTCCTAGCGTCTCTGGTCGTCATGTCAACCTAAGCCTCTTGTGCTCAACCTCGATTATTCCCCCTAATAAACCTTCAGCGTCCTCGTATCAAGACTTCATTAACTCAGATTTGCGCGCTAGTGTATCGGGGGCGACTGGCGCAAAAACGCGACTGCTGGTTGGCGGGAATTTCATTATAAAAGCGAATGACATGGACACAGGCGAGGTTTGTGCGTGAGTAAGGGCAATACATTAAACAACACACATGCTTTACATTGCGTGTAAGAGGGTTTCAGCACACACCAAAACATTGACGGCGCTGAACCATCGATATGGCAGATCGAAGATTTTTGGGCTTTTTATTTATTTTTTTAAATTACGGTAACCTTTTTTTTTTTTTTACTGTTATGATGATTAATTGACTTTGTGTTTCGAACGGAATACTAATAAGACCCAAGTGTCCGCTTGCACATCATACATTTCAAATGTGTATGTATGTGTGTTTGTGAGCTAGTTTGAGTTCAAAAAATCTGTAGCGAAAAAGAGGAGACCTACTTGGACATTACGTAATATGACCATGAAACGGGTTAAAATTACACCAGTAACTGAGATATAAGCGACATCGTTAAGAGGTGGGTGTTGGGGGCGGGGCAAAAGAACAAAGAATTAAGACATTTGAAGAACAGAAAGAAATGGGCCAAAAATTATTTTTTTTTTTTTTTAAGAATGAACCATGAAAGGATGACAGACTAAGTATGAAAAAAAGGGAAGGGGGGGATAATAGGGGTTTGAGTTTGGAGAAAGCACATCGGCACAATAGGCGCCATATTGTGCCAGGAAGAAGCAGGACTATAAACAGAATATGTAACAAAATGATAGGACACAAAAAGATCCTACCTGGAGCTCCCACCAACCACTCGCATGTTTTCCACCGTTTTTTTTTACACATTCTTGTGTATCTTAGGTCTGGAGGCAGCGAATTCCAGGTCTTCGGACCACAAAAAGGAAATGACCGTTCACCAACAGCGATATAATCCGGTGTGGATTAACCATTAAGCCAAAAAAAAAGAGCGTGTTTAGGGCTTCAGGGGAAGGGGCACACCATAGACATTTTTCATTTGCCGGATTTACCACGGACCATGTGGTGCAAAACTGCTAAATGGTACAGCCGGACCAGAGTCCACAAAAAGGGGCACCCACAGTAAATGAAAAAAATTCAAGTATTTGCTGGCGTATAAGACTCGCTTTTTAAATTTTTATTTTGAATTACATATAAGTATATGGGGCCAATAAAATCTGTTAAGTGCCCCAGGCCTCTGAAGGTCTTAAGCTGGCCCTGGATGTAATGCAGGGGAAAAAAATCTTTATCTACAATCGAACATGACAGGTCTTTTCATTTCCTACTCACGACACAAATTCACCCCCAATTCTCGACACGCTTCTCAAACACTGATGACACCCCTGAAATAACTTGTCCCTTCTCAATTAACTCCGTGGGTCAGAGGGCAGCGCTTCCGGGCCTAGTGCACGCTGGGAAACCTCCCATCCCACGTTAACTTGGCTTGGATGCGGTTTTGTTTTGTTTTTTTCAATCTCAAACAATGAGAAAATGCAAACTCAAACTTCTCTGCGGGCATTAGGAAGTTGCGAAATTAACACATTAAATAGTCATGATAGGCAATTACATTTTAAACAACCCCTCACTGCACCATTTTCATGAACATTTTTTTTTTTTAAGGGAAAATTGTTATCGATCGTGGGGACGACGTAGTTTTTTCACTGTCTCTATCGCAGATGAATTTTGTAACTTCATTTGCGAGGTTCTGAATTTTTTATGGTAAACCGAGACGAGAAACATATTTAGGAAATAGAATTCCAGGAGTCTAAACCGTTAATAATCATGCTCTCGAAAATCCTGAACAATAATGTATCTTTTGAAAAATTTGAAGAAGCTACTAGGCTCAATAGGAAATATGAGGCGAATTAAAGTTGTTGTGCCGAGTTTGAGCTCACAAAAAGCGAAGCGGGAGTGAAAGAAAGAAGAAAGACAAGCGATCAAGATGTGGATCGAACCCGCGGCCTCTGCTACGACACCAATCGCCTTGCCACAGACAAGAAAACAGCTCGCTTAACTATGGGGGCCACTCCGTCTTTCAAACAAAAACAAAAAGGTCTCAGCCGAACTATCAACCGGTGTCTCTTACTGACTTGAGTATTCGTTCGCTGGGGGGGGGGGGGGGCCAAGTCCATCCGTGTCATCCCCGCCCTCCTTATGTTTCCTGTTCAGCCGCCTGCCATTGGTCAATACAAACATCTGGGACAACAAAATACAAGATGCATGTCTCTGGGTTAACTTCCTCTTAGTTCTATCGATCATTTATTAGGCTCAGTAGGGCGCGGTACAAACTTAAAATGTGGTAGAGCAAAACTGAAAAGAAAATTCATATAAAAGTAAACAACAAATTAGCAGGAAAACTGTGAATAAAAGTTCTAACAGAAAAATGAAATCTATAAAATGAAAATAAAAGATGACGCAAGCTTTCCCCCCATACTGACACACAGACAGACACACACACAGACAGACGGGCAGACAGATAGATAGACCCTTTGAGTTTGAGCTTGGAGAGAGCAGGTCAAAACGATAACGGCCATATTAAGGAGGAAGAAGCAAACTACCTGCTAGATAGACCTTCGCAGCTCAGCTAAGTAGTCATGACGTATTCATTCTTCAGCTTTCTTCATCGTTTTTCTTTTCAAAGTGTTGATGATCTCAGGGAGAGGGGGGCAGGAGAAGGAAGAAAGAGACAGACGGTTAATGACATGATATCTCAGCTTAGTTCGGTCTAGCGCTCCGACCACATTCAGGTCGTAGAATAGCGACATTGAGACAATCAGATGGTGCATGGAATGCACAAGCTGTTCTCCACTGGAATCAGTTTACTTAAGGTCCAACCATGAAGCATAAACGTTCTAGCCATTTATCTTCTCTTTTTTTTTTACCCCACTCCCCTCTCTGCTATGGACTCTTTCCATAATGCTTGGGCTACCCAACCCAACCCCCCACCCCTACTCCGAGCATGCGTACTTTATAGACCCCCCCCCCCACCCACCCTCTTCCTTCTTTGTTCATTCGTGGTCATCTCTTCAATGTTAATATGGGTGCATCACCTTGTGACAGCTGCGCTGTTCTGCTGCTTCAATCCGCCGTACGGATTAAGAGTAAAGAAACTAGTAATAATTGATTTTTATCTGGCCAATTCATTACTTAGGCTTTAATTACTCTAACAATCATCCATGCTCCGCCTTCTTCTTCTTCTTCTTCTTGTTGTTGTTATCCATTGGTTGTGATGGCGGTGGTTGCTTTGTGTCTTATTTCGATCGATTAGAAAAGAAAAGAAAAATACTTTCAGAAATGTATTACTCATGAGTTTTATTGTGCAATTATGAGCATGTGCAAATTAGTGACGCCGTTCTTAAGTTTATTTGACCTAGTTACTGAGTAAGAGGAGTACCATACTAGTACCATACTCAGCCCGGAACGTCACGGCCAGTTACTGCCAGCAAAATGTACACCCAAGAAATAGTGGCGGATGCTGACTGCGTCTATCCGGGCTTAGTATGAAGGGGACCTTCCCGGATTTACAGAGGAAATATTGAAAATGACGGTGTGCATTTCTTGTCTGCCAGCAGCTGACCCGAAACACAGAATACCGAGACCGACCATTCCTTCTTTCACTATAATTATAATTATGTCCACAGCTTGTGCGCGTATAAACACGGTGACTACTACTCACAGAGCTCTGTGGTACGAGTCTTTTTCGTTCAGTTATGAAGGGGATGTGGCGTGAATTGTTGCATTGTTGACATGGGTGGTACGCGCACAAGCCGGCGGACGGAAAATGATGAATTGGTCCGTCTCGATACCCTGTGTCTCTGAGCTGACTGTGCCGTTTCGGGGTTAGTATGATACCTCCTCCCGGCACCCCCAAATGGATGTTTAAAAGTGTTCAGGTCTTTTTAAATGGCCCTGTATTGTCGTGTTAATTCTATTCTTCTTTGATGCACAATCCCACCAGCGGTTCAATCATTATAATTACAATTGCCGTCAGCTGCTGCAACAGCTCATCCCAAAATTACAGCTGGGGAAATTGAACAGGGCCGTTGTTAGAGGACCGTGGTATTTCACGTTGTAAGCCATGGCTGAACAGTGAACACAACTCAGTTGTTTTTTGTATTTGGCTTTGTAATTTGACTAAGGTCCCCTAACAAGAAAATCCACAGAAAAAAAAAATTCTTCCCTTTTCACGCGAACTTCGAATTCGACCCCTGCCGTGTGGGACCCGGTAGACCCTTCGAGAATTTCTGGATTTTGTCACTCGCCACCTTTTTTGGGTCAGAAAGCCGAGGTCACATGATGAAGAGGCGCCATCAGCGGAATTAGCATGCATCTGTATACAGGAAATTAACTTGAGGGCAAAAATAAGGCGGCACCAAGAGAAAAGGTCCGTGGGAAGCCAGCTCTTCCAATTTACTCATGATTGCCTCTGGAGGTTGACAAGGTTTGGCAAGGGTTAAAAACCAATATGGACGGAAATGCTGATTGGATGAGTGGCCCAGAAAGGCTGGTGATTGGGGAGGAGGTGACCGAGAAGAATTGTAAAAGTTAGTGGAAAGAAGGAGGTTTTTGTGAACGTGTCATGACGCGAGGGCTGTGAAACATTCAAAAGCAGGGCCTTTTTTGTGTGTGTCATGCATGGAAAAGCTTTTGCCACTGTTTAGCATGTGAAGAGCTGGGAAAGGGCAGAAACTTGAATTCTGAAATGGACTATAAATGAAATTTGCATTTGGTCTTAGAAATTCAAGGTCGCTGTCTTGTATCCTGGTCAGCGTTGTATCATGTATGACATTGCCTTGTAAGCCACCATCGTAAAAAACACACACACACACACACAAAAAAAGAGATTTTGATTTTCATTTAAAAATATATGTAATTAAAGCAAAACAGGACATCGTTACTTCAGGCTTTACTGTTTGTAATGCAGCCCAACCGTCGAGTTTTTACGAATGATTCACAGACTCGCCGGATGTAAAAAGTATAGAGGAATTAATTTATTATGTTATTTCATGTTTGTCTCTTTTGCGCGAAATATTGATTTCAAATCACGTTTTCGAGAATGTTAAATTGATTACCTCGAATGAAAATTTGACAAAGCCGAGTCTTTTTGTGAACGAAACCCGAAAGAATTTATCCCAGTTCTTTGATTCGAGATTAATCTGAAAATACATCTTCGAGAATGTTAATTTAACTGTTTCAAATGAAAATTTAATGGGTTGTTTTTTTTTAACCCGAAAGGATTTGGATCAGTTGTCTTTAATTCGGGATTGAGCAAGGGCGTATCATCAAAGACAAATGTCAATGAATCTGGTGAAATCGGGCTTGAGGTGACATTTTTTTTAACCTCCTTTAAAAAAAAAATCAAAATAAAATAGTTTTAAGACGATTTTAAGCATGCCGAAAAAAATGGGTAATCTTTCATTTTATAAGCAAATCTCAGTTTTCATAGAAAAAATAACTGTTTTCCCCCTTTGTAAGGGTTTCCTCAGAAATTTGGTCTTTCTCGTTCATCCCGATTTCGCCAGATCCACTCACAAACGTACAGACAGACAGCCGGGCACACATGGAACAACCAACAGATGGATTAATAAACGTCACGCGGCTTTCCTGGGACAGACTCGGGGAATTCCAGGAACAAAGTTATAAGATGAATCTGATTTGGGTTTGTCGGGGATCGCATGTCGTGCGACTGCATTCATTAGTGAAGAAGCCTGGATCCCTGATCATCAAATGCACATGTCATCAGGGGCGAGAATAATTCCACGGAAAAGTGAGCACATGCTACGAATTAACAGCCAAGGCCGGACGCATTTAATACGAGGCATGGCAACCGCGAAATACAACTGGGGAAATGAAATTTTCAGAAGGACAAAAGGCTTTTCGTGGTAAAAGGGACAGGATAATATTTTTCTCTTTCAGGACACTTCCAGAATACGAAATTAAGAACAAAAAACGTTTGAGGTTCGTCATGACCAGGGGTTACCAACTTCTAAAATCTACAGACCTGTATATTCATAATAAATTATCTCATGGCTTTATTTCTCTCACGCAGATCACATTGCGATCTTAGTTCTTGTTTGCTCTATCTCCATTCTCTGAAAAACTGGAGATCTTTAAGTATGTAGAAGAGCTATAACAAATGCACACTCTGGCACTTGTTTAAAATCCGTCGTGTCATTTATCAAGCTGTTTCACAGTTTCGATTTATTCTAACTCCTTATCAGGAGAATAAAGCCCCAAACGTTCAACAATGAATTTCTCAGTGGTGCAAAAAGTGGGACAGGAACAAAGAAGAACTGAGGTCGCTATATACGAGTATTTCCTTCTATTTCTTTGTAATTTTAACTTCCGCTAGTAAGTTCTGAAGTGTCATCCTGTCCGGTTTGAACTGATGGAACAACCCTGGGTCAGTGGAATTAAACAGCGGAGATTGAGCTGAACGTCAGTAGAAAATTAATTATCATGCACAAGTGGAAATAAGAAAAATTAAAACGACTTTGTACTTTCCATAGTACATGTTGGTGTGGGTTCTCAGTTCCCCTTGGCGGCATTAGCGAGTAGGCTAACAGACTCAAGACAAAAATTAAGAAGTTGAATTTCCATTTTGTATGCGAATACAAACTGCACCGTGTAGGGATAATTCTCAAAATGGCACCTGCTGTCTCTCTGTGCTCTTCCCCTCCTCTCTAAATCTTAGCGCCTACCACAGTACGACATGCCAGACAGAGCAGATGACCGAAGTAAAAATCAAGAGAAAGAAACAAGAAAAAAACAACCAGTCTTCATATTACAAGTAGATGAAAATCTGAAAGCTGAAAACAAAAAAAAACGAAAAAAAACGGAAATGTACAAAGTGGCCGTTGTCGTGCTAACACGGCATTAAACCCAAACTCACCCAGACCCGGACCAAACTCAGACAATCCCAAACTCAACTCAGATCCAATCAAAAATTGAGGGCTGACATCTTCTGTCTGAAGCCCTCGAGAAACAGATATTTTTATCTTCACCTCGACAATATACCTGGTCCATTTAACAGCCTACAAAGTTCCCACCCTTAATCCCACCTGTTTGATAACCGCTGACCACGACGAACAGAAGCATCATGGAACATCTCTTACCCGGGCAAGATAAAATAATTAAGATGCTGGTAAGAAAAAACAACAACAACTGAATGCAAAATGAGCCCGGCGAGAGATTTCTGACCAGAATCACTCCAGATTTACTCGGCAGTTTCAGAAGTTGATCGTAAGAGGAAATGAAAGACATTTAACATGAAATAAGGCATCACTTTATTTGGTAAAGAATTCATGTCTTTTTTCTTCTCCGTCTGATTCATCCATTTGCAGATCAGAATTGTATGATTCATGTTATTAATTGTTCTTAGCGTCGTGAAATCAGAAAATAGCCTACAAAGCCCATCATCTTCTCGGATTTTGTAATCTCGTCCGTCACTTTCCATTTATACTCGTGGATGTTTTATTTCTGAATGCCCAGACATTGCGATATCTGATCTATCCATGACATAATCATGGGAGAAAGCTTTGTGTCAAGAGGGAGGAAGAGACAGACATAGAGAGTGGGGAAGAGAGAGAGAGAGAGAGTGGGAGAGTTTTGCATACTGAGAGAGATGGACGCAGTTTCATAAGAGCTGTATTTCTTTGTCTCTGTTTTGTTTCGCTCGATTCTTTTTCTGTTCTCCTTCTTCTTCTGTCCCTCCTTCTTCGTCTTCTTTTTATTCTTCTTCTTCCGCACTGACTCAGACTTGCCTGCTTGTTCTGTTAAGATTGTACGCTCCGTTCGAGCATAGTGAGGCTGTATCAGTGTCCAGCTTTGGGCCTGCTTGTTCTGTTAAGATTGTACGCTCCGTTCGAGCATAGTGAGGCTGTATCAGTGACCAGCTTTGGGCTCCCATCAGGTCACCGATGAGTAAGGATCTTTGAAAACATAATTATCTAGGACTTAGTTAGGCTGGTCAAGGCAACGAGCAGGTTTCGAACATGGGACCTCTGGTACTCGAGACAAACGCTTTACGACTGGGTCACTCACCACGCAGACTGCATTAGTAATGTTCAATTTTTTCTCCTTCGTCAGGGGCTCAGCAGTCTGTGTGTGTGTGTGTGTCTGTCTGTCTCTGTCTGTTTGCCTCTCTCTGTCTCTCTGTCCTCTCTGTCTCTGCCTGTCTGTCTGTCCCCCTCTCTCTTTTCCTCTCTTCCGCTCTCTTTCATTCTCTCAACGTGCACCTAGCTATCTGTATATTATGAGTGTACGTCTCTGTCTCTCCCCCTCGCTGTCTTTCTCTCCCTTCCTCCCTCTCTGTATATGTATCTCCCTCTCTCTCCCTGTCTCTCTCTAGCTCTCTCTGTGTCTCTCTCCTGCCCACTCTCTCTCTCTCTCTCGTTCTCTTTCTCTCTTTTCACCTCTCTCTTTCGTTTTCTCTTTCTCTCTACCCCCCCCCTCCTCTCTTTCACCGACCCAACCCCTGATATCACTTCCCCCGTATCTTAGAAACCCAATGAAATATGATATGAAACTTGAATCTTGTTATTATTTCATCTGTTTACCATGATTATTATTTTCTATTTCCAGGAGCTGGGTTGCGGTGCGTCAGCTCGTGATGACGCCAGCTCTAACCGGAACAGCTTCCACAGTGACGTGGACGGCGCCCCGGAGGTCAGCAGGGACCGGACGGTGACGCGACTGGCCACTTTTCAAGGCAAGTCAGCCATGCCTCCGCCCACCGGGTTTGGTAGCAATGCTGACCACAAAGAGAAGGTAACCGTTCTGACCAGGGGAGTGGTCAAGGGGAGTTTTAAAAAAGAACGGGAGCAGTAGCTCATGGAGTGAAAAGGGGACAACGGTCTTAGTCTTGAGGCCCCCGGGAGACAAAGATCTCATCCTTCGCTCAGGGAGTAAGGTCATATTATTTTGAAAAGTAGTTTTGTTGGTTGTAAAGGGGGGGGGGGGGGGGGTTAAATATGGAATGCATTTACGGTGTTTAGTTTCCCCATAGCGGGGTTCTGAACTTATCATCATAATGAGCAGTATCAAAACATATTGATTTAAGTGATTAATCTGCTGAATGATAATTTACTGATAATAAATTAATTAACCAATTAATTAATATCAATGATAAATAAATATTAGTAATTAACGAATCACTTAATGATGAAAGACGTTCCGACACGGATTGCCATCAAGGAGAATTTAAAATAAAAGAAAAAAATAGATGCGCCTCGCGTAAAAAAAAATTGCCTCATTAGCTGTAAAAGTGGTTAATGCAGGGCTAGGGATGATCATTATAATATTATGTCCACTAAAGGGTTTCTGTATATCTGGCCTGTGGGTGGATCATTGTCGAAATAATTATGCCCAAAAACAGTTGTTTTTTTAATCAAAGATAGATAAGAACCACTTTATTGTCCTATGAGGGAAGTTCACTTTCACCGGGCGTTTAAGAGCACATATACGGTATACACATCACAACATAAACATATCATAACTCAAATGACAGGCATATTACATGTCGTAACATGGCATGGAACCTTAGCAAAATGTGGCACACATGTAGCTATAATCATAATGTCTTGTTTAGGTGAATTGTGGACGGCAAAAAAGGTGGCAAGCGTATTGAAATTGATGTCATCAAAGCCATGTACATTACAACATTTTTTTTTTTTAATGAATAATAATAGTAACATTTTCATAAGATTAGAAAAGAAAACCGAACAAACATAAAAGAGGGGCAGCTGGTAGTTTTATTGTGCATGGAGTTGTAAGTGCTACGGGGGTTTATACACCAGACAAAACATCAAGCTACTTCTTAAAAGTAATCGTTTTTTGTTGTTGTTGTTGTTTCCAAGCCCAGCATGTCTGGCGTCTGTAACCCTCTATATTTTGTGTCGTTTGAGTTTGAGTTTGGGTTCAATAGCACGTCGACATAATGACAGCCATTTTGCACCTTTCGTGGGTTTTGATTCTTTGTTATCTTATTTTGGGTTAGTTTTTAGCATTCAGATTCTTATAAATAAGATCAAATAAAAGTGAAATTAAAAATCTAACTGGAAAAGGCCCTGACTATAAGGTATGTCTGTGTGCTAGTGGTCAGCACTTGTGTGAGGCATATAAATAGACAAAAAGTATTTATCCTGAGTGGGCACATGGACATTGTAGATTTGTGAATGGACGGGAGAGGTGGACGGGTGGATGGGTAATTAATGGGCCCAATGAAATGACTATGTCACCAGGTGAAAAAAATAAGTAACCGTTGTGAGTGGACTTGTAGCGATTAAGTGGGTGAATGGATTAACGGGTGAATTGGAAGTTTCTAACTGAAGACTAACAGATCCACTCATGTGCGTCTCACCAGGTGTGGAGGACAGCTCTGAAGGAGAAGATGACGGACGAGATTCTGAGCAGTTCCTCCCGGGAGACAACAGGGGCGGACAGCGGCAGGGGGCCAAGTGAAGATGGGAGTCAGAGTAGATCTTCTGTAACAGGTAAACAGCTGATCTTCTTTCTGTTCTGTAGCTCGTTAGTGAATCCAGGCGTTGTTAGTTTTACCGTCTTGAATTCCCTAATAACAATAGCCAGCAAGGCTATCCATTAATTGAAGTAATGAAGTAATTCCAGGGGCACCCCCCGTTCTTTTTTATAAGGTTCCATTGACCACCACTTTTGTCTTACTGTGTCAGCATTGTTACCATCTTGCATTTTCCACTTTCTGAAGAAGTCCCTGGCCGTCTATATATACAAGATTGAAAGCATCTTGAATTTTCCACTTTCTGAAGAAGTCCCTGGCCGTCTATATATACAAGATTGAAAGCATTTTGAATTTTCCACTTTCTGAAGAAGTCCCTGGCCGTCTGTATATACAAGATTGAAAGCATCTTGAATTTTCCACTTTCTGAAGAAGTCCCTGACCGTCTGTATATACAAGATTGAAAGCATCTTGAATTTTCCACTTTCTGAAGAAGTCCCTGACCGTCTATATACAAGATTGAAGGCATCTTGAATTTTCCACTTTCTGAAGAAGTCCCTGATCGTCTATATACAAGATTGAAAGCATCTTGAATTTTCCACTTTCTGAAGAAGTCCCTGGCCGTCTATATACAAGATTAAAGGCATGTTGAATTTTCCACTTTCTGAAGAAGTCCCTGGCCGTCTATATACAAGATTGAAGGCATCTTGAATTTTCCACTTTCTGAAGAAGTCCCTGACCGTCTATATACAAGATTGAAAGCATCTTGAATTTTCCACTTTCTGAAGAAGTCCCTGGCCGTCTATATACAAGATTGAAAGCATCTTGAATTTTTCCACTTTCTGAAGAAGTCCCTGGCCGTCTATATACAAGATTAAAGGCACAATGTTTCAATATTTCATTCAAGGGATTAATTATGGCTAATTTCCGAAAAGGCTCTTTGTGACAATTTAGTCAGAGTAAATCTTATTGTGACCAATGGGCCAAGCCTGACCTAAAAAGCCTAACTTTATCCTAAGTTGTTTGGTAATATTGTTGCTCTAGTCGTTGTCTTTGTTGTTGTTGTTATTGTTGTTGTTGTTGTTGCTGCGGTTGTTGTTTGTTGTTGATGGTGGTGGTGTTTGCAAGAGAGAAGAGAGTTTTTTCAGCTTGCCTTCCAACACTTTCCATTCATTAATGTTTTGTTTTTTGTTCATGTTGTTGTCTTTTGTAACCCATGATATTGACGCACGTGTCTGCAAAATCAGATAACACTCCCCCCCCCCCCCTCCCCCTCCAAAAAAAACAAAAACCTGGATAGGCAAGAAACTGATTAATAGATCAGCAATTTATCAATCTGACGCAGAGCACATTTACGTGATAAAATTCGACTTGGAGCTCGGGGATTTGCCGGAAATTAGAATAATCCAGGAACGCCACACGAACATTGTGAATTTTGGAAAAATTACTTGGCCTGAGCTCTGAGCAAAATCTTTCTTTCTTTTTTTCTCTTCCTTTCTTTCTTTAAAATGGAACAAAACAAATCGGATCATGCAGAAATTATTTTTAAAAAAGAGAAAAAGAATTCAAGAGATGTCTTTCTTTCTTCCATATATTTGTTGCTGCCGTTTGCGTATAAACCGAGCCCTGGGAGATGTACGAGGTACAAGAAAAATGACTGCCGTGAGATTTTACGACACACTTTTGCATTTTCACATTCTTTAACCTTCGATTACGACATTGACGAATAGATACGTGTTTTCACATCTATTTCAGGCCATCGCCGTAGTTCTTGCCCCTTTTGCCTCGTGCTCTCCCTTTACATTGCCGAATTGCCAGTGTCAATCACGGGTTTAGCGCCGTTTTGAATGAAAATTTCGGCCCCCGAAAAATTCCTGGCATGTACGCGAACGTGTCCCCTTTGGGACGGCTTGATGATGGGGTTTGCCAGGTTGTAATAATTCCCGTCGGCGAGTTATTGATTTGGCTTGGCTGTTAAATTAGGAGGCATGTATTTAGCATGGATAGGCTGGGCTCAGGCATGTGGATAATCAGGGAAGCCGGCCATGGTGTAGGAAATAGATGATAAAATGGGTAAGTTATGAGTTCTAGGAGGAGGTTGAGAAAATAACGTTTCGGGCTGGAAGTGTTGGTCAAGTGTTGTGCGCCGTAACGACTAATGACAGTCTGATGGTGCAGTGACGCCTTTAAATTGAATACTTGGCCAGCAGTGTGCGATGATTGCAGTCACTTGTGACATGGTAGTTAAGATCGCTCATTTCCTCGCCGAAGTTCGGGGTCACGATAGGGTTTGAGTTTATACCTGGGTATAGTATTATTTTAGACAATGTACAATAGGCATCAATTTCAGGCGGACTCTCAAATAACCATTTTCTTGTGTATGTGTGTGTGCGAGCGAGAGAGATTGTGTGTTTGTATGGGGGTCTATATGCGCGTGTGTGCCGGTCTGTCGATTAGTCGGTCTGTCTTTTTGTCCGTATATATGTATGTCGGTCTCTCTCTCACTCTTTCTCTTTCTTTCTCTGTCTCTCTCTCTCTCTCTCTCTCTCTCTCTCTCTCTCTCTCTTTCTTTCTCTCTCTCTCTCTCCTTTTCTGGGCCTCAAAGTCAAATCCCTGGAGGGAGAAATAAATTCATCAAATTAAATTACACAAAGTGAAACAAAAGTTACTATGGCATGATATTATTCTATTAACACGCTTGTATTACACTGAAACACAGTTATATGGATGAAAGAAGTCATTTTTCACATTCGATTTAACATGGTGTTTAATTTATTTGATGTACACTTTATCTGATTGACACATAATCGTTGTACCCTTTATTTAGTTGAAATATGACTGCGTTAATAAGACAGTATCATGGTATGGTTGGCACCCCCCCGTATAGTAAGATCTCATTTGGACTGAAGGAGCTGGAATCCTGGAGCGCAGGGTCTAGACGCGCATTTGACACGCACATTGGATAGTTACTTGGTTTTGAAGATACTGACATCATGCTAGGTGATCTATATCTATTGATGATATCTGTGTGAGTGGAATCCTTTGACCTAATTTTCATGGCATCACAGTATTCGGTCACGCACAGGCCAGAATAGAGAAAGGGGGGACTGTAGGACTTAGATTTTGACGGGGGACCTACTCCCTCTGGGGAGTGTGGGGGGGGGGGGGCGGACTATTGTATTCCAGTCGACAACCCGACGGAAATGCAAGACGTAGGATTGACGTCAATTTTGCACAAAGGAGTGACGTAGAAGCGACGTAGATCCGTTGGTTACGACATCCCGCCGACGTCGTGTGATGTAGTGAACCTGTCCCTATGGTATCCTGTCAGTCCTGCTGAAATCTACATCGAATGGACGTAATGTTGCTGGCTGCGATAGTTCTATCTCTTCCGGTTTACAGCTTTATTTCTTGGGGACTTCAGTATAAAAACTTCTCGATAGAGATTTTTCTCGGGACATTTTTTTCAGGGACATTTTTCTCTGGTGCAATTTTCTCAGGGACTTTTTTTCGGGACCTTTTTCACAGGGACGTTTTTCTCTGGTACAATTTTGTCGGGGACATTTTTCTCTGTTACATTTTTGTCAGGGACATTTTTCTGTTACATTTTTGTTAGGGACATTTTACTGTGGTACAATTCTCTATACTCCGGCCCCTTAACAATAGCCACCAAAAATAGACCTTCTCAAGGAAATTCTTGGAACTTGCACCAGTGCACCCATTGGGCATGGGCAATTTGTTCAGTGAACGCGACACTTGGAAAACCTGAAATTTTCAACTGACGCACAAAACAAAATGGCCATCGATGCATACAAGTGTGACAGTATTACGAGAGTTCGTGTTGGTGCATTGATCAGATGAGAGACTTTATACTGTATAAAAAAACGCACGAATTTTGATGTTTATCATTGGGTCACGAGCGACCAAAACTAGTTTGGAACACTGTGTGTTTTACCCTGGTACCTTGGCGAAAATCAATCGTGGAATAGGCTAACTGCACGACGTATTTGTTTGTAGTGTATACACGCACTTCAATTGAACGAGATTTATGTAAACTTCAATGACATTTAACTTTCACACGCACATTCTGCATGCAGTAGTAACAGTCAGTAACGTCCGAGTCACACAATACCGGGACGGTTCAATTCGCCGAATTCCGTACGTCGACTTGCACGCGTATCATCCATGTCAACAATGCAACAATTCGCACCACACCCCTCCATAACTGAACGAAAAAGGCTAGTACCACAGACCTCTGCGACTAGTACTCACCGTGTTTATACGCCGCAAGTTGTGGACATAGTGAAAGAAGGAATGGTCCATCTCGGTATTCTGTGCCTCGGATAACATTCTGTCAGCTCATAGTAACGCGACCTTAGTTTTTGTTTGTCCTATATCCATTTCTTGAAAAACTGAATGTCTTTTAGCATGTGGAAAAAGTATAACAAACGCACACTTTGACACTTGTTTAAAATGCGTTGCGGCACTTATCAAACTGCTCCGCAGTTCCAATTTATCATAATGTCTAACAGTTGTTAGGGAACCGTTGCCAAATTACAAAGTAGAATAGAGAAATACTCAGCTCTATTCACTGCTTATCTTTCGCGTACTGTGTAGAATACTACTGTCCCCAAGCAACATAACACGGGAGCAGGGAACGTTTAACCCTTTACTTGCCAGGGCTAAAACGGTTTACTTTATAATATATTCCCAGCTACTTTTAACCTTATTTATTGCCGTAGTTTACAAGTGTCAGTGAAAATCTAAAATATTGAAACGTAAAGTTTTCTACAATGATTTTTCCCTTATCTATAATTTCATCGGCGTCATTACCAACGGCATAATCATAATTGTGCACTCTAGGCGTGTAAAGGGTTAACGTCGAATTTCTCAACTGTGCAAAAAGTGAAGAACTAAGATCGAGTGTTCTGAATTGATCCCAACTTACTACTGAGCCATCGAAACTGTGTTATACAGTAAAGGTCTAGATCTAGTACTGGTGCTGTTTTATCACGTCCGTTGGAACGATTCTTTTCAAGAAAGCAAGGTCACAGAATTCTGCCCCCGGCCGGTACCGCTTCAATCATTAGTGTTTGCCTTTGAGTTAACTCCCCTTTCATTAGGCTCCCGGCGCAAAAACCAGCATGATCTGGGGTATCAATAGCCGATCGTGATGGGATAGGGGGATATGGGATTCCTCAAGGGGATCCCCCCATACTTTGTCATAATGTTTAATTTTTGGGTGGTAGAGGATCTGGCAGTGACAGGAGATAAAAGTGATCCAGGCTTAATGGCTCTCAAAGCTTTAACGTTTTTATGTCGAGAATGGATTACTTGTGCACGTGTGCGTGCCTGTATGTGTGTATGTGTGTGTGTATGTGTCTGTGTCTGTGTGAGTGTTTGTGTGTGTGTGTGTGTGTGTGTGTGTGTATGTGTGTTAAACCTGCCCTTGATCGTTTGGATTTGTTTTAGGGGGGCACAATTGGGGGCGAGGGAAGGGGCATAATTATTATTGATATTGTTTTGAAGTCTTTTTTTGTTGTTGTTGTTTTTTTTTCTTTCATTTCTGTTGTTAGTTGTTTAAGAGAATGACACTCTGTAATTTTGATGGTTTAGTCGCGAAGTTTTAGCTGAATGCAGGTTCACCCTCTAAGTCAATTATAGTAAGATACATGCAATATTTCATAATTGACTCAATGGTGTTGTTCGATAGAAATGTTTCAAAACATGTTTACCACAGAATGTTCGTATAGTGTTTTATCTAGGTAAACGATAAGAGAATGGGGAGCAATCAAGAGGCCCCAAACTATAACCCTATGCTGTTGTTTGCTGTGAGGTATCGGTCCCCTTTTCCTCGCTGTGCTCTTTAATTTGCGGCATGTTTGCTACTGAATCTACTAGAATGTATGTGGTAATGAATGGCAATTATGGCATTGGATTAAAAAGTAATGGTTTTATTCACATATTTACTGCAATTTACTTTGTTGTATTACATAGAAGTCATGTTCCTAATAAAGCCCCCAAATACTCCATAGCGACACAAAGCAAACTTCAAAAAAAAAGCTACTCCACCACCTCAAATCTCCAAATCTAAAAAATAAAACCTTCTGCAGGTCAAAATGTAGACATCTTCAAACTTTCACGCCATTCCGAGCTGGATGGACCGGCGCTAGGTCCTGTTATAAATCCGGCGAGTGGTTTTTTTTTTTTAATTATTTAATTAATTCATTTAATAATTTATTCGTTTATTTTGTTGTGCTAGTGCTTTTGCGATTATTTTCTTTTTTGTTAGCAAAACTATTTGACTTTTTCCCCCTGGAATGGCGGTGGGAGGAGGAGGGGGGGGGGGTTGCGAGCGATCTACGTTTGGTTATCTGACCTGACATTATAGATGAATGCAAATCTAGATAAACCCAGCAGAATCCTCACAAGAGTACTGAATATCTGTAAGTTTCGTAGAGATATTAGTTTCTTTTTTTCAGGTATTGTGAGACACGTTAATAAATAATAATGATGTCTGGACCGACTGATTTTTTTCTTCCTCCACATTCACCTACAACATAGTCGCGTTCTTCTCTGTGACATTTACAAAATTTATTTTCAGATCTGCATCAAAGAATTGTATTTTTTTTTAGAATTATGCCAGTGTAATCAAGTTTATATGGAACGGTTTAATCCTGTCCGTGAAATTCAAGTTGATGAAGGTCTGAGTTCCAAAACATTATAACATGTTCTTTTTTGCTGGTAATGTTGTGTGAGCAATGTGCGGTGTGTGTTAGAGACCTGTGTGACTTTGATGTTGTATTTAATGTAGTAGTGTTACTGATGTTGTGACAAAAAAAATTCTGACAACAGGATGATAAAATTATCTCTGGTCTTATCTTATCTTAAAAATAAAGTTCCCGAAAAGACCGTGAAAGACACGACAGAGTGGAGCTTATTGTGCCTGCGCTCTATAAAAACCAACTCAAACCCATACTCAGAAATCAAATTCTCAATGAGTTTGTCCTCATTTTCATTTGCTGTGTCACCGAGTGTAACACATTTCCTGTTGTCGGGTGTCTGTTTCCCTCTCGGCCCAGCCAATGATTTCACAAGGACACAATGTCAGATTTCTCTCGATTTCCAAGGGTAAACATGTCAATTTCACGTTCAATAACTGAGGTCGTGTTTTAAAGCAAACTCGCTTTCAACGACATGTGATTAAACAAATACTCCACTTTATAACTGTCGTGTAAATGCCATCATTTTTGTACTGACAGGGAAGATCGATTGACATCCCCTATACGGCTTAGTAGATAAATAGGTCTAACGTTTTGTCGTATTGATTTCTCAGTATCTTAGATGGAAACACTGTCTGCTCGTGTTGTTGCTAGTCCGGATAAACGAAATTACCAAGTGCTCTCGAAGCCAGATCGGTACAAAATTTATATCTGCACAGTGTTAGATGTTGAAAATTCTTGGGAAGGATGATAGTTTTGGGGCGTTTGCTGCGACCTATAGTTGACATTGAACGACGTGTAGCTCCGGGGCTAACTTTAGATTACGAACTTGAAAATAGTTATCATTTTTGTGGAATCTCTTGAGTCTACGCGGTAGTGTAAGGAAGTCAAGGCTCGAAACACTTGTTTGACGGGGTTTCCACTGGAGATCACTTGTACCCTCGCTTTCCCTCGAGTTTCAATTTAATTCCTTGTTAGTTTGTGTGTAGCAAAGCAGTAGCAAAGAAAAACACTTTCGGACTTGAAACTGCTACCTAGTTCGTTTTTTATTTTGTTTTTGTGTGTGTGTGTGTGGGGGGGGGGGCATTTGACTGATTGGGTTAGGTTTGTTGTTTTTTTAATGGGGCCCTCATAATCTCATAATGTAGGTATGCTGGGGGGGGGGGGGCGAGAGGGGTTTGCCCCAGTGTATGAAAAGCCTGCATGGGGGGGGGGGGGGGTGAGGGTCTGTGAAGTGTGCGTTCACTCTTCTGTTAGGTAATGAATTAAAAAAGTGGTTTTATTTACATTGTGTTTTCAACAAAATATGATGTATGACTACATAAAAATCAAAGATAGGCAAATTCCATGAATAAGTCAAACCGTCTGTTTAAAATGCCATTTGAAACTTCAAAATGTCAAAGCTTTATCATGAACATTCAACATTTTAATGGCTGTATGATCACCAAAAAATTCTGGGAAAAGGGAGCGGGGGGGGGGGGGTCTAGTTGAAGCCAAGTATATGAAAAGCGAGCATGGGGAGATTGGAAAGGGGTCGGGGCCTGGGGGTCGAAATCGCCAAAAATCTGAGCGCACCTTTTTTAAAGGACGGCCCTAGTCAGTGAATTCTGTAGTAAAGTATTAGAGGTAGAGTTGGACACAGGTTGTCAGCTGGCGGTAATGACTTTTTCTTGGGCTGAATGGCCAGATTAACCACTTCGGAAACTGGCCAGAAAGTAATGCTGATTTTCAACATTTCGGCCAAGCCAATGTAAATTTCTGACCTCCTGATCACAAATAACATTTACAAATATACCAAAAATGTCTATATTACAATGGACAAGATTTGTATTTTAAAAAATGATTTTTGCTTATTTTTTTTTGTTTTGCTTGTCTGTACAGAGTCAAAATAGTCAAAATGTTGCAAAAAAAAAATATTCAATGTTGTAAAGATTGGCGTAAGAAATAATACAGAAACTTTACAATAAAACGCAAAAAGAAAGGAAAGACAAAATTAGCTTTCGTTCGAAAAGCTAAAAAAAATGAAACAGAATGAACAGACATTTTGATAAAGATGGAAATTGTAAAACTCACAAAAATGCAGACACTGTCCAGACTAGGAGAAAATCTGTGTGTCCAGCCGTGGAGCTCAATTTTCTTTTTCTTTATAATATAAAAATAAGATCTTTAGGATAAACGGGTTTGATTAATTTGACTACTTGAATAATCAAGAAAAGTGTAGATAGCAAAATGGCTGTGAACTATTACCAGTCAAGAAGCGAATACAAAGATCGATGTGACCCAGTTTACCCATCAAAGCGTCAAAGCGATGACGTCGAAGCAATCATGACTGGCAGCTGCAGCGACTGATGAAGTGAATCAGGACTTCAATTCGAAAGGAAATCATCAGAAAATAACTTTGATGTAAAAGTACTTCAAGTAACATGTCTGCAGTATAGTGTCTGTTCTTCTTGTTCGGGTTAATTTGTTGTCCATTGTACAGATAGAGGGTGTCTCAAAACATGTACATTCTTCAAATATTTCGTCCCTTTAGAATGACATTGTTCTATCTCCACTTCGTGGTTGAACTGAGTCACACACTGCAAACTACTTCTATAGACCTTCTCCATTGTGTGTCAAAGTATCAAGCAGATTCCATGTGTAATTTGTAAATATTGCTAACAAGAAAAGAGGTAGTATCATCAAAAGCTATGAGCACATGCATCGTCAATCGTCAGTTTTTCAAAGGTAAGGTTGATGGAATGGAGTTAGAACCTTGTCATTTTAAGGGGACGGATTTGTTAATATAGTGTCAATTAGGATACTATAATTAGTCCCTATAAGTGCCTTCATCAGGCTAAAAGACAGACTGAAAATATTGAGTTTTTGTAAAGAATTTGCTGTAATGAATAAGAGCCATATCTTAAGAGGGAAGCTAAGCCCATAATCTGCTAACCCTGCTATTAGGGCAGCAGAGTACCAGCCTACTAGGCTTAACATTGTTTTTTGGATATATGAGTATCCAATGGTTACGCAGTTGTAGTTCGGCAACAACTTCAACATACACAAAGTAACCCAAGTACTGTGAGGAATTCGGTTGCCGAAATACTCACAAGCTAAATTATGGCACGATTTGAAACCTTACACTGGCGACATGTCACGGACTTGTGTACAGTAGATAAGAGGTATCACGAGATGTTGTGCTTTCGCAGTGACAAAAAGTAGAGATATTTCGATGGCATCGAACGTCTGGGGTAAGCCGTAGTGACACGAGGGTAGTCTCCCTGATGATCTGACATGATTACTTGTGGGGGGTAGGGGAGGGGGTGGAGGGGCGGGGATAATGATGACAAAACTGGCAATGGCTTAGTGAGGGAAAATTGGATAGGCCGTTAGTTGTTTCTGTGTGTGTGTGTGTGCATTGTGTGTGTGCGAGACAGAAGGAGAAACAGAGATGAAGAGACAAACAGATAGAGGCAGAGACAGACAGAGAGGAGAAGAGAGAGAGAGAGACAGAGAAAAGGGAGAAACACAGATGAAGAGACAGAGAAAAGGGAGAAACACAGATGAAGAGACAGAGAGAAGAAGAGAGAGAGAGACAGAGAAAAGGGAGAAACATATATGAAGAGACAGACAGATAGAGGCAGAGACAGACAGAGAGAAGAAGAAGAGAGAGAGAGAGAGAGAGACAGACAGAGACAGAGAAAGACAGAGAGACACAGAGACAGAAAGACAGACAGTCAGACAGACAGACTGGGAGAGAGACAGACACACAGACAGACAGAGACAGAAACAAACATAGAGACACTCCGGGAGAGAAAGAGAGAGAAAAAGAGAGAGATAGATGCAGAGGTAGAGTGAGAGAGAGATGACTCCGTGTGTTACATACAACTACCGGGCTCGGTTATTGTATCTGCCGAGTGGGTCTTGAGCTATCTATTCGTCATGACCTGCTGGTCGTCCGTTTAGATACATTCTTTCTCTCCAGTTAACTCTGATTATGTAAGCAATGTGTGCACGTGCCCACCCAGACACAACCACACACACACAAAACATAGACACACACACTCATGCGAGGCGGGCGTATATACTGTCAGCTATGTACGCATATGCGTAAGGTCAAAGCTCAAAATTTAATACGTACTATTCAATTTCTTTAGTTGTAAATTCTTCTTTAAGTCAATTGTTCTGTTTGAATACCACAAAAATAAATTTGTCTGGACAGTTTAAAGTTACTTTGGAACGAATCTATGGTAGATTATTTTGAAATTAGTTTTTTGTGTGTTGTTGTTGTTGTTGCTGTTGTTATTATAGTTGTTATTATTGTTATTGTTGTTGTTAGTGTTGTGTTGTTGTTGTTGTCGTAGTTGTTGTTGTTATTGTTGTTGTTGTCGTCGTCGTCGTCGTCGCCGTTGTTGTTGTTGTTGTTGTTGTTGTTGTTGTTGTTGTTGTTGTTGTTGTTGTTGTTGTTGTTGTTGTTGTTGTCTCTGCTTTCCTTTAACAACCTTCACTTATCGGTTCCTTCAGTTTGACTCTTTATTTCAAGACTTTTGTCCAAATGTAAATTCATTCTTCCGTGTCTACCATAATGTCCTTTCTGACCGGCAATTTCATCTAATTATCTCCCATTTGTCCATTGCAGACGACTCCGGATGTCTCATCTCGCCCAGCCACAGCATTCTGCGCGGGAACACGCCCAAACATCAAGGAACTTACTCTCGGCCTCCTTCCGGTTCTGGCTACGATCGGCCGCCCTTGCTGATGACATTTCAGTCCACTTCACCCGATCACGTGACCAATGGCAACGGAAGTGGCGGGGGCGGATTCTGTACTTACGGAAACCGGAAGGACTACGGGCCTCCCCCATACTCATCCTCGCCTCGACACTTCAACGGATACGGAAGAGACTACCCTCAGAAATCCGGTGGAGAAACGCTGATGATCGGAGACAGAGAAATCACCGTGCATAGAGATAAATCCGATCTGAGCCCCTTGCAAGACATGAAACAAACCACACTGAAGAAATTTCTAAATGGAGAGGACACGATCGGTGGCTCGAAAGGTTCATTGAACGGTCCCCATAAAAGTAACGGGCGGATAAACGGACTGGTGAAAGGTGGGGAACGTGGCATGTATCCTACGGGGAAAGGCAGAGAAGTCAGGCTGTGCTCGGAGCCGCCTATCCCCATGGATGGCGACAAAGTTCTCGTGGCACCTTATAATAAACGAGGCGTGCAAGAGACTGGCCTGTCCCCGGGCCCTTCCCCCTCCCCGACGCACCTGTCGCCAAACGCCATGCACACCAATACCAACAAGCCAAGGTTCGTCGGCGGGGATAAAACCCGCTCCCAGGGAAACAAAGGCAAGTTCGTGTACCCCCCTTCTCCAAATTACCTACAATCATCCAGTCCCACATCTCCTAATAACTTTAAACAGATCAGTTGTCCTCAGCTGTATAAAGATCCCAGCATGTCAGATCCACATTCCCAGAGCACTCTGCCGGCGACCAACAGATCCAGGTCTTTCAATAATCATGACCTGACCTTCACTGTGCCGTCTAGGTCCATTCATGACATGCTGAACGACAGCCTTGAGACGCAGGACGATGGTAACACCACTACCACATCTGGTAGCTACACAATTGACCACGATGAGCTCGCACTAGACTTGCCTCAGACAGATGTGTTCGTCTGATGTCTGCCAATCAAAAGTGATCCATTCAAAAGTGATCCATGCCACACCTTCACGGAGAGATTAACCCTGTAATGCCCAAACATTTAGATTCCCTTATTTTAAGACCCCCGGAACAACAACAACAAAACAAAAACAAAAAAGAATTATTAAATAATTACACTCACACAAAAAATTGTCCGGAAAAAATGATTATGTCCAAATTCGTGGTAATCAGAAGTTTTCAAGTCCATCTGAATATCTGTGGTTGAGAACATTCTGATTTATTTCGGACATACTCTTTGACCACTGTAATGCCAATGAATTCAATCTATCGTAAAGCAAAAGTACACCCAAAGAAATACCCGTTTATAACATAAATTTTCATTTTACAAAATAACTTCTGGTTCTGAAAGGACAAAATACAAATACGAACCACAGCAAATAAGTTGTTGGTTAAGTAGATAGTATTTCAGAATGAAGCAATGGACGCGACCTGCGTCTTTAACAAACATTGGGCAGTCAGGGGTTAAACCTCCCTTTCAAGCACAAACCATCGTCACTTTTCAGCTGTCATTTTTATATAGTTCTTGTGTCATGCACTGATGGGTCACAAGAAGGCATCCAGAGGTTGACGCATAAACTGAAGTGCGCAACACAGGCACACAGACGTAAGAAAACTGCAATGGTCATGACATGACCATGTAAAATGTGAAAACCTTTGAGAGGTGAAGGATGGTGAAAATAACAGACCTGTGTTTATATTTTTCCATGCCAAACTTAATGATTTTTTTTTTTGCTGTGAGATTTTTAACCGTCATAAAATGCACATGAATTTGTAAATAGCTGTGAGTTGTTTCTTTGCAAAATGTTGTTTTTTTTTTGCATTAATAGACATTCAAATTTCTGCCATTCCATGTGTTCCTGGAAAATGTGAATTTTAATATGGAACAATTTGTCTACTAATGCCAACAACATCACATTTTGCTCATTTTATCACAAGTACAATAACAAAACTCAATACTGTATGAAAAGTTCAGGAAGTGCTCGGCCTTTTCATCGTGCGTTCAGATGGAAATGGGAGGAGGTGAAAGTGGGGGGAGGGGGGGGGGAGAGAACAGTAGGAATGTTAGGAATGCTGTTCTTGCATTTTTGAAATGTATTTTGATGAGCCTTGCTATTTTTCAAGATGGCCGCTGTTACCATTGCAATAAGCATCGTTTTCCAAAACAAACAAAAAAATAATGATAATAATAATAATAATAAACCCTATAGAATATGACTGTATGTGTGTACTCAGATCTAGATGCCTTATAATGCTGTAAATTATCATCAAAACTGAAGCTATAATTAATAATTGTTTTTTATTTAAATTCTCACCCGCACAATCCCATGTACAGAACTTGAATAATCTTCTGTAGTGTTCCCATCTTTTCTTCTGTAAAACAGCATACAGCTCTATCATAATCACTGCATTTTAATTATGCGTGATAACTGTGAAGAATTTACTTTCAGACCCTTTCAGATTTCCACTCTTTGTCTTCTGGGATAGTTAGGAGCGGGGAGTGGGGGCAACGCAACATACACCAGCTGTCACACAAGGGGAGAATACCATCTGTTGACCTTTCTTACGTAGGTTGACCGGTCAAGTTTCAAGCGATCAACCAAAGGTGTTGAGCGATAGCGTCAGCCTCTGTTTAATTTGAAATTTTATCTTGAATGTTTTTGTTACAGTGGATTTAGCACACAAATAAATTGGATTTTAACGTGAAAATTTGTTCGATACGTTGTATTTTATTTCATTTACTTTGTGTCAAAGAACTTCGATTATTTGAAATAATAAAACATGCCATCGGGTAGAGAGACAATGCAAGAGTGATTTGTTCCTGTATAAGGACGTGTTTCTAAATTTCAATTATTATTTAGCGTTGTATTGCATCGAACAGTGATGTGTGGTAGGCATTACTTTTTAAAACAACATTTCCCATGGAAAAGCTGCAGAATGTGTATTCGACCCAAAATAACAGACAATTTGCAGGCCAGCTTTCATGTCCGGTTGCGGACCTTAAGATGATAATAAAAATATTAATAGTGGTGAAACTATCCCTTAACGACATAATATATTATCATGGAAAGTTACACATTGCTGCAAAAATCATACTGGGGTTTTTGTTTTGTGGAGTTACACTTCGTTTTATATCAACTCGAATGTCATATTTCATTCTTTCATGACTGATAAATTTAGGTATAAAGTTGTTTTTTCGTTGATACTTTAAATTTCTAGGTTCAATAAGGGGAGATGTCGATGGTGTCAGGAGCAAACCGGCCAAGTCGAAATAAGCAAATTTTACAGGAGAAACAAAAATCTGCCGCTAAAACTAACGGGAAATGGACCTAGCCGATTTGATCACATGCTTATTTTGAGTATTTCTACTGGATAATGGTGGCAGCTACTTTTACATATTATGATGCAGGATTCCAGGCTTCATAAATTGGTACTATATAAAGTAATATGAAATTTTTGGATTTGGTCGGTTTGCGCCTGACACCATCGATATGTGACTCGGGTGTAATGATGCCAGTAAGTTCTTTCTGTGTAAAAAGTGTTTATAAATAACTCAGTGTTCTTGCAAAACCATACTCAGCCTTGGTGTTGGACTTGTCTGTAGTGCAGTTACCTATCAACAGCAATTGATGAGCTTCTTGAAGGTATTTAACGAGACTTACTGCAGTTGTGCTTTCTGTGTGGTCGTGAATTTTACAAGTGCTTGAGCTGTTTCCGAGTTATAACGGCTATTGCCGTGAATATGTTTCAATATGTAAGCAATTTCATCTATTGGTTTGCTATTAAATGTAATGACTGGCTGGAAAACCTAGAAAGGTCTCTTTAGCCTAAGGGACATAACCACACTTTTTGGACACGCTGAAGCGCAGTAGAGTCGGCATTTCCTCCCTTGCCATTGAGATAACGTGTCCTTGGTATTGGCATGCTCAACACGCCATAATGTAACGCCAATCTCAGCGGTGTATAACTTTTGGAGGAGCACAACTGCAAGGGTTGCACAGACCTTTTTGTTAAGAAAAATGAGTGGAGTCCCTGCAATTATTTTTTTTTTCAAAGACGCTAAAGCTGTATTAATTTTATGATTCAACACATTCTCACCAGCAGTTAAGTCCCACAAAACTTGATAACCGCACTAAAAAAAAGTGTCATGTTCAAACTGAAAATTCTGCTTTAATCTGAATTCTTAGAATAGCCAGCAGCTTTTTTGGCAGATGAGCAATTCTCTCCCACTGATACACTGTGAGACTGTTTGAGCTCTGCCAGGTATAAGATTAAATATACTTGCCAAATATGAAATGTTCTAACATTGTTTTATTGTATGAGAGGCATAATTATGATTATGCTATATTGCCAAGACAGTTTATAGTCATGGTATAATGTGAAACTTAGGTATTGTGATGAAATGAACATTGCTTTGTTAACTGCAAAATGAATGGTGCAGATTTAATAATCGTACGAGGCGAGAAGAGCTATCTGGGCCATGCAGCCAAAATATTTACAAATAAATAAATAAATAAATTATTTTGACCAATCAGCCAAATCTAATCCTAATCTAATCTAAGACTTTGAGAGAAATAAGCCAAAGCTGGTCATATGGCCTGAAGAGTCACTAAGTCAGAGTTGAGAGAAAGTGAGTGAGAGAGAGGGAGGGAGAGAGTGAGAGAGAGAGAGAGGGAGAGGGAGAGAGTGAGAGAGAGACAGTGTGTGTGTGTGTAGGTATGTGTGTCTGTGTATGTGTGTGTGTTATGTGCACATCTCTTTTTACTATGTGCGTGAAGGAGCACAGTTTCTGTGACGTAAAGTGCAGTCCAGTCCTTTCAACCCTACATCTGAATTTTTACCAATGCTCACGATGAATTACTTTTAACTCACTAAATGTTTTATAGTTATACAAACTGCATTTTCCATGGACTGTGCCAATGTTATTTTTGACATTTCCCGTTTCCACCGGTGGGTAGTTTCCAGGCACTTTTAAATTTTATGACGTCTGTTTATGTCTGTGTATGAGAAATAGGGAGTTGAAAAGAAACAGGCGGGGAGGGTGGGGGAAGGGGTCTTGAAAGAGAAGGAGGGGCAGCCTGACAGAGACAGACACACAGTCAGACTGGCAGACTGACAGACAAACTGACAGAGGACGGACACACACAGATAGACAGACGGGCAGATACAGATAGGGTGAGACAGACAGAGAGACAGAGAGAACGAGAGAGAGAGAGAGAGAGAGAAAGAGAGACAGAGAGAGAGACAAGCACAAATAGATACTTAAAGACATTTTATAAATTGTGAACAAAATCCATACGGGGGGCATTTATACTGTAATATTTTCAAAGTGACAAACAATGCCAAACCCCGTGTGTTATACTTGTGTAAACATTACACACTCGAGTGTCTCTTCATAGCCTTATCTGTTTTCTTACCATGTAACGTGAATTTGTGATGCGCTCAATATGGTTTCATTCACGTGGATGGATGGATGGATGGATGGATGGATGATGGATGAATGGATGGATGGATGGATGGATGGTTGCATGGATGGATGGATGGATGGATGGGCGGATGGATGGATGGACGGACGGATGGTTGGATGGATGGATGGATGGATTCATTCATTCATTCATTCATTCATTCATTTTTCATACATTCATTCATTCATGCATTTATTCATTCATTCATTTTTCATTCATTCATTCATTTTTCATTCATTCATTCATTTTTCATTCATTTCATTCATTTAGTCATTCATTCAATCAATCATTCACTCATCCATTCATCTGTTCATTCATTCATTCATTCATTCATTTATTCATTCATTTGTTCGTTCACCCATTCATTTTTTTACTCATTCATTCATTCATTGTCGTCCATTCACCCATTCATTCATTCACCCATTCCTGCATTGCCTCATCTGTTTATTCAATATCTCATATACATATTAATTTACTCATTCTAGGTAATCAGTTACCTAAAAATACATTAATGTATGTTACCAGTGATTGCCTATAATTGTGAGTGTGTATTATTTGAGAGCAGACAAGAAACAAGTCACAATAAAAACCAATTTGCAGCATGAAACAGCTTTATGTAACATAAAAAATTACCTGTACCATCACTGTAAACACATTTTGCTTTGTTTCAATTGACCGAGCTGTCTTTTTTTAACAATGTTTTCCTGTGAATAGCTTCACTATGTGTACATGAAATTGTCAATCGCTTTTAAGCAGCCTTGATTTGGATTATAAAATCTGTTGGTTTATTGATGGCAATGCAAAACCTAATAATTATTATAAAATGTTTCAAAATTGACTGTGTTCAAAACCCACTTATTGTGACCTTTACAATAACTACATTATTTGTTTTTCGTGTTATCAGCAATTTATGATTATTATTTTTGCTATTATTATTATTATTATTATTATTATTAATAATTATTATTATTATCATTACTATGCTGTTGTTATAAGGACGTACACACCCCAAACGTTTTGTGTTATGGATGCGTATGTAGACGTACCTATCTCCGATCCCGTCCTTATCTTCAACCCTACATCTTATCGAATCCCTAACCCTGCCCCTCACCCTTTCAACTAAAAAAACAGGAGGAAAACAAAAAGAAAATCTGAAAGAATAATTAATTAAGACTGTTGCTAGGAGTATTTCGGGAGGAGTTCTCTTGCTCCTGAGCCACAAAAGGCTTTAAAATACGTACCCCAAGAGCAAAAAACTTGGGCGGACGTACGTACTTGTAACACCATTATTATTGCTACTATTATTATTATAATTATTATTATTATTATTATTATCATTGGAACACAAGCCTTGAT
>OZ007574.1:46159772-46224142 GCA_963931925.1 Onchidella celtica
CTCTATCTATCTATCTATATATCTATCTACCTATCTATCTATCTATCTATCTATCTATCTATCTATCTATCTATCTATCTATCTATCTATCTATCTATATCTATCTATCTATCTATCTATATCTATCTATCTATCTATCTATCTATCTATCTATCTATCTATCTATCTATCTATCTATCTATCTATCTATCTATATTCTTGTCTCTATCTATCTAACTTCTTGTCGCTATCTATCTATCTATCTATCTTCTAGTCTCTATCTATCTATCTATCTATCTATCTATCTATCTATCTATCTATCTATCTATCTATCTATCTATCTATCTATCTATCTATCTATCTATCTATCTATCTATCTATATCTATCTATCTATCTATCTATCTATCTATCTATCTATCTATCTATCTATCTATCTATCTATCATACAGTCTGTCACTCTCAGTTTCCCTCGTTTTTTTACCTCATGTTTTTTACCTGATGCACCAAATCGCCAACGACCCAGAATCGGTATGTAAATATGCTATCAAATTTCACACTTGTGCACATAATCAATACAGGTTAATCTGACAGTAACTTGACCACAATTAACGCAAGTGTGTACGTGTAAAACGATGTGTCAACACCTTGCTCATACACAGCTTAAACGTTAGGATCGATCGCCTCATTAACTTTGTAAGTTCAAAGAGTCAGTTGTGCCAAAACAGAAATTCAATGTGTCTGTTCAAACACAGGGCACTTATCTCATAACCACACGTTTTACTTATCCATCTCCAGATTTTCCTAAGCGCCTGCAGCAAAAATAAAGGCACAATATGTCGGTGAATCGATTACGATGTCCTTATTAGTTAACAGCCCTCCATTTGTGAACAATATTGTCTGTGAGCGGACAGTTGTCTTTACATGAACGCTTGTCTTTATGTGAACATTTCGTCTCCTTAAACCGACAAGGTTCTATCTCCACTTTTTGGCTGAACCGATTTACACACTATACACTAGAAGTGCATGTCTTCTCCATTGTGTGTCACAGTATCAAGCGCATTTGGTGTGTAGCTTGTAAGCATAACTAAGAAGAAGAAAAAATGGCGTATCTCCAAAGGCTATGAGCACATGAAACTTAAATCATCAATTTTCTCACAAGTTGATGAGAGGGAGTTGGAACCTTGTCATTCTGAAAGAGCGTGAGAAATATTGGTTTCTGAATTTCAGCAATTTCTAGAATGTTCACATCACTGATACTTCAAAGCATGCCTTTCCTCTTGTTATTTCAATATATTAGGATCATAATCAATCTGAAAGTAAAAATATTACTTTGCTGAAGGAAAATATCATTAAGTTTACTGAGTTCTGAATGTTTCTGTAATGATGTGTGCATGCAGTGGTAAGAAATGTGGTAAGAAACTTCTCGGGTGGAGCGAGACAGATGACGATCTCCAGAAGAAGAGTGGATTCTTTCATGAGATGTTTCTGACTTCAACTTCCTGACATCTTCTAGGAACCCCCGGCCACGACCATTTCATGACTTCCTGACATCTTCTAGAAACCCCCGGCCACGACCATTTCATGACTTCCTGACATCTTCTAGAAACCCCCGGCCACGACCATTTCATGACTTCCTGACATCTTCTAGAAACCCCCGGCCACGACCATTTCATGACTTCCTGACATCTTCTAGAAACCCCCGGCCACGACCATTTCATGACTTCCTGACATCTTCTAGAAACCCCCGGCCACGACCATTTCATGACTTCCTGACATCTTCTAGAAACCCCCGGCCACGACCATTTCATGACTTCCTGACATCTTCTAGAAACCCCCGGCCACGACCATTTCATGACTTCCTGACATCTTCTAGAACCCCCGGCCACGACCATTTCATGACTTCCTGACATCTTCTAGAAACCCCCGGCCACGACCATTTCATGACTTCCTGACATCTTCTAGAAACCCCCGGCCACGACCATTTCATGACTTCCTGACATCTTCTAGAAACCCCCGGCCACGACCATTTCATGACTTCCTGACATCTTCTAGAAACCCCCGGCCACGACCATTTCATGACTTCCTGACATCTTCTAGAAACCCCCGGCCACGACCATTTCATGACTTCCTGACATCTTCTAGAAACCCCCGGCCACGACCATTTCATGACTTCCTGACATCTTCTAGAAACCCCCGGCCACGACCATTTCATGACTTCCTGACATCTTCTAGAAACCCCCGGCCACGACCATTTCATGACTTCCTGACATCTTCTAGAAACCCCCGGCCACGACCATTTCATGACTTCCTGACATCTTCTAGAACCCCCGGCCACGACCATTTCATGACTTCCTGACATCTTCTAGAAACCCCCGGCCACGACCATTTCATGACTTCCTGACATCTTCTAGAAACCCCCGGCCACGACCATTTCATGACTTCCTGACATCTTCTAGAAACCCCCGGCCACGACCATTTCATGACTTCCTGACATCTTCTAGAAACCCCCGGCCACGACCATTTCATGACTTCCTGACATCTTCTAGAAACCCCCGGCCACGACCATTTCATGACTTCCTGACATCTTCTAGAAACCCCCGGCCACGACCATTTCATGACTTCCTGACATCTTCTAGAAACCCCCGGCCACGACCATTTCATGACTTCCTGACATCTTCTAGAAACCCCCGGCCACGACCATTTCATGACTTCCTGACATCTTCTAGAAACCCCCGGCCACGACCATTTCATGACTTCCTGACATCTTCTAGAAACCCCCGGCCACGACCATTTCATGACTTCCTGACATCTTCTAGAAACCCCCGGCCACGACCATTTCATGACTTCCTGACATCTTCTAGAAACCCCCGGCCACGACCATTTCATGACTTCCTGACATCTTCTAGAAACCCCCGGCCACGACCATTTCATGACTTCCTGACATCTTCTAGAAACCCCCGGCCACGACCATTTCATGACTTCCTGACATCTTCTAGAAACCCCCGGCCACGACCATTTCATGACTTCCTGACATCTTCTAGAAACCCCCGGCCACGACCATTTCATGAACTCTCGGTGTCCGTCACTCACCTATTCTTTTTTTGTTTTTCCGTCTCCAGGCTTTCCTTTGGATTTGAACCCTTGTCGCTAGTTTCTGTTTTTTCTGTGCAAGTGTCCTATCCATTTTGCCAAAACTGCACCATGTATGGGTTCTTGAACTCTCCATGAAAGAAAATTTCCCTCACTGGTTAGTAAAAGGAGTCTTATCTTCTCATAGTATATTATCTTCTCTGAACTTATGACACTGAATTGCATAAGGGAGTAATCGTTTTAATATTATGTTACAGCCTGCCCTAGTTGTTCACACAAGGACAGCTGTTCACGTGAGAACGTGACAAAAGCCAATTCAAATGCGATTAAGATAATCTGTCTTCTTTATCCCAGACCTCAGACAGAAAAGGGTTAAAATTCATTTACTCTATGTCATTCTAACTTGCAACAGGTCATTGGTCTATTGTAACAGGAGTGTCCGTTGTTTAATGAGAATATTAAGCTGCAGCCAACAGCTTTGCGACAGGAAACAGATCACAGCACCTGTCCACGGGAGACCTGATACGTTGATGACCCAGTGTACTTACGGCCGTGCTCGCTGTTGAGATGGATCATGCTCACAGCCAGCTTGCGTCAAAGATATTGGTATGTATTTATATTTCTGATGTATTTCTCCTGTCAACGGGAGATCTGATACATTGATGACCTAGTATAACTGCCGCCGTGCTCACAGTTCAGATGGATCATGCTCACAGCCAGCTTGCTTCAAAGATACTGTACGTATTATAATTCTGATGTATTCTGTAGTCCTCGCCACGTTTACACTGAAGCTGTTGTTAAGGGCACTTAGTGGTTTACATAGAAAGCTGTAGCTGAACAGTGAACATAACCCAGTATTTTCTCTAGGTGGCTTTGTAATTATACCACGTGCCCCTAGCAACATCCTTACTAAACCCGATCGTCTTTAGATGCTTTTGTTTCTACACTGTGGTCAGTAAATTGAATTCTTTTGTGTTTCTTGACAGTGCATTTTAATCCGTACCGTACATTATAACTTATTTCTAAGGGATGTTTGGAATCGTTTCTGTGGTATGTTATATCGACAAGCTGTACAGTTTTCTTTCTTATATTATCTTCATATCTTTAGTTCAACTTGTTCTTTGTTGTCTACCATACATAGCTAGTGCATGCAAGAAGTAAAGGTCCTATGTAAATCTACTATTTTTACATGAATATTGTTTTGCTTCAACCTTCTTTTCGTCAGTTACTGAGTAACGCTGTCTATCTATCTATCTATCTATCTATCTATCTATCTATCTATCTATCTATCTATCTATCTATCTATCTATCTATCTATCTATCTATCTATCTATCCATCTATCTATCTATCTATCTATCTATCTGTCTATCTGTCTGTCTGTCTGTCTGTCTGTCTGTCTGTCCGCTTGCCTGCCTGTCTGTCTGTCTGTCTGTCTGTCTGTCTATCTATCTATCTATCTATCTATCTATCTATCTATCTATCTATCTATCTATCTATCTATTTATGCGCCTGTTTATCTATTTATCTATGCACCTTTCTGTCTGTCTTTCTAGCTCTATGCTTACACAACAATTTGATCTGTTTATCTATAATCACGTACAGGGCAGGCTTACGACTATCAACATATTTCGCCACATCAGTAAACCCATCATGCACGAAAAAAAACATTCACAGCATTAAACAAACAAAATAAATACAAAATATATTAAAGAGTTTATGACTCTCTGGGTACCTCGCGTCTTATCCATCGTGTCACATCTGGTGTTAACGACTGTTAGTAAAAAAATTAGCAGTTGACATTCACAGCTAAATGAAAAAAGGTCTCTCTGTCTCTGTCTCTCTCTCTCTCTCTTTCTCGCACACACACACACACACACACACACATATATATATATATATATATATATATGTACATACACACACACACGAGCGGGTGCACATCATGAATTATTCAGGACCTTAGCGAGTTTGGGAAGAGGTGGGGTTAGGGTAATAACCTACATGAAATTGTCATTTCGTCGATTCAGAGCAAGAAGTGTATAAAATCTCCATTTTCACATATTGTCACTTCTTGTACTGAAGCGGCGATTTAGTGTGGGTGCGGAAGGGGGGGGGGGGTGGGGGTGGGGTGGGGGGAGGAAGAGGAAGAAGGAGACGGGGAGAAAGTACAAATTTAGTGGTCACTAATGTCATTATGTCCATCATAAAACTCGACTCCCACCACAACAACATACACAAAATCATTTCACTACTACGTTCACTCGACAGCTACATAGTTACAAATGCACGGAATGCTCTAACTTTCTACAGAGTTATCATAATATGTGCTTTTCTTTTGTTTGTTTGTTTTTGTCTTCAACTGGATAACTGTCACATGAATAAGTGATAATCAACGTCATTAATTTGAGCATCAACGGTAACTACACTGATAATTTGGCTATACTGAGTAAACCTGTGATCGACAATCTCATCTTCATAATTTTACTTTTCGCTAATTATCGTCGATTTTAATTGCGATATAATTACTGATATCAAAGAACCATGCATTATAATTACTTGGCACTAGTCTTCACTGATAGGATACAGATCCACAGTAAAATGGGCCTATAGCACAAGCCTGAAACTGATAGCTGATGTCTACACAATACGTAACAAAGTGTATTGTGCTGATATCTCCACAGTACGTAGCAAAATGAATTGTACTGATGGCATACAGCTTCGCAGTTGTGACAGATTGGTGTTAGCAAATATAACCTAGAATATTATTATTCTCTAACTTCATTGTGTATCATTATACGGATGTGATTTGATAACAGATGTTTACAGATTTTCTCTGAGACAGGAGTTTCTTATGTCCTAATTATTTTGAGTATCAGTATAACTGTCATCATCATGCATCACCATCATCATCATCATTATCATCATCATCATTATAATAATGACATTGATTATTGTTGTTGACATTATTATTATTATCAACCTCATTATAATTATTACTAAATAATTATCATTTTAACATAATCATTTATTATTGCCATCATTGCTGTTGTTGCTGTTGTAGTTATTGTTGTTGTTGTTGCTGTTGCTGTTGTTTTATCAATATTAATTGTAGTGGCGGTAGTAGCAGGTAATATCTTTTCACTGTCAACACAATCATCATTTCAATCATACGTATCGTCACCCTGTCTTAATTAGCATCATTTTTTAAATGTCTCCTCCACAGGAGACTTGATACTATCACAGGAAAGTGTGCAGTGTTGGAAGGCTTTTGACTGGGACATCAACAACAGCCTGGAGACGTGCTGTGTTTGTGTTGGATGAATTTATCTCTTCTATTCAATGTCTCGGGCTTTTGTTTGCCACTTCTTCAGCTCACAGCAGCTGGCCAAACTTGAGCCAGTGAGTTATTTGACGTATTGTTTTTTAGTTTCAGCCACGAAACTGCAACTCTTTTAGTCAGTGGCGTATCTACTGTATGGTAGGTGTGGCACGTTCTCTGATCGTAACTTGAAGATGGTGGTTGGGGGGAAGTGAGGAGAGAGGAGGGGGCGCCACTGAGCATTTCTAATGCTGAAGTCAGATAAACCATCGTAAGGGTTAAACAGACCAAGGCTGAAATAGGCACCAGACTGGTAGGTCGCCGCCCATAAATTTTGCTTTACACACTCGGCACTGCCCAGACCGCGAGATACCAGTCTGGCGCCTACACCAAGCTTTGGCCTGTTTCATCCCTTAGGATAGTGAAAAGAAAATACTTTTCTTCAGAGGTGAGGAAGGCGCAGTTATAATTTCTATGTAGTGCCGTAATTTGTTAATTAAAAGACTAACGAACTTCCCTCGTATTTTAGAGCTGATGTTATAGTGAACTTGACTGAAAATAAGTGTCAGATATTAGGACAGGGCGGCAATTTCAGTGCTTGCCACAGGCGAAATTTTCTGTGGATACGCCTCTGCTTCTTGTTTGTCTGTTAACTGGGCTTTGTTGTTCATTGATAAACTAAATCAGTATTAGGTTGACGTGAGAATGTTTAAGATGAAGCTCAGGCAAACAGAACGGTTTGAAAATATCACCAAGGCCAGCTTAAGCTTGCTATATTGCAAGTTGTTTTTCTATGGTCGTTGTAGAGCAATTTCTAAAACAAAAACAAGAAGCTTTCTTAGGTTTGCCAATATTAGAATTATTAATTACAAACTAGAAAATATGACCAATGCCGTTTTGAGTTGCTTAAGTTTACCAACTTGTTTTTCCAGCTGTCATGGACGAGCAATATTTCTAAACTAGAAAATAGAAAATATAGCCCATGCCAGCTTACGCTTGCTAAAACATGCTCAGTTTGCAAACTTGTTTTTCTAATGTCTTAGACGCACAATTCCTAAACAAAACGCTAGAAACAAACAGGCATCTAAACAAACAAACACACACATCAAGAGCAGTTTACGTTTGCTCTAGCTTGCCATGTGACAACTTGATATTTTTCCACGGGTGTAGACGAGCAGCTCATTGCGTTGTTCGTAGGTCTCTTGGGTGGGACTCCTCTTACATGGGGCTTTATGCTTATGGTGTCACTTCTACCGTTCCGAAGAAGTTTATTTTGCTTCAAGGAACTTTAAAGTCTGTTCCTTTCAAAAATCCCTTGTCTTTCGGGACTGACTACATTTAAATATTCCTGGGCTGAATTAAGCCTGAGTCGGGCCCAAGGGGGCCCTAAATTTAACCAAAAATATATAAATATTGTTTTTAAACACATAAATTTTGTACTTTCATGGTAGAGTAATTAAAATTCAGCCATTTGCTTTACGGCCAGATAGTATGTTAAATATGTCTGATATTTCGGTAACAATACTACCTGCACGTAGATATCAAGGCCAGGTGTCAGCATTGACAAGACTATAAATTAAATGTTACATTTTCTAGATTAAACATGAGCAAATTTGTTGCTGATATTGGAAATGTCTATTTCACACGGAAGTTCATGTTCAGTGCTCATTAGAGTGAGATTGTTCAATCTGTTGTGACCCATTGTGCTCTCTGGTTTATCTTTAACCCTTTCCAGTTTTGAAAATGAGGAGTTCTAAAACTGCAGTTGATAACCGTGAGTGACACACAGTTGCACAATGCAATTTTTTTCACATTTGAAAAACAAGGCATCCAAGTTATCAAACAATGAAACTGTTATTGTACAAAGCCTATAAAATAGTAAGCGTATCACATAGACAGGAAACTCCAATTAGTTTATGTGTTGAAATAATAACCCCAATTAAAGGTGGTAGCTGTTAAATTTGCTAACCTTAAACAGCCAGCCGTTCATAGAAGCCGCAGGCAATATAATACTACAGTAATAGAGCATGATGTAGAATCTCTAAATCAGGATCGATAGGTTGTAAAGATAGATAGGTTGTAAAGCATTAACTTTAATGCGGGTCCCTTGAAAATGCGGGACCCGCAGCTCTGCTCCTTTTCCTATTATGTTAAATTGGCACTGAAATACTCTATTATTCTTCAAATGAACTGAGCTGTCCAACTGCAATTTACTGAAGCTGTTTGCGTCAATGTTTGCAACGAGAAAGAGCTGAGAATCCCTGATGTAATACCAATACGTTAAGTCTGCAGAAGGCATGTTTTTCTCCTTGGGAGATATCCAGGTTTAAGAAAAAATTTCAAAATTTACAGTGGCTCAAAATTCAGGAAAAAAAAAACATGACTGTGCAGTGTTGGAGAATTACTTTGTCTGTTTAAGGCCGCTTTCCATGAGGCGTAACCGCTACACACATATTTTCTTCCACCCATGCGTCTTATAGAAGTTGTGCGTACTTTTTATTTCCATGGCACGCTTTTCTACACGCCCTCTGGAAATACCCCCATTGAAATAGTAGATCGCATATTTTAAAACTACTATCGTCTTCTACACCTGCACTTTCGGTTCGTAATACGTATAATACGTACGTAAAACGCATCAAACAACGAACTATGGAAAGAGACCTTTACTTTCATATGCAATCAGACATTTTAGCCAATGGTAGACTCCCAGAGCGCGCAACATATTAATAACAAATATTCTGTAGTCTAGAGGCCTAGTCTAGAGGCCAAAAAAATAAAAAAGGAAAGAGTGGAAGAGGAGGATAATTTGGAGATGGACAGGAATAATAATACTAATAAACAATAGACGAGTAGGATGAATAGATACAACTCAAGGGTACCTGAGACATAGCTAGACAGAAGTGGACGAAGTCTAAATAGATGGAGTATATAAAATGCGGGAAAGAGATAGAGTATAGATAGGAAGAGGGGGAGGGACAAAAGAGGAGAGTCCAACTTTTATTATTCCTAGACCACAGCAGACCATCATGAAAAATCTATCGTGTCTCATTCTCTGTGTTTTGCTGTGAGCACCATCTGTGTGTGACAGGCGGTCTCTGACGTGCCGAACGCGATCAGCGTTTACAGTTGCGGATAATAACATGTGTGTGTACTTTTACCCCGCAGTGACGTTACTTATAGAGTAACATTGTGACTTTTTACTGCAAATTCAGGACATATAACTATTTGTGTCACTTTAAGTGGATTTAAAATGGTATTTCATTTAGTGTAGGCGTGTTAGACGGTTTACTGAACTGTGGATACAGTGCTCCAGTTGTTAGGGTGGATGATAACTCACCGGGAGGTAGGAATGTTGATTCCCCATTCTTGCACGCTCTCAAGCCTGTAAGTTAAAAGTGATTTAAAGTGGAAGTTGTAACGTATTTGCAATCTTTATTATGCCAGCCATTCACAGCAGGGCGGGGCCTTTAAACGCAAGTTCAAGCTTTGAGAAATTGGATATTTCTTCACATGATGATATAATAATAATAATAATTGCAATAATAGTAATAATAATAATGGCAATGATAATGATAATAATAATATTGACAAGAACAGCAATAATAGCAATAATGATAATAGACCTAATAAAATCAATATAATATTGTTAATTATCCAATAATAGCAGTAATAATAATAATAGCCATTATAATGGCAGTAGTAATAATAATAATAATATAGACTAAAACAGCAATAATAACATTACGATAATAATAAGTCATTACCCTCATGTTGCTTATTTGAGTTACTTTAATGCTCAGTGAGCACTAAATGATTCAAAGTCACAAAATTCATGATATCCCGGTACAGCATTTACATAACATTATACACAACACACACGCACCCTCTGTTTTCATTTTATCATCCACATCAGTATAAATTGACCATTACCACGAGAACAGATGGCAATTCATTGTTTTTATTGTTTTTTTAATTGTATCAATAATGGGGCTTGGCATTTTCTAATGGGAACATTGTTTCGGATTTCTTATAAAAATCCCTTGCCCTTGCACCAATTGTTTTTAAAAGTTCAAATGAGGAACATTCAGAAAAATGAGATCATCACTTGAGGCGTACAACATTAAGCATTTATTTTAGGTAGATCTGGGCCTGGCTTTGCGGGAAGGGGGGGAATTCATGCCAAATCGCGACCTCAGTTCTTGTTTGTTCTATCTCCACTTTCTGAAAAACTGGATATCTTTCAGTACGTAGAAGACGTACAGTATAACAATTGCACACACTGACACTTGTTCAAAATGCATTGTGGCATTTATCAACCTATTTCACAGTTCCGACAAATACTAATTCCTTATCATAATACTAAAACCTGCAAACGTTTAACGCCGAATTTCTCAGTTGTGCAAAAAGTGAAGCTGAAACAAACAAGAACTAAGGTGGAAATATAGCTCAAAACGCCATCGCGACAATTTGACCAACGAAAAGATTAATATGGCCAATTAAAGTAACGCGATCGTAATCCTGACCTTAAACTTTTGTAAAACTCTACTGTGTAAGTGAAAACTCAGTCCTGACAATACTTGGCCCAAACAGGCCAAAGAACAGAGAGGCAGGGCTTGGCAACTGGGCTCTGCGATTTTGAGGTGGCCTGCTTGTCTCTGGTAGAGGCAAAGAGAGATGTGGAGGGTGGGGAGACTTTGACAAAGAGTACTGACATTGTAAAGAGGGGCGAAAAAAAAAAGAAGGGGAAGGGGGGGGGGGGAGATTAGTATAAAATATGAACATTTTAAAAAAGATTCAAAATAACAACAAAAAAATTAAGAAAAATACTTCATGAACAGTTTGGACAGTTTCCCATCCGGCCTGTGTCTATTACCAGCCATCCAGCATACCCTATGGAAATGCGACCCGTAGGGCTCACATCAAGTTTGCACCTAGGAATAACATCTTTGTCAGGTAGATCGGCTGGTTACGACTTCGCACCTACGTCAGTTTGATGTAAGGAACAGGCCATTACGGTAATCATTCCAGTCCTACGGAAATCTAGGTCGGAACGACGTAAGGTTCGTGGCTAGAAAGAGGCCAACAGTTCCTGTCTGGCTTGTGTCTGTTACCAGCTTTTGAGTGGGCGTGGGTCCAAATAGTCATCTTGTTGCTTTGGTTAATGTTTAGCCAATGTTCAAGGCAGACTGCCAATCGTTTTCAATGGTAAGCAGAGTATGTTGCTTGGATGCGCTGGTTTTCCTAACTTCGTTTATGCAATCATATAGTGTTAAAATCACAACAGCTGGTGCGCTGGCAAAGGTTAAAGGACCACTAACCTGGCCTGATAATGTTAAATGTTCATGAATGCCTGCGTGATCGAGAACAACAGTCATGGTAGAGAGGGCTAAATCAGTGGTTTCCAACACTGTTGTCTTAGATCGAGATGTGTGGCATAATTATTTAAATTTCGCTAAGGTTCCCTGCCATGTCACATCATATACACGTGTTATTGAGTTTATTGAGTTGTGACATAATTATGTTTATGTGGTGATGTATGGACCATGTTTATGCTCTTTAAACGCTCTGTGAAAGGGAATTTCCTTCAGGGGATAATAAAGTGATTCTTATTTTATCTCATCTTATCTCTTACATTCACAAAAGGACATTTCTTTGTTTGTTTTTCTTTTTCGGGGTGTGTGTGAATGTGCGTATGTATGATAAATATATATTTGAGTATTTTGTCGGACTTGTTGGGCTTGTCTTGCAAGTGTGTGCGTGTGTCGTTAGGAGTTCGATCGTTTGTTGAATTTTTTTCTTCTGGAGCGTCAACAAGTTAGTTTGTGTCCTTTTTTTCTTTGCTGTGATAATTGTCTTGCTAACGCAGTAGCCATATGTGTATAATTATGTGAAAATAATTATGGCAGTTGTCGTTTTTCGAGGGTCAAGCTTCAAGATAAAAAGGGCAGCAAAGTGACCCTGGGTCAAACTGAGTTCTTGCCACAAGTGGCATATCCAGCCGTTTTATAAACGTTGTCTAAAAAGCCTTAAATGACTTACGCTTCCAAAATAATTTCGAAAAGTATTTTCTAATCCTTATCGAGTTACATTTTTGCAACTATCGGCTGAAATGATATTCATTTGTTTCGGTGGGTGTACCAGACAGCGCAAACTGCAAGAGAGTTTGAATAACTTTGTTCCGACATTTTGAAACCATCACTGTTTCAGCTGCCAATTGCGAAAGGAGTTTCTCAAAACTTAAATGAATCAAAACGTATAAGAGATCTGCCATGAACCAAGAAGTACTGAGTAACCCAACAAAACTGTCAATTGAGAGAGCTATCAATGTAGATTAATTTCAGTGTTTGCATAAATTAAAACCAGGAAATTTTAAATCTATTTGAGTATCTTAGGATTAAAATGCATTTTATTTTGATCACATTTTTCTTAAAATACAGTACATGTGCTTGGGAAAGGGGTTGGGGGTGGGGGGTTCAATACTGGACTGGTGAAAGGGACTCGAGGAGTGAAAACAGTCCATAGAGGGCGCAATATCGGGCGCTGGCAACCTACGCTACTCCACTGTACGTAAGGGAGAGAACATAGAGAACGCTTCAAGCGCAAGAAAGTTAGTCCCTTCAGTGCATTTTAAGAAAGCGCCTGTTGCTCCCGAGGATGCGCATAGATGAAGCCCGGAAAAGCAAGCTCTTCACCAGTCATAGCACCCTCTCGTTTTAAGATGGGAGTCGACATCCATTTTGTTGCACCAGAGGATCGGAAAGTACAAGTAACTACACACTGCATTACACAGCAAGTAGCTTCAAAGCCCGAAAAAGAATTCACTTTCAATGTTTCAAAGCACTCTTGATTTTATAAGCGGCGCTCTAAGCATCAAGCTTTATAATAGGTGCGTTTTCCATGTGTGTCAAAGGGGTTTGAGTGAAATACTTCACGCAGCTGTAAAGAGGTTTTCTTGAAGTGCTAGCTTTCTCGCCCTTGAAACAGTTCTCTCTCTGATGATAGTTTTAATTCTACACTTGTATAAATCAAGAGCCCAGGGCCCATCCTATTCCGCTACAACTCAAAATCTAGTACACTTTGTGCCATCTTTTATACAACCAATCCTGCAGTCAACAACATGTGTTTTGAAGCGCTGTGTTTCGACAAGTCAATAAACAAAACCTTCCGTTTCGCAGTTGAAACAATAAATTTTTAATTGCTACAGCAATGAGAAATCTCCCAACAGAGTCCATATAAAAAATACATCCCACTCTCTCGTGAGCTTTGCAAAGTTATTGTTGCTAAGGTTGTTGTGAATTCTGTTTAGAGAAAAAATAAGTGAATCCAAAAAAAAAAAAAAGTGGCACGGGTACTCCAGCACACACTACCCTACCTAGCACAGATGTGCCGTGTGACTATGTGGTTGCGAGAGCACTTTTCCCATGACATGGACGAGCCTAAGTCTAATACTAAAGTACCAGTTGGACCTTAAGATCTAATGAAGTAGGTTCTAATTCGTATGTTTTGTCCTGCCTACCCCCGACCAAAATCCACCCCAACTCCACCCCAACTCTCAGTCCCTCAGTAGCGCCTGAAGGGAGGAAACTCGCCAGATCCTAAGCTTTACAGACTAGTTGGGCATGACTAGCCGTGCGAGTACCTTGGTCGACCGCCGACCTCGAGGCTATATGGAAGCAGGAGCCAGTGACCACCCAGGTTTCCCACAAGTGGCTGTTCTGTACTATAAATAAATTTTGGTTTTTCTTATATGACACAGAATCCATACATTGTCTGCCGTTATGGGTTTGACCTCATTATGCATAAACTCACATATTAAATCCATTTCTTTACAAAACTTACTTTAAATACATGGTTTTCACTCAAACACGTTCGATTAACACCATAAGCCAAAGATATAAGCCTTCTATTGGAAATAATTTAATAAATAGTCTTTTTGCAAAAAGTGTAAACTCCACACATGATTACTTCCCTTTGCCCTTGACATCTACTTGACTTTTATCTACTAATCGGAAGCAGAATTGGGAATCGATACCATTATAATTAATTTCTCATTCAAGTGAATTTCACAACAGATAGAATACTTTCTCTTACTTTCTCGAACATGTGAAACTTTTCACTTGCATTTACAGGAGGGTTTTTCGTCGTCTGGTTTACAAGTTTGAATAAAAGTAAATAAGTCTAACAAAACATTAAAAAGATTTCATAATAGTTTTATGTCTGACATTATAAGAAAGTCCCTATTTAGGATTCGAAATTCGATACCAAATAGACACATCCATTATCACCACCCCACTAAAAATCCCATAACTTCTAAATTATGATATTCATTCTCCGTGTCATGGCCAAACAGCCTATCTCATGGAAACAATTTTTTTCAGTAGAAGGGAAGAACTTGTTGGATTTGCCATACCTCACCATCTTTAACACTAAAAATCCTATAACCTCTAAATTATCATATATAACGTCGATGTCATGGTCAAGGCACTTATCTCATGAAAACAAACTTTTACAAAGACTTGTCATATTTGTTGGACTTGTACAACTGACTTACTGACTTTGTCGGTGTTGTCAGACTTGCTAAGCAAACTTGTCGGACTTGTTGGACTTGTGTGACAGATTTTTTGGACTTGTCGGACCAGTCAGACATGTCGGACTTTGTGTTAGAGACTTGTTGAGTTTGTCGGACTTCTGCCTCAGACTTGTTGGATTTGTGAGGCTAATTTGTTGGGTTTGTTGGATTTGTTAGACCTGTCGAATCTGAGCTGCAGACTAATTGTCGGATTTGTCGAACCTGAGCGGTGGACTTGTTGGATTTGTTGAATCTGTACTGCGGACTTGTTGAACATGTTGGGATTGCTAGAAATATCGGATTATTTTTACTTTTTGTTGGACTTGTCAGACTTGTGCCATGGGGTTTTTGGGCTTGTGTGGCAAACTTGTCAGGCTTGTCCGGCAAACTTGTCATACTTGTCGAACCTGTGTGGCAGACTTCTCGAACTTGTCGGACTTCTGCGACGAACTTGTCTGACTTGTTCTGGGGATTTGTCAGACTTGTGCGGCAGACTAGTCAGCCTTATCAGACTTGTGTCCCTGGCTGGTCATACTTATGCTGCAGAATTGTTGGACTTGTGCTGCAGATTTGGTGGACTTATCGGATGTCTGCGGTGGACTTATCAGATATGTCGGACTTGGCGGACTTGTTCAGCGAACTTTGTTGGGATTGTACAGTGGATTTGTCAGATTGGTCATAATTGTGCGGCCCTCATGTCAGGCATGTCAAAATTGTGGGTTTTGTGCAGTGGACTTGTCGGACTTGTCAAACCTGTGCCGTGGACTTGTCAGACTTGTGTGGATGACTCGTTGGATTTGATATACTTGTCGGACTTGACGAACTTATTCGGGAGACTTATCGGACTTGACAGGCTTGTGCAGTGGACTTGTCAGACTTGTCGAATCTGGGCAGCAGATTTTTCAGATTTGAGAGGATGACTTGTCGGGTTTATTGAACCTTTGTGGCTTTGTCGAATTTGTGTTTCGAACTTGTTGGACTTGTCAGATTTGCGTCCTGGGCTTTTCAGACTTTTTTGGTCAACTTGTCGGACTTATATATCAGACTTGTCAGACTTTTTCAACCAACCGGTTGGACTTCTACATCACACTCGTCTGAGTTTTTCAGCCAACTTGTTGACGTGTACATCAGATTTGTCCGACTTTATTGGCCAATGTGTCGGACTTGTGCGGCAGACTTGTTGTAATTTTTTTATCAACTTATTGGACCTGGATGTCACACTTGTTGGATTTTTTGGCCAACTTGCTTTATTTGTGCAACAGATTTGTCGTAGTTTTTCAGCCAACTCGTCGGACCTTTGTATCAGGATTGTTGGAATTTTTCATCCAACTTGTTCAGTTTGTGCATCAGCCCGATAGGATTTTTGTTCAGTGCGTCAGACTTGCCAGAATTTTTTGACCAACTTGTTGGACTTGTGCATTAGACTCATCAGATTTTTTGGCCAACTTCTCGGACTCATACATCAGTTTTGTCAGATTTTTTGGTCAACTTGTCGGACTTGTGCGGCAGACTTGTCCTAACTTTTCGGCCAACTTATTGGACTTGCACGTTGGACTTGTCGGATTTTTTTGCCAACTTGTTGGTTTTGTGCGTCAGACTTTTTGGAATTTCTCGGAAAACTTGTAAGAGTTGTGCGTCAGATTTCTAAACATTTTTTGACCTACTTATAATTCGTGTAAGTCGGACTTGTCAGAATGTTTGGCTGACTTGTTAGACATTTTTGTCAAATTTTTGTTCAGTGGGCCAGAATTTTTCGACCAACTTATCGGACTTGTGCATCAGACTCATCAGATTTTTTGGCCGACTTCTTGGACTCGTACGTCAGTCTTAACAGGTTTTTTGGCCATCTCGTTGGATTTGTGCGTCAGACCTGTTGTAACTTTTCGACCAACTTGTTTTAATTTGTGCAACAGATTTGCCGTAATTTTTTGGCCAAAATGTCGGATTTGTGCGACAGACTTGTCGGATGCGTCAGTCTTGTCAGATTTTTTGGCCAACTCGTCGAACTTGTGCGTCAGACCTGTCGTTACTTTTCAGCCAACTTGTTGGACTGGCACGTCAGATTTGTCAGACTTTTTCGGCCAACTTGTTGACTCATACATCAGAATTGTCAGATTTTTTTGGCCAACTTGTCCGACTTGTGCATGAGAATTATATGATTTTTCGGCCAACTTCTCGGACTTTTGCATCAGACTTGTCAGATTTCTTGGCCAACTTGTCAAATTAGTGCAGCAGACTTGTCGGAATTTTTCAGCCAACTTGTCTCACTTCTGCGTCGGACATGTCATAAACTTTTCAAAGTTTTTCGGCCAACCGTGCGGTCTTGTGTGTCGGACCTGTGCATGATACTGATCCGAATTTTTTGGTCAATTTGTTGGACTCACAAAATTTTTTGGCCAACTTGTTGGACTTGTCGTAATTTTTCTTCCAACTTGTTGGACTTCCATATTGAACTTGTTGGATTTTTCAGCCAACTTTTGGGATTTGTGTGTCAGACTTTTCAGAATTTTGGGGAATTCTTGGACTTGTGCATCGGACTTGTCAAAACTTTTAGGCCAACTTCTCTTGCTTATGCATTAGACTTGTCAAAATATTTTGGCCACCTTGTTGGACTTGTGCGTAAGTCGTATCGAAATTTTTGGCCAACTTATTGGATTTCTGCCTCAGACTTTTCAGAATCTTTTGGCCAACCTGTCGGACTTGTGCATCGGAGTTGTTGGAATTTTTTTTGCCAACTGGTCAGACTTGTTTGTCAGATTTGTCAAAAATGTTTGGCCAATTTGTCGTACTTGTGCAACAGACTTGTCGGAATTTCAGCCCAACTTGTTGGGCTTGTAGACACGTCTTGAAAGCACGACTGAACTAGATTCCACCCTTCAGAGCGGAATTTGAACCTCGGACCATTGCACGGTATACCTGTGCATGGCTCTAACCTCTGCTGGGGGGGGGGGGGGAGGGGGGGTTGTGGGCGATTCTGATAGGGTGTCCTTCTATCATTCTCTTATATTTATTCTGTCTGTCGACTTGGCTCTTCCTAGCACAGTGAGACCATTATCGTGTCGACTGTGCTTTCTCTAAATTCGAACTCAGACTCAAACTAACCAGGGGTCACCACACCAGCAAAGTACGGTATTTCTAATTATCCAAGAAAGAGGAACGGAAGAAGAGAGAAAGATAGCGAATAAAGAGGAGCAAACAGTGTTATGACTATCACGCGTAGTTTAACGTGCTCATAAGCCTGCTTGCCCATTATGTCTATAATAATAATGTCCCGTTAAATCCTATGTCATTTCCAGGGATGATATTGGGGATCGGCTGTACGGATCCTATTGATGTGTGATGAACTCGATATAATTATTACTTCTGCTGTGCCAAGGTGTCAATAAATGGGGGTATCGTAAAGGATATTTGGTGAATCACAACTGTCAACAATGCCATGGAACAGGCGTAAGTTTTTGTGTTTTTTTTTTGGTTGCTATTGTTGTTATTTTTTCACTTTCCTTTTGCTTGTTTCTCTAATTTCTTTACTTATGGCTTATTTATTTGTTTGTTTGTTTAGTTTTCCTTTCATTTGTTGCTTTAATAATAATTGCTTTACTTTTTTGTTTTTTATTTATTTATTTACTCTTTTTCCTACCCCTGATTTTTTGTGGATTAGGAAACTTTTATACCGGTACTTATCTATCTCAGTCCATTTCGTCACTTATTCTTTCTCTCTCTATCTCCCCCCCCCTTCTGTCCCTCCCCCCCCCCCACCTTCTGTGTCTCTCTATCTCTCTCCTTCTCTTCCCCCTCTATCCTCTCTCTCTCTCTCTCATTCTCTCTCTCTCATTCTCTCTCTCTCTCTCTCTCTCTCTCTCTCTCTCTCTCTCTCTCATTCTCTCTCTCTCTCTTTTTAAATTTCATCGATACTCATTTTACGACAGTTTCGTCATTTTCCCTTCATTGCAAACTCAATAAAATATATAATGTCACGCTTCACTTACAGGTGATGTCAAACTCATCGGTTTGCAACACGTGGTTGATGATCTCTAAAACTCTAAAACCTATTTTTATCCTCTAATAAAACAGAAGCTCTTTCACAGGTGACTTTCAAAAAATAAAGCATTTAATATTTTGATCGTTTTATGAGATTAGTTTTGAGCATCCTACAGAACATCATGGACATCATATATTATAAACTTTGACATTAATTTGCTGTTCTGCAAGCTGTCTGTTGACACATAAATTTTGACTGTATTTAAATGAGGAAATAAAGACGTCATGAAGGCTTATTAAATAAGTCTTCATGGCATTGTTATTTGCACTTAGCCATGTGTATACCGAGAGAACGGTCATAGGTGGTTTCCTAGAATCTGTTTCAAAACAAAATTTTTTAAAATGCATGAAGTTATTCCATTAATATAATCATTGTTAACGCTACTTCGTGACTGTGATGGGATAAAGCACTAAGGTGAATGGTAGATATACCTACAAACATGCAAAGCTTTACTTTTCGACTTGACTGATTTTCACGTAAAGTGAAGTTCTTGAGAACACTGTCGACATTAATTTTTCCTAGTGCAAATTACATTACACTACTGGAAGTTACGGTGATGCTATGGACTTCAAAGTAGTAATAATGGTAGCAACCGTGGCAACACCTAGTGGAATGGTCGTTACAGTAACGGTATTTGCGTTTTTTGTTGTTTTTTGTTTGTTTTTGTTTTGATAATAGCAAATGGTCGTTTCTCGACATTGGAATTTGCACGGTCGCTAATAGCAAAGGATTGTTTTTCGATGATCGATTGTGCACGGTAGTTACCAGCAAGAAACTGTTTATCAATGCTCGAATGTGTAAAGTCGTAACCAACAAAGGGTTATTTTTCGACGCTCGAATATGTACGACCGTTACCAGCAGAGAATTGTTTTTCGATGCTCGAATGTGTAAGGTCGTAACCATCAAATGATTCTTTTTCGATGGTCAAATATGCACGGTCGTTACCAGTAGAGGATTGGTTGCTGATGCTCGAGTGTGTGCGGTCGTTACCACCAATGGTTTGTTTTTTTCTATGCTGGAATGTGCACGGTCGTTAATAGTCAAGTCTTTTATAAGTTTCCAGCTTAGTGCACCTTTGTGTCACAGAGATAAGGCATTTGTGAGTTAGTGTGTGTTGTAGGTGTTAGTAAAATTAGAGATAAGCTCATTTCGTGTAGCGTTGCGTTGTGTGCAGTTCAACCTACATGATAAGAGAACGTGACGAGTTGACATCGTGTTGCATGGCAATTCTCCCGTCATATTGTGGAATTTCTGTCAACTTCTAAATGATTGTTTGTTTAACTAATGAAACACACAGATGTTACCATGTTGTTTTCCTGGATTTGTTAACTGTTTATCTTTGTGATTTTATATGGTGAAAATTCACAGTAGAGGGTAATAATAAATGTCAAAGAACTTCCTATAGTCACGTCTGACTTGTAATAATGTTTTTTCCTTTACGAGGAAAATGGAACAGTTGCAGCTAGTGTGCTCGTAGATGTGGTAGTAATTATTGTAGTCGTGGATGTGGTAGTAGAAAAGTTGTGGTCGTAATAACAATGGAAATTTTGAAGTTGTAACAGTAATACTACCGGCAATTGTGGTCTTAGCAGTAGTAATTTTTGTAATTATGGTAGAAATAGTGCTATGACTATCAGTCAACAGCAACAGACAGTGGTTCTGGAATTTGAATTGAAGTTCGAAGTATTTTCCAAGTGATTGAGAAATGCCAGCCATCAGGATGGTCTTGCGATTCACTTTACTTTCTGAAGTGGCAGTACGGAGTGTAGTGCATGCTAACTTAAGAGTATTTTATATAATATACGACCTGGGTAACGGAGATAATATTTTCTTTTCTCTGCAAAATCGTCTTCTTGATTTACCCGCCTTTGTATTATGTGGCCTAAATGTGAAAGTTAAATCTGATTAACGGCTGTCTCTTCCATCAATTTCCGATTTCCGAATCCTACAGTAGTTCGATTATTGGGTGTATCTGGAGTAGAAATATTATTATTGACATGTCAGGTCGCTGTCGTTGTTACTGTAGAAACAGTGGCTGATCCGATACGTTTATGATTATTGTGACCTGGATAAAATGGCAAAGGAGGTCGTGACAAAGTTATCATGGCATGATATGGTGATGTATGGTATCATTGCCCCCCAAAATCCTGCAAGATTATTGAATTAGTGCCCCTGAACTCCTATTTAGAAGCTAGTATGGCGTCTGTTGTGATATAATAATATGTAATTTCAGAAATAATTATGCTGGCTTTGTAGTGGAATTAATAGGTGTTATTGTGTTGGTGGTAGAAATGATCCATGCCGCCATGGCGTCAGGTCAGAAAAATCTGCTACTGGTAACATGTAATCCATTACAACCTGTTTCATGAACTGGTACGCTAGCATGGTATCAGTGGGCGTGCACCTGTCGGTGCAAACGGCCAGGGCGGAGGAGGTTTCATCTAACCCAACGGCCACATGCTAGGGCACAATGTGACCCTCAGTACTTGAGTCCGTCATATTGGCCCCCGGTAGCGGTGTGGTCATAGGCTTGTTTGCCTAAATCACAGACGAAGAATTGAGCAAACTTCCCGGACGCAGCTTCGAAGCTGGCGGCAGCAGGCCAGTGGTTGATTGATAGGGCAGATGGCAATATACCGTCACTCTGGCCTGGATATCGTGACACAGAGCATCCACCAGTATTGGTGTTCTTTGGTTTGGGTCTTTCACCCTAGTCAGTTGGGACTGCGAGGCTGTGGAGTAGCCTACAGGCAGCCGGTCAGGCAATATGACTGTCACTCTGGCATCCTCCTGCACCTGGATACATTTCCAGTCGTCTTGACCCTGTCTTGCCACTTGGATAAGTTGTGTCCAGGCGAGAGAGTGAGTCTGATGTTTGCGCAGCTCTTTCTCACTATAAACAAATTCTTTGCGCCAGTCTTAACACTCACCTCGTCTTCTTTCATCTTTGTCTCGTTTTCTTTCCTCTCAAAATTCCAACGGCGATGGGCGAGTGCGGTGGCAGCAGGTTTGGATAGACTGGAAGCTGTTAGCACAGACCTACACGTTGGTGGCTGTGGGCTATGGTCGCTTCATCGTCGATTGAAGTGGAGGCGTGGGGAGGCAGCACCCACAGTAGCTGAGCAGCCTTATTTAAGGATAGCACTGCTCACCTCAACTGAGGAAGGGGCTAGAAAAGGTGCCCTAAAGAAAGCCCACTTCACATCACCCTGACTGGTATACCGCGACCAGTGGGGATCCCTTTTTGCGGTCGAAACAAAAAGAAATTCAGCTTACTCAGGCTAGGAGCCTGGAATATACGCACACTACAGGACAACTCAAACAACCCGGGAAGACGCACTGCACTTATTGCCATTGAGCTCAGCAGGTACAACCTGGACATAGTGGCACTCAGTGAGACCAGACTCCCTGATAGTGGCCAACTCAAAGAGCTCAGTGGTGGATACACCTTCTTCTGGAAAGGCAAGGGTGCAGTCGAACCGAGACAGCATGGTGTTGGGTTTGCAATTAAAAATGACCTTGTCAGAAACTTGCAGTCCATGCCAATTGAAATAAATGACAGGCTAATGACACTCAGGATCCCAGTTGGGAAAAGCCAGTCAGCCACCCTCATTAGCGCACATGCGCCCACCATGACAAACCCAGATGAAGCCAAAGACAAGTTCTATTCTGATCTAGAATCTGTCATATGCTCTGTCCCGGCAGCTGATAAGCTGATTCTCTTGGGGGACTTCAATGCTAGGGTTGGCTCCGAAATCTCAGCGTGGCCAAATGTTTTGGGCCCTCATGGAGTTGGTTCATGCAATAACAATGGGTTGCGCTTACTTACTTTGTGCGCTGAATTTGGCCTGTTCATTACCAACACAAATTTTAGTCTCCCCGTGAGAAACAGAACGTCATGGATGCATCCCCGCTCAAAGCATTGGCATCTCATAGACTATGTCATTGTGAGGAAGACTGACAGAAAGGATGTCCTTGTAACAAAGGCGATGTGTGGTGCCGAGTGTGGAACTGACCACAGACTCATTGTTTGCAAGCTCAGAATAACATTGAGGCGCAATAGACGCCCTCAAGGGAAAGCGCCACCTAAACGCCTAAATGTTTCAAAACTCTGCTCAGCTGAGAAACAGAGCGAGCTCTCATCAGAACTCTCCTCAAAATTGGATTGCGTGACTTTTGACCCTGAGAACATTGAACAGAGCTGGACTGACCTAAATACGACTGTACACTCTTGCGCCAGCAGCACAGTTGGTTTTCCTGTCCGCAAGCACCAGGACTGGTTCAATGATAATGATAATGAAATCAAAGTGCTCATCAAAGAAAAAAATAGTCTCATCCAAGCTCACTGCAGTGACCCCTCTTCCACAGCAAAAGCTGATGCACTGCGTGCATGTAAGGGTGTACTCCAGAAGAAGCTGAGGAAAATGAAAAATGACTGGCTTGAAGAGCGAGTAAGAGAAACTCAGAAATATGCCGACACAAACAACACTAGAAAGTTCTTTGAGAGCCTCCGAGCTGTGTTTGGACCATCCCGCTCTGGCACTACGCCACTTCTTGCGTCAGATGGTTCAACACGCATTGTTGAATTGAATGCCATAATTCAGCGTTGGGCAGAACATTTCGGAGGTGTGCTAAATCGGCCATCAAATATAAATACTGAGTCCATTGACCGCCTCCCTCAGACTCCTATTAATGCAGCTCTTGCAGCTCACAGCAAATGAGACCCGAACTGCCACAAATCAGATGTCCTTTAACAAATCACCAGGCGTGGATTCAATTCCTGCTGAGGTGTATGCCTTCGGTGGAAAAAAGCTTATTGAAAGGTTGACCGAGTTGTTCAATCATATGTTGAAAGCAGGGAAGCTGCCACAGGACTTCAAAGATGCTTCAATCATCCATCTGTACAAAAACAAAGGGGACAGCCAAGTCTGTGACAACCATCGGGGAATCTCTCTACTTTCAATTGCTGGCAAAATATTGGCAAGAATGCTTCTGAATCGCCTTCTTGATCACCTCTCGTCAAATGACTTGCTTCCCGAGAGCCAATGTGGCTTTCGTAAAGAGAGGGGAACGGCGGATATGATTTTTGCTGCCAGACAGATTCAGGAAAAATGCATGGAACAAAATAAAGCGCTGTATATCACATTTGTTGACCTCACAAAAGCATTTGACACAGTGTGTCGTGAAGGCCTCTGGAAAATCTTGGCGAAGTTTGGGTGTCCACCCGAATTCATCACAATAGTGCGCCAGTTTCATGATGGCATGCAAGCTGCAGTCAAAAGCAACGGCAGTGTTTCAGAGCCCTTTGCTGTCACAAATGGGGTAAAACAGGGTTGTGTCTTAGCCCCAACTCTGTTCAGCATCATGTTCTCTGCAATGCTACAAGAAGCCTTTAGCTCTCCTCCTCAAGGGGTAAGCATCAAGTACCGGACTGATGGCAGTCTATTCAACCTCAGGAGACTTCAGGCAAAAACCAAAACCAAAAGTACTCAAGTCTGTGACCTACTATTTGCTGATGATTGTGCACTTCTGGCACACGATGAGGATAGCATGCAAAACTGTGTTGATAAGTTCTCTAGTGCCTGTGACAACTTTGGCCTCACAATAAGCACAAAGAAGACGGAAGTGCTCCATCAGCCTACTCCAGACGACAAGTATTCTGTGACCCCAAATATCAAAGTCCATGACAGTCTTCTGAAGGTGTCGGAGAACTTCACCTATCTTGGCAGTACACTGTCTTCCGCGGCTCGTGTTGATACTGAAATTCTCTCAAGAATCAGCAAAGCCAGCTCTGCATTTGGCAGGCTTCGAAAGAGAGTGTGGGATGTTGCCGGCATTCGCACAGACACTAAGCTGAAAGTGTACAATGCTGTGGTCCTTCCCACCCTACTCTATGGGGCTGAAACCTGGACAGTGTACCAATCGCATGCCAGAAAGCTAAATCACTTTCATCTGGCCTGCCTTAGAAAGATCCTAAGGATCAAATGGCAGGATAAAATTCCAGACACTGAGGTCCTCAATCGTGCCAAGGAATTGAGCATCTTCTGCCACCTGAAAAAAATTCAGCTACGTTGGGCAGGACATGTTGTCAGAATGCCCGACTCCAGACTCCCTAAGCAAATCTTCTTCTCTGAGCTCTCCAATGGAACGAGGAATGTTGGGGCCCCAAAGAGACGTTACAAAGACACTCTCAAGCAATCACTGAAGGCCTTTGCCATTGATGTGAGTGAGTGGGAAAAGCTCTCGCTTGATCGTGCAAATTGGAGGGCGGCCCTTACCAGAGGCAGCAAAGCATGGGAAGCTGACAGAGTCCAGCAGGCTATCAAAAAAAGAGAACGGCGCAAGAAAAGGCCCAGTGGTACTGAACCAGCGGAGCACTCTTGACATTTATGCGGAAGGGTCTGCAGGGCAAAAATAGGACTTATCAGTCACATGAGAAGCCATAAGTCATGAAAGAACAGTCTTTCCATTCTGTCCTCTGTGTCCTTTAGTTCTCTTTATTGTCCATGTGTTGAAATTCTCAACAATTTCTGTTCTTTATTCCTCTGCTGTTGTTAAGGTCATCATCATACCTGATGGACGAACTATTATTATTATTATTGTGTTGGTGGTAGAAATGATCCATGCCGCAACAGAAGGATATAGGCTACGTCGAAGTGACAAATCATTGGTTTTTTATTTTTATCTTTTTCTGTTACAGCATGCAAAACTGTGCACAGCTTAGTTGATAATCCACGAAACTATACATTGTTGTCTCCCAAGAACAGTGCTTACTGTGTGGAACAGATATCAGTTTACGATTCTTAAACTGACGTGAGCGTATAGTTTTGGTGCATCATCAGTGCAAGGACAGATGTTACCCTGACAACCGCAACCAGTGTTTTTGTGTAATATAACATCAGCGTTAGCCGACCTACATCTATTTCTGTGAATGAGATTCAAAAATCAGCTTCCAAGGGTCAAAGATGCCTTTCCCCAAACTAGGTAAGACACACGGAATGGAATCTGCTCAGCTACGAAATTAGTGTACACTACCGGGCGAAAAGCATGGCATGTATTATATATACAATTTTACACCATTATACAGTCGTTGTAGGCCTGCCTATTGGACAATGTACTGCTTGTAGTTTTTACTTGCATAATTATTCACTAGACAACGTATTCTCGTCATGGCAATAGAAAAGAATAAAAATTTAATTATTCTTTACTGTAGGCCTACCGGTATGTGAATAAATTTTACTTAGGTTGAGTCCACAGCATGACAGATAGAGATCCACAGGACTGGGCAATAAAAGGACCATGCACAATACAGTTGCGCCTTTTGACCTGATACAGTCAATAAACCAGCGTTCGGTGTTTGATTATCTATCCACACTTTCTTGCCCTAGGATCCCTCATCTCAAGTAGGGCCTGGGTTTGACTAAGACAGTAAGAGCACTGCTGCGCTTTTCCTTAGCCTAAAATTCTTTATGACCCTTCGGCTTTTAAATGCCCTTTCTGTTTTAAAATTCTGCTATTATTAGCGTTCAGGAGCTATTTGTACTTGGACCTAACTAGGCCCATTACTTATTGATTTCTGGGCACTGGGCATAACGATCTTTTCAATCCCTGGAGTATAATAGACTAAATATATCCATAGGCATCGCGCCAGACTTGTACGTCAGGTAAGAAATTGTTGGTTCAAACCCTGGACGACTGTTATTTCCAAAGTTTTACTTAATGATCACGGCAGAAAATTTACAACAATTTATCGGTAACCTTTGGGTGGGCTGGACAACTACTGCAGTGATTGTTGATTTTTAGTTATTTGCCTGAAATCTGTGCTTTTTTAAGAGTGCTCCCCCTTCGGTGTGTTGTTAGCTCTTTCTTTTCTGGAATCAAGAAAGTGGTAGTTTTCACCATTTCCTAGATTTGTTGGCAGGTTAGGGAAAGGGAAAAACTAACGGTGGATTTCAGGCACTGTAGCGTTCTAATTTATGACTTAACTGAGAAAGAAGGAGATTTTAAATAAATCAGGCAAGTATTTAGAAGATTTGTTGATGTCTCAGATATTAGACAGTGCTAGTGTTCATTCACTGATTCATTTTTAACTCTGAGCCTTGACCAGCTCACGAAGAGATTTTGGTGTCGTAACAGCTGTTGTGGCCAGCCAGCTGCTGTTCAGTGGGTCATTGAACCATGTATAATGACTTCTTTTTATCGTTAAACGTACTTTATAGTGAATAAATAGTCTGTTGATAGATAATTGGTAAATATTTTTGCTGTATTATGCCATAGATGTCCGATCCCATGGCATGGGAATGTAGGTTGTCTATTGATCTAAACCAAGATTGATCTCTAGTCTAGGTCTAGATCTGAGGTTGAGTCTAGATCTAGATTAGATCTACATTGAGAGGCACGGCATGGATTGAATGAAGTGTTTTTCGTTCTTATAACAACATACTTTTTTATTGGAGCTGATTTGGTTGAGATATGCATCAATTAATTAAAAATATTTTACAATTTTTTGCACGTTTGAGTTTTATATTTGACTTTGAGTTTACAAAAGCACCACTCCCAAGTGTTTAATAAATCCACATTGAATAAAAAGTGTGGGGGACTGAACGAAGGCTAGAAAGCAAACGCAGATATTGCAAATGAAAGAGATGAGAAACTAAGTGCTAATTTTTTTTTTTACGGTCAAAGTTAAACTATCAGTAATAATGGTAAAATACTGATAAGTTTTGTCCACAAACAACAAAATCACAGCATACAGAATAGATGGCATAATGCCACATTATATATTTTGATTTTTACAATAAATATTATTATTACACAGACATGAAAAGGAAAGACACAAAGAAAAAGAAAATGTTTGCACAAATAGAGCACATGTTTGAAAGATGGCAGAGAGAGGGAAAGAAAGGCATTATTTTTATAAGGCAAAAGTGCAATTATAAACCATCCGCTGGAGTTTGAGATACTTGTGGCTTACTACAATAAAATAATCATAAACTGTTAATAAAAATAATCGACAATAAATGACACTACACATGCTGGATACTATAGCAGCCAACAGAATAAAGCATTAGCAATCAGAAAATGCAAAAATCAATAACAGGGATACATTTAAATAAAACTAGATGAAACCAGGCCACAAAATCAGAAAGGTCGCAAAAATTGTTTGGAGGTAACTCTCAATAAACAGTTAAAAGGACAACATGTCATATACATGATGAAAATCTAGATAAAAACAATAAAATCATTTACATGTAGCTGCAGTCTGAATCAATGGATCAGGGAACAGGGCAGGGATAGATGTGACCGGGGGAACAATGGGCGTCAGTAATCAAATTAAATGAATCAATTCAATATAATCTGAAAGTGTATTTTACAAAGTTTACCATTTGAAATGCATGAAGTAGCAGTAATTTAAATGGTGTGTCAGTATTGATGTGGGCAAATATAATATGTGACCAGTGGGCACTAGTCGCTCTTCAGACAGTTGTCACATATTTTGGGAGAAAGTAATATATATCACAGTGTGTAAATAATATTTAATTAATATTAATCCACGCATAATTATTCTGGGCCAGGGCAAAGTTTATTTTCTACCCACCCTTGATCATGAGGACAGTTCTAATGAAGTTTTTGCGGAAGTATATATCTATCACACATGGACTGAGTGTTATTTATATGAAAATTTGGGTTTGAAAATGCATGTGAAGGTGAATTGCTTTGTTTTTATTTTTATAAGCATCTGGTCTGTGGTTTAACATAGTCAGAATTTGGACAGTGAAAGGCAGAAAAAACTAACAAAAATGTTGTTGAAGAGAAGAATTGAGCATGAAATGATATTTTGTTATATAAAAATTAATCTGATGTACTTGAAAAGCTTGGTCAGTGTGATATTATTCTACTATCTATACAAGTACGTGGTTGCATGCTGTTTTTTTTGTGTCTTTTCTTATCTTTCTTTTATTGATCACCGAAGATAATTAGATAATAAATATGCATTCGTTCTTTTTCAGATTTGAAATCACTGCATTTTATTATATCGTTGGTCCTGCATTTATTTAAATGTGTTTTGTTCATCTCTTGGGACTTTTTGGGGTAATTGTTTGAACCAGATTCAAATAGACAATAAAGTTGACCACGCCGCCATGTCGTGCAGTGACAAAATACCATTTTATGATGCCAAAATCAAAACACATTGTGAAATACGATGTTTCATTATTGCGCTGTGGAGTAAATCCTGTGGTATCTTTTTGATGGAAATCTAAAATACATAGCCTACAAATGGTTTGGTTCTTCAAAATTGAATAATGTACATGGAAAATAATAATGGATCTGTGATATGGCACATTTCATCATCAAGGTTTACTTTAAGTTTAAGCGAGCATGAAATAAGCTAAAATGTTTGTTTTCAAACAGGATCTTTTCTTTGCACTTAGTCACTCTCAAAATATATAGGCACCCCACCCATGAAACCTAGATACGCCTGGATGCCCTTTGAACTTTGGTCCAGTTTGTGAGAGACCGGATTTGGGGGGAAGTAATTGGGGATTACTTTTGGGAAGGACCCATTATTTGTGGTTCTTTCCCTTGCCCAAATTGTTTTTACCTCTCCCACCCACCCACCCACCATAACCTATCTGAAATCCCTGTTATTTGATTTTCGTCCATCATGGATCAAAACTTAGGCTTAGAGTGTATAAGTTATAAATTAGGGAGCACTGTGATTGGAAACTACATTTTTTTTTTTTTAGACTTTCAATAAGAAACCTACCAATCGCATCAATTCATTAAATTCTGAGATTATATTGAATAGAGACAGTAGGATTCAAAGACAGTAGCACCAGATGTTCTTTTGCACTGAAGTGGAACACATTTGCAGTGCAGTTTATAATCCCTTACCAGCAAATTTTATATCCTCAATACTTTGTATTGTGAGTTTTTGCAATGTGACTTACTCATCCCCTCTGTACGGCTGTCACAGATAGTTTGACTTGGTGAGGCCAAAGTGAAATTTATTAATGTTAACAGTCTCATCAAGAGCAGGGTGGCTGACAAACCCGCTCGACGGTAGACAGACCGTATTTAAACACCTTTGAGCTGATAGTGCGGTCCCCATGCACCTTAAATCCATTTAGTCCCTACCCCATTTCTCTAACAGAAACTAACGGAATAATTATTGCAGGTTTTATTTCAGAACCTTTTTTTTTTTTTTTTTGTCTATCCTTGCTTGCAATATTATCATCATCTGCAGGAAATATTAATATGTATGTGTCATTTGGGTGACATATGTTATGTTGAATTCAGTTTATTTAAACATCAGTGTATGTACTACAAAAAGTTAGATACTCGTAACTGTGCATAATTTAATTCAGATAGTGCACAAGTTGCCAAATGATTATATAATGTTTCTCTCTTATTTTCTGCCCACATATACATGATGTAGTGATGTGTGATGTACACAAGTGTTTGGTTTTGTGTAAAAACGTGAAGTAAAAAGCCTGCATATGTTTGGCAGTTTTTAGTCCCCTGTGGACTGACCTAGAATGAGATAACCTCTGTGGATATTGCTCACTGTGCAAACTTTAAACTTAGTTCCTACACACTAGTGCAGTATCTGTTATGGCCAATGAAATACATGCCATTTTTGACATTTGGTAGTCAGTTATACTGCTGAGAAAGCTCTTGAAAATTACTGGAGGCAGTGAGATACATGTATTCAGATTCTGCATTTGGCAATGAATATAATTATTATTATTATGTTAGGTGTACGTCTTTGCAAAAACTGTGTCCTAAATATGTCTGCTGAAGGATATTTTACACACATTTTACGCAAGCCTAGTGCACTGGTAAAAGTGAAACGTAGATCAGTTTGTGTTATGAATACTTCCATGACTTGATTGAAAATTGTATTTTTCAAAAAATATTTTTCAAAAGAAACTGCAGTTTTTCAGATAAATCGAAGAAGTGTGTAGTATTTCTAGATAATTATTTTATTAGCTAACAAGCTAAATTGAGTGTTTCAGAGGAAGTAACAAAGTCGGAAGATAGTAAGTTTTCAGATAAATTGAAGAAGTATATAGTACATGTAATTCTAAATAATTATTTGATTAGCTCAAAAGCTAAATTGAGTGTTTCAGAGGAAGTAACAAAGTTGGAAGATGGTAAGAAGTGTATTTATGGAGGAGTTTGGGTTATAACACCAAGAGGTCCAGCTTTACAGGCTTAAAAAGAGTGTAAGAATTACTTTGAGTGTGCAATGGGTAATGTTTTGGATTTCTTGTTTTCCAGGCAAACCTCGATTCTTGAGCTGGGAGAGAATCATGTCCGCTGCCAGATTTACTGTGACCAAGGCCACAGATGAAGAAGAGCAGCCAATCACGGATGGGGCTGGGGGATATGGCTCGGTCCCCCAGGCCAGCATTCAAATGAAAAGAGGTCAGAAACATAAATTTTATGCTGTTTATTCAAATTTTACTTACGCTTGAATTGTGATGATTTTGTCATGATAGATGCCATTGTGCATAGCACTGCTACCTTGTCATTATGCATTACGCAACAAAGCTTTAATGAAAGTTTTTTTCAATCATTTTAGCTGTTTATGATGGAAACTTGAATCTCCTGAATGCTGGCAGTAGAAATTACATTACAAGTTATAATTACATAATCTCAAGCTACAGAGATATATTGGTGTTTAAAAACAGTGTGCATCCAAAAATGTATACTATCTTAATTCAAAATTTGAGAATAAAATGAAAAGTTAAAAAATATCACAAATACATAGTTTGTGAAAATGAAAAGCGATTGAGATGTTTTTATTGTAATTCGGCAACAACAGAAAGAAACAAGAAAAAATAAAAAGAGCAAGAAAGTCGTTTCTGGATTTTTAATTTTTTCTATCTTATATTTCTGGAAGGTAGCAGTTTCTAGATTTGATCAGGTTACCAACAACTAGAATAAATCATACATAGTGGTAACACTTACTCACCAGCAAGCAAAGTACTTGCAGATTATTGTAGATTAAAAGAAACGTTTGCAATGGCATATACAAGCAAGTCTATTTGAGTCTGGTATTTTTAAAGGTTCATCCATTTTGTCTTTGGCTGTCACCTTGAGCAGCCAGTTTGGGAGAGCTGTTCATGGAATTAATTTACTATGAATTTTGGAAGAGTCTTGACTAAATACATGGCCTAGCATTATTAATATAACCTTGCATAGTATCACAGTTCAGAGAGATTTAAAAATAGCTTTGCTCTGCAGTTGGTTCTTTATCATATGTAAAAAAAAAAAACTCTCAGTACAAATGGAATATCATTCCAGAAGAGTGCCATTTTGTGTACAAATAGCAACACATTTCTCATTTGGAAAATAATTTTGACAATTTTCATGTCATTTCTTAAGTAAAGGAAGGCACAGCAAATCAGAATAAATGAGCCAAATGCTCAAAAGCCTTGCTATTTTCAGCATGTTAAAGAAAAGTGTATCAGTCTCGCCCGTTAATGACCACCACTTTCGTCGCCTCATCCATCATAATGTTAATTTTCTATCAATTTATATCATGAACCCATTAATTCTGAAGAAGTGCTGGGCCATGATTTATTTCTTAATGATTATTCAGGCAGGGAATATTGTGTGGAAATTACGCAAACTGTGCATCGTATTTTTTAAAATTTCTTTTTTTTTTGTGTAGCCACTGTAATTGTATTTGGAATTGAACTAGGGGGGATATCATACTCAACCCGAAACGTCATAGCCAGTTGCTGCCAGCAAAATGTACAACCAAGAAATAATGGCAGAAGCTGACTGTGTCTGACCGAGCTTAGTATGACAGGATCTTCTCGGATTTACTCACAAAATTTAGGAAATTATGTTGTGCACTTGGTATCTGCCAGTAGCTAAATATGCCGTTCCAGGCTAAGTGCTGTCGAATAAGGCAGAAAGACCGTCCACGTCATTCTCCATCAAATTCACATTTAAATCCAGTTTCTAGAAAGAAATGTAGTCTGTCGTTCCGTCTGCCGGGTATAATTTTGTATGATTAATCGTGTCTTTTGGTTATCACAAAATGGGGCAAAGAAATAAAGCTTGGTGCAATACGAAATGTTATTTTCGTCTCCTGGAAAATTTTGTTTCCCATAACAGAGCAGTAGGCCCATGTCAATTTGCACATGCAGACTTCCTAAGTAAACCACCATAGGAAATACAGAATGCTTTGTTTTCAAAATTACGTTAAAAGAGCCTGTTTTGGCACAGTAGATATTAAGTAAGCCTACATATTTTTTAGTCCATGTCATTGTTGATGATTCAGCCGTGTACAGTTTATGTAGCGCCCGCATCTGCATAAACCTTTGAAGTGTATGGTCGCTGCTACGCTCCAGTTAATTAGAGTGCAAATGTATGTAAAACAGTGAGATAATCTTGTCAGCTGGCGTGGAAACGTTTTTGTTAAACATTGGCACTTATCTTTCTTCTCTGCCATGCTACGGAAAAAGACAGTATAGGCCAATTCTGCCGGTTTATGAAAAAAATACCGTATAAATATGCAAGATTTTACACTGTACATTATTTCCCATTTTGTCTGGCTTTGTTCTTTGATTGAATTTCCATTTTGTGATGACAAAATATAAATATCGGTCATGGAAAATTATAATTTTGATAGAAAGGTCGTGCACGTTTCATTCTATAAAATGATGCTAACAAAGTGAATTTGATTTTGATGTCGTACACGGTCTTTTCACCCACAGCGGCAGAATTTAGGCCAAATTCACGTTCCACCATCATTTTATATACATGTAATTAGCTAGCGCGTTGACCCGGAGAAAAATACCAAGATATGAACGCGATATTGAAAGTTGATTTTCGATCTGCTATGTGTAGAGCAGCGTTTCCCAAGGGGCTTGGGAATATTTTGATGGGGCTTGGGACTTCAGAATGGGGCGTAAGGATAAAATACTGTAATTCTAACTAGATCTATATCCAATCATGTTGGGCCTTGGTTTTTTTTTGGGGGGGGGCGGGGGGAGGGGGATTGAATTGGAGCGTGGGACAAAAAACGTTAAGAAACAGTGGTGTAGAGAGAAGCGAAGAAGGAACTTTCCGATCTAAGTTTTGGATTGCACTCGACTGAAATGTCTACCCTCCTCTATGGCTCAAAAAGGTTATATTAAATAATATTAAAGACTGAATTTTTGTCCAAAGTGGATGTGCACACATAATTTATTATCAGAAACTGAGGTAGTGCACAATATTTTATCATTTTTAGTCACGGGGCCACGATGTTTGAGGTGCTGACATGTCCACCCTCTAGCCCCAGTAGATCTATTGTGATCTATCCGTGTTCTGGCTGGGTCATAGTTTTGTATAATTAATGTAGTTTCTTTTGGTGACTGCAAAGTGAAAATTGAACATAGAACAAAACAGCAGAACGCCAAACGTTCATCATCATTGCCTTTCTCACCCTGGATCAGGGTATAGGCCACCAACAAACACTTTCCATCCCTCTCTATCATGGGCCAGCCTCTTTACATTATTCCAAGTCTTTCCGCTTCGTTGCACATCATTTTCTCTGGCTCTTCTCCACGTTCCGCGCGGCCTTCCTCTTGATCTCTTGCCCTGGGGATTCCAATCCAATACCTTCTTCGTGATGCTGTTTCCTGGCCTCCTGAGAGTGTGGCCGATCCATCTCCATCGCCTCCTACCAATTTCCTCTCTGACTGGGCTCTGTCTTGTTCTTTTCCATACAATTTCATTGCTGACCTTGTCTGTCCATCTGATCTTAAGTAGCTTCCTCAAACATCTGTTGATGAAAACTTGGATTCTCTTTATGCAGGCCTGAGACGCATTCCAAGTCTCACACCCATACTACAGGACTGACTTCACGTTCGAGTTGAATATCCTCAGCTTTGTTTTTAGAGATATATCCTTGGTTCTCCAAATCTTGCTCAAGGACGTGAAAGCTGCCTGTGCCTTTCCAATTCGTGCTTTGACTTCTGCCTCTGTTCCTCCCTTATTGTCAATGATACTACCAAGATAGCAGAAGGACTCTACATCTTCCAGTGGTTGATCTCCTACTCTGACTTGTGTGCTTGGGGGTGCAACAATTTTTAGGACCTTCGACTTCGCAGGATGTATCCTCAATCCAATAGATTCTGAAATGTTGTTTAGAGCTGTAGTCTTTGCTTGCATCTGGTCGTGTGTGTGTGACAATAGTGCCAAGTCATCTGCAAAATCTAGATCGTCCAGCTGTGTCCATGGGGTCCATTGTATGCCATTTCTTCCTCCACTGGTGGTTTCTTTCATAAGCCAATCAATCACCAGGACAAACAGAAATGGGGACAGCAAACAACCCTGCCTAACACCAGACTTGATATCAAAGCTGTCAGTAAGCTCGCCATCGTGTACGACTCTGCAAGTTGTCCCCTCGTACATGCTCTTGATAAGGTTCACCATCTTCTCTGGGATTCCATAATGTCTCAATATTCTCCACAGTGTTTCTCTATCGATGCTATCAAAGGCCTTCTCGTAGTCAAGGAAGTTCACTATCAGTTGGGAGTTCCACTCTAGCGACTGCTCTACTATGATTCTCAGCGTGGCGATCTGGTCGGTGGTTGATCGATTACTCCTGAAACCAGCTTGCTCCTCACGAAGTTTTGGGTCTGTTGCATTCTGTATTCGCTTGAGAATAATCCGATTGAAAACCTTTCCTGGGATGGAGAGAAGTGTGATTCCTCTGTAGTTACTACAATTGCTGAGGTCCCCTTTTTTTGGAAGCTTCACGAGGTGTCCTTCCTTCCAGTCCTTTGGAAACTTGCCTCCGATCCAAATCCTCGAGAATAGTGAGTGCAGACCCTCTGCAGCCCCAGCAGCATCTGCCTTCAGCGCCTCTGGTGGGATCTGATCTGGTCCATATGCCTTGCCTCGATTTAACTGCTTTATGGCATCATTAATCTCTGCTTTAGTCGGAGGGTCGCAACTGATCGGTAAATCATTTCTTGCGGGTAGAATGTCGGGTGGGTTGCTTGGTGGAGGTCTGTTCAAGAGGCTGTTAAAATGTTCTATCCATCTTTTTGCCTGAGCTTCCTTTCCAAAAATAGCCTTCCTGTTGTAATCCTTGACAGGAACTTCAGGTTTTCCATATTTTCCAGCAAGAGTCTTTGTAGTCTGGTAGAGGATCCTCATGTGTCCTCCTGTTGCTGCCTTCTCTGCTTTCTCTGCTAACATTCCTATGAACTCCTCTTTGTCTTTTTTAATTGATTTTTTGACCTCTTTAGCTGATGCTCGGTACTCTTCCTGGTTACCAACTCTTGAGCTTCTTGTACGACTTGCATTTACCTGTTCTTTTAGGTCTCTTCTTATCCTTATCAAGTCCAGTGATTTTTGACTGATCCATTCCTTGTGTTCCACTTTCTTTTCCCCAAGAACATCCTGACATGTCGATGTAAGTACTCCTTTTACCTTAGCCCAGTGAGTCTCCAAATCTACTGTCTCTTCGAGGTCAACAAGGGGTTTGAATCTATTCCTCAGTGTCAGCTGGAACTCTTCCTTCTTGTCTCCATCCAGAAGGCTCACTTGAAACTTTCTCCTCTTTGTTCCTGCTCTGGTACCTTGTTTCTTGAGGCGGAGTTTGAGTCTTGCCAGCAGCATGTGATGGTCAGATCCAACATCAGCTCCTCTCTGTACTATGACATCCTCCAGTGAGCGTCTGAATCGTCGGGTGATGCAAAAGTGGTCAATCTGGTTTTCAGTTACTCCATCCGGTGAAATCCAAGTGGCCTTATGGATCCTCTTGTGTGGGAATACTGAACCTCCAATCACATAGCTGTTAAATGCGCAGAAACTTGCAAACCGTTCTCCATTCTCATTCATTTGTCCCAAACCATTGCACCCCATAATGTCCTCATACCCTGTATTGTCCTGTCCTATCTTGGCATTGGCGTCTCCCATTATAATGTTCACATCTTTTCTTGGCAATGTGTCAACTATTTCCTGAAGCTGGTTGTAGAAATCGTCCTTGTCCTCATCGGTTGCTTCATTTGTTGGGGCGTATATCTGCACAATGTTCATGTTGATGTTCTTGTTCTTTGTAGTAAATGATGCCAATATAATTCTCCTTCCGTAGGGTTCCCATCCCCTCAGTGACCTCTGGGCGTGCTTGCTCAAGATGATCGCTACTCCTTCTGTATGCTTTTTGTCCTCCCTTCCAGAATACAAAATCTTTTCCCCAGAGTTAACTTGTTTCAGTCCGGACTGTATCCAGCGGGTCTCGCTAACTCCAAGTATGTGCAGTCTGTATCGCCTCATCTCCATTGTAACCTGGGCACTCTTTCCTGCTTCATACATGGAGCGGACATTCCACGACGCAATCCGGAGTGACTTGTTTGATGAAGGAGCAGTCAGGCCAGTGGAGTCCTTTCGGCTTTGTCCATTGTCCTTCATTGAATCTACAGGTGCAGATGCTCCCCCTTCTCCCAAGATAAAAGACTGATTTAAAGTATTTGCTTGTGTTTCTGTAACTGGTTTATTTTTACAGGGTGGGTAGTTGGCCCACCGCCAACTGGCTCTTCTCGGGAGACCAGGACCTTTGCACCTTTAGTCGCCTCTTACGACACGCAGTATCACGTCAGATGTATTCTTTGCTGTCCCTCTTCTGCAAGAGGGCCCCGCATCTGCACGGGCGTGCCAAACGTTAGTTGTTGTTTTTTTATTGCATCTTCTACAAAAGTTTGTTTATGGGAAATACTCTGTTTTTTTCCAGAACGCGGCAATTATATAGAACCACACCAGAGATGATATCATTTAATTCATGGACGTTCCTGTAGTTCTCGTTGTTGATGACCCGTATATTTTAGTTTGTAACCTAAGCTTGAAAGTGTTTGATGCTGAGATAGGCACCGATGATATTGAACATTTTCCTGTGCATTTTCCAATTCTGTGGCAGCTCGGTTGGGCACAACGTTCAGTTACGGTATCGATAGCTTTTTTGAAGTCACCACAGTAAAGTACCACATGTAGAATTAATTTTATTTTCAGAGTTTCCTGAAAAAACAAACAAATAGTTTAAAAAATCTTGGCAGTACACCAGAAAGTCATTAATTCACCAGATCAAACTCGAGGCAAATTTTCTAGACATCTTTAAAATAAAAAAATAAAAAAACAACAACACGGCTATTGGACAGGATTCGCATGAAATCAATGATAATTAAAACAAAATAAAGTAAACCAAATAAACAAGTTTGATACCAGTGATGATTCTATTGTTATTGTCCACCAGTCATTACCAGCATAGTAGTAATAGTATTTAGCAGAAGTAGGCCTGACGATAGGTTTCAGTCAGTTCTCAGCCCTATGGATATTTTCCAGTTCCCACGCCTGTATTTTTTACCCTAACTTCTTGAGTCGATCTGAAGAGCCAGAAAACTTCTTAGCCACTGAAACCAAACTCCCTGTAAATTCACCCTCTATTATCACTATACCCATTACCATGTCGAGGGTGGGAATAAGATTTTAATACCTGGAATGACGGAGTTTTTAAATGAATTAGACCCCAACAAACAGTTCAGGTGCAAATGCCAAGGGCAGAGATCCCCCCAAAACAAAGGCCTCAACACATCTGTTTAAATACATGTATTGAAATTACTTACGTTATGTTAGTGAATTTGTTGCAGGCTGTTACAATTGCTAGCAATATTTTGGTAATTTTTTTTTTTGCTGCACAGCTTACGAATTCATAGTACAGTTGAAACTCAGTGTTTATAAAACGATCGGCTGGAGTTTTGAGATGGCCCACTTTCGAACTAAACGCACGTGAATGATGCTTTTAAATGTCCAACCCGCATAGTGAGTCACGGCCGTGATGAATAACTGAATACTGCGCTTCCTAGCAGCGTGCTGGTCATTTTATTGAATTAATTGTTTACCTTTGTTTAAATGTAAATAAATATATGTAAATGCACAGCGAAGCTTAACACAGCTTTCTGTGTCTTTAACCTAGGGCCGCCCTTTCCTGATGTACAATTTGCAGGTAAACCCTTTCAGCTCACATGAATTGACGTGAATTAATTTTTTTGTGCTTTAGTCGGTTTTTGTTAGTATTTATCTCCCCCTAGTGTTTCATGGTGCTCTACCTTGATTCTTGGAATTTGTGATGTCAGAATTCCCCCCATTAATTCCATATATATTTTTTTTCTTTTTTCTTTTACCTGTCGATGTTTCATTATATATAATATACATGTATATATCACGCGAAGAACTAGCGTACATTTTCTCAGTGGATCTATTCCCCGTTTCTCCTCTAGCTCTGTTAATAGTTTTAGTTCACAAGGAGCCCTCATAAGTTTCTGGGTTGTGTTTTTTTTTTCCAGTTTGTTATTGCTGTTGATGTTTTTGAGATATAAACGGGCTTCTTCCTTATGATTACATTTTTTTTGTTCATAGCAAGTCAGTGAAACGACCTCTTCCGGTATTAATTTTTACCTGGTTATTTATCATTAATATTCTTGTTTGTTACTCTTTCTCTCTCGCGTAGATTATTGGTGTTGTTTTTGTTGTTGTTTTAGCCCTGTGTGTTGTATTAAAATATCCATTCTACCTTGAAACATGTTTGAAAGAATCACAGAAAAACTGCAGGGTCGAGGCAAGAACATTAATTTCATACCCCATTATACTGCAAGAGCAACCCAGCTTGATTAAAATAATGAAGGCAATGATTCTTGTGTGACCACTGCTTTATTTGCGATCAGATTCCAACATTAATCAATTTTCGTTTGTAAATCGTAATTAGGTTTTGATTGCATGCAGGGGAAATATTTTTTACCGATAACGTGACAAAGAAACACGATTCGAAGAGGTTTAGATTAGGGAAAGTTAAAACAAAAGAAAATTAGTTGAAGTAAGATTGTATTAGTTTCAACTTCAGTTTGAAATTGTCCTGTTTATACAAACTTCAATGATGCTGAAGTACTTTACGTCGCATTCTTTTTTTACAGCTGAGACAGAGGTCAGAATTCATTCTATCACTGACAAATTATTTTCACACTTGTTTGTTTTATATTTCACCTTGAACTTACTGTGTCACTTTTACTAAGGAGTGAGCGAAAGAGAGAGAGAGAGAGACGGACAGAGACGCAATCCGATTTTCATTTCGTCATGTCTAATACATTGTACTCTTTGGGTCCCTAAGTATTTATACTCAGGGCATGTGTTCAAATATGAGGGAAATATTTTCAGGACCCCAAAAGGTTCTCCTCAAATCACCCAAGTCATTTTGCCATGGGTATTTCACTAGTTTCAATTTCAGGACACCAGTGTGGGGTTAGGGTGGGGGTTGAGCACTGGGTATTTCACTGGTTTCAGGACGAAATTAAGATATTTCAATGAACGAAAATATTTTCAGGGCCTCAGCAGATACTCCTTGGGGCACCCACGTCTTTTTTCCATTGGGCATTTCACGTCTCTTAGGTTTGAGCAAATCATTTTCAGCGTCGCAGATCACGTCAGCTCTGTGAGAACACTTACAATTAGCGCAAATTTACGTCAGTTGGCGAGATTTTTTTTTTTCTTTTGTTTTCTTGTGTTGAAAAAAAGAAAAGTATACTTTTTAATCGAACGGCTTCGGCCGTAAATTCCCCATTCACAGAGCCAGCCAATGAAAGCGGGGACGTTTTTAAGGTTGAGAAAGTCGAAGAGGAAACAGGTAAAAGACACAATTACAAAAAAAAACAACAAAATTGTGCATTGAAAAGCTGGAGAAATCCGGTTCCTGTTCTCAATTCTGAGTTCTGAGGGAAAAGGACCTGTGTTATTTGACTTCTTTTTATGATTTTGTTTCCTTTATTGCCTCTTGTGGTCATTTCCTGTTCATTTTTGGCATTTTCGTCAATTTCATCAATGTTCTGTTTTGTTTTACAAATTTTGCTTTCTGTGATGATGGTTATCCACAGCTGCACTTGCCTGATTGTTGTATTTATTTGTAATGGTCAAGTTTCTTCTCTCTTCTCCTCCCCCCCTCCCCCCTTTCCCCCCGCCTCACCTTGCTGCATGCATTGTATATATGTCACAACAGATGGACACTCATGTAATTTACTTCCAAGGCCCTTTTAGAGCCACTAAAGATATTACATACAATAATATCTGCAATAAAAAATGTTCTTAAGAGAAAAAACAAAACAAAATAACAAATACAATGCTAAAACAAAACAAAAAAGTTGGTTTTATCATGGCAATATCCCACCGATTTGGAACCAGAAACAAATAAAAAGGAAGAAAGAACAATAGACATTCAAAATGTACCAGGAATCAAGACTAGGAAGAGAGAGATAAAGATCTTAATCACAAAACAAACTAAAAAAAACAACCAAACAATTCGATGGTGCTTCTAGGGTCAAGTAGGATGTTGTACTACGGCATATAGTTGCTGTACTTATGTCATGTGGCAGGTCTGGCTTGAAGTCCTCACTGATCCAGATTAGATTATGACACATGTACTGACGACCTATACCCTGTAGAAACATGCAAATTGGTTCGGTCACGTAATATCTCGTTTCTTTCTCATTGGCGAACGGATTGGGTTACAGTCAAAGTTTAAAACGCTTGTCTTCAGTTCCCACGTGATTCACGCATTCATCTTTCCATTTTCTTTTTTTTTCCTTATACTAGGAACAAAATTCATGAAATAATATAAAATGCCATATTCCTTTGTTTACTTATAATTTATTGTTATTAGTTTTTGCGTTACGTATTCATTTCTTGATGTTTTGTTCGACATTCAGTGCAACAGCATGAAACTGCAAATTAATTTCAATCCGTTTTGCTTGAAAGTTATTTTTTATTATTATTTTGCATGTACATTTTGCTTGTTACATAACATAATTTTAAGATTGTTTAAAAAAAACTGTGTAATTATCTTCATTAATATTTCCATTTGCTTGTGTCTTCAGATATAGAGTGCTGAAAAATAGAACATACATAAGAACTTCATTGAACTTCAGGGAATAGAACTTCTCTTAAATTTTCTCTTTAGATAATATTGATTACCCCACAGTGCGGGCGTTTAATTTTTAATGATTATTTTAATTAAGCTGGAATTCGGTTTTGAGAACTGAATGATTAACAACTTGCAAATGCACAGTCTGGACACAAGAATCAATATTCCCAGGAGAGTAGCGAGTGATTAGATCATAGAGTAGTTTCAGAATGATATATTGATAATATGCCAGTTTTAAAATGAGTGGAATGTCTTGTATTGAATATACTTTCCATGTCCATGCTTTTTTTCTGTTCGTTTGCACATGTGCATGTTGTTGCTTAAAATAAGGAATTCCCTTTTGCCCCAGCCCATCCTGCTTAATGCAGTAGAAAGAGAACAGTGGTTTGTTATAATATCCCAGAGATTTTTTAAACCTCTTACTCAATAATTATATCTAGCTTTGCAATTTGAGATTTCTTTTTCTTTGATTGTTCCATGCTTCCAGAAAATACGATTATGTTTTTGAGAATAAAAATAACCACGTGTATGTGATATAAATGAAAGACAGTTTCAGAATTTACAATTTTCAGCCGTTTTGCATTTGAAACTTTTTCATTTGATATTGACAGAGCATTATTATGCCTTTTTTGACAAATGAAAGCCGTGCTAAATGCTAGATTTTGTTTTAAATGTCACAACTGGCAAAGAGATTGTATAAATGTTGATAGTTCCCGTTCAGCTTCACATCCTATCCTAGAGCTTGTGACTCCTTACATGTAAAGTTTCTCCATTCCCCCTCAGAGGTGTCTTCGGGGGCATTTTGGTTGTCTTTCTTTTAGGTATGTGGCACACACTACAAGCCGTCAGACACAAGCCATAAGTCAGTTGTTGCCGGTCGCGCGCTCACGCAGTCTTGTATGCACAGCGAAACAAAAATAATGAGGAAGATAAGTCGCCAGTGTGGGATCTGATTTTATAAGTTTCAGAAAAAAAAAATAGTTGTGGGAATAATTGGGATAATAGAATTTGGGTGGAAGTAGTTTTTTTTCTTGGTTTCTTCGTGAACTATTTTTCAAAATATTACATCTTGCTAATGACTAAAGAAATTGCAAAAAAGATCTTTAGACTTTTGCTGTTCGCTGTCTAATGGCGGCTAGCAGCTTACATATTTTGGATTTTTACCATTGACTAAAAATTGTGACGTTTCAAGGGGCAAAGTTAGGCAAAAGTTGGCATAACTGAGAGCACAAAACAAAATGTGACTTGTGGCTTATGGCTTGCAACTTTGTCGATGTGCCTCCTTGCTCATCTTCCACGAGCCGAGACTATCGATGTTCACTCGTTGGTATTTTTTGCTTTCCTGTTTACTTTCATATGGCGTTGGGCTTTGCTTCTTGCGTGGACTGCTGGCAGGGAGAGACTACGCTGTCATTTATGGTAACTAGACACACCCCATCCCCACCTTTATTTTGGTGTCTATTTTTTCACCTTTCAGTTCTGTGTGCATTTTGTGTGTCTGTTTATTTGTTCCTGTACTGGCTCAGTTCAGACACAGAGAATGTGCCAAGTCAGTGATTGGTAACGAAAGCTTTAGGCCGGTAAAGCCAGGCAGAATATCAAAGAGATAGAGAGAAAGAAAGAGATAGCCAAATCACTGTGAAATGAAGGATGGAACGGCTGTGGGTTAAATGTGATTTGGGGCCATCTTTAAAGTACTTACCCTCAATCTGGGTGATATGCACTGCCTACCACCCATCCCCCTCCCCAGCTACCCCCTTTCCCTCAAAACCATCATGTAGGAGCATACGGTCATTAAAATGTTGAGTGTCCATGATAAGGCCTTAGTAAATGCACTGTGCAACTTTAATTGACATTAACATTTTTTGCGGACTCGTTTGATTGTTTCAATGGACACAAAGACTCACTGGTTCAGGTGAATTATGATCTAACAACTCATTTTGTTGAAAAAAAAATATATAAACAAATTTTTAATAAAACTAAATGTTTCATTCCTTACCATAAGTGAAAGGCTTCAAGTTCTTGTTTTATTATTTATTCTTTTTAATGTTAGCGTCAGAGGGAAAGTTGTGTCCAACCTTTACTATGTAATAGCTTCATCGAAGGGGATATCTGAGATGCCAGTTAACAGTTGCAGGGTTAATTTTCCTTTCTCTCTTTTCATGTGTTGGTTCCATCCGTGGAAACGTAGTACATACTTTACTGTTCATAAAATTGGCGACTACTGAATTTTATAGATATGGGCATAATCGATATGATGTTTCAAATACTTCACGAAGAATCAAGATGGATATATGCTTTTGGCTTAATCACAAGAGATATCTATCTATATGTGAGCATAGTGTCATTTTTAATTATTTTTTTTTTTAGATGTGACCCCCTCCAAACAAGGCCCACGCCCCTGTATAGTAGAGCTCTATCCTTGTCGTTCACAATTGCAGCTTCATGAGAGTATGGCACAATATTTAGTCGTGAATAGGCGGATTTCGTCTTATGTGGTGTTGTTGTTGTTGTTGTAGCCCTACACGTAAATGTGGATTTAGTGGAGCTCGGCCTTCAGTATATTATGATGTGTATTGTTGTGGGTGATGTGGGCAGTCTATCAGGGTTATACAGCAGTTTCCGATATTCCAATATGACATTAATGTGTGAATAGTTATTATTACTATAAAAGTCACTGACTTGGCATTTCGTTTTTCTACGTTTTTTTTTTGTTCTTATTTTTTTGGAACCTTTTTCTGCCCTCAGTTTGGTCATCTTGCCCTTTTCTTTTTTTTTTTTTCCTTTATTATTTTTGTTTTGTTTCGTTTTCTTTTTCGTTTATTGTTTTCGTTCATCATGCGTGGCCTTGATCATTGATTTACGTAGTTGTGCCAGCCATTTCATTCATTCATTCATTCATTCGTTCGCTCATTTATTCATTCATTCATTCATTCTTTGATGCCTTCATTCATTTATTTATTCTTTTGTTCTTTTTTGTATACACTTTGTTACTACTTCATTCTTTCATCCATCCTTCATAAGATGCACAATGTCCTCTGTTCTTAATAACAACATCAAGATAATCAAATATTTCCACATGATTTCTTGCTTCACTGGACTATCAAACCCCTCAAAAACTTCATTTACCTGTTCTTTGCTCACTCATGTTCACCTAGAGTTCCTTTGATCCACCGCCCACTCATACAAATGGTACATGGATCTTCATCATTCTGCATCCTTCATCACCCCATAAGATCGGCCCTGCCTCTTTAGGTTACCACATTCACGCAACACATAATCTTCTCGACATCTCGTCTCGCGCAGAGTGAATGAAATTAATGAAAAGAGAACTGGATACCATAGAAATATATTGGTCAGTAATTGGGATTAATTTATATGTGTATGAACATCAATAAACAACTGGTATCACCAGATTGGCCAGGTTAAAAAAATGTATCCATATTCATGAATGTTGAATCGTAAATGAGCAGTAACTTTTATAAATGTTCGAGTTCATATACATAATTTCTAGGTCATATAATTATTTGTAAAAAGTCACCCTTTTTTTTCAAATTACCCTGTGTGTTAAAAAACAACAACAACAAAAAACAATGAGGCTGTGTCATAGCAATGTCAAAAGTAAGAGAGCACAAAAAGAAGCAAAACAAAACAGAAACCACGATCATGTAAAACAAAACAAACTAAAGAATTATTTAGCATGAATCTGTTGTCTAAATTTCCCACCGATCTGGTTGGGCAGGAAGGTAAGTTCCATAATACATGAACGGTGTAAGCCACCATATGACATCAACGGCCGCTACCTTACCGACTGTGTCAACCATGCCAGAATCTGAAGCGCCGACAAGGTAAGACATTTTTGCTTTTACTTTTGGACTGATGTACAGTGAAAAGGGAATGCTAAATGGAATCTTGGGAAATCGAGACTACTGGGGATCTGCGGAGGAAGAAAACCCTCCGCCTGACGAATGTTTGGGCCCGTGACTTCTGGGTCTTCTCTTCGCGAATCTGGGTCTTCTCGGGCAGACAGTATATCAATACTGTATTATGAAACTTTAATACATACTTTCCACCATACCGAGGATCTTACGTTGAAGAGAAACCCCGTCAAATAAGTGTTTGGGGCCGTGACTCTTGGGTCTTGTCTTCGAGAATCTGGGTCTTCTCATGCAGTAAAAATCATCAATACTGATGAAACTTATAGATATTTTCCACCATAGGGGCCATCTTATATGGAAGGGAAACCCCGTCAAATAAGTGTTTGGGCCCGTGACTCTTGGGTCTTGTCTTCGAGAATCTGGGTCTTCTCATGCAGTAAAAATCATCAATACTGATGAAACTTTAATACACATTTTCCACCATAGGGGCCATCTTATATGGAAGAGAAACCCCGTCCAACAAGCATTTTGGCCCGTGGTTTTCTAGTTCTTTAAACTCTGTCTACGAGCGCTGGGACACACCCACTGACCCAGATCACGAATCTTGGGTCTTCTCAGGCAGTCAAGATCATCAATACTGTATTATGAAACTTTAATAATCCATGCTTTCCACCACACGAGGGACCATATGTCTGCACACTGCGAAAAAAATCCCAAGAGAAGAAATCTGCCCTGCTTCTTGCCACCAAGAAAGTAGATGTATCAATGCTCTGAAAAGCAAAGCCTCTGAGTCCGGGAAATGGGCATGAGGAATCTCAGATCGTACTGCTTTTCGTCAGAGGAAACTTGTTTTGAGAAGGGAGCAAGATGTACAGCTTGGGTTTATGTGCGCCGGTTATGGGGAATATGGTGAGAACTATTTCACAAGACTATTTCAAAAGCATTTGACACAGTGTGTCGTGAAGGCCTCTGGAAAATCTTGGCGAAGTTTGGGTGTCCACCCGAATTCATCACAATAGTGCGCCAGTTTCATGATGGCATGCAAGCTGCAGTCAAAAGCAACGGCAGTGTTTCAGAGGCCTTTGCTGTCACAAATGGGGTAAAACAGGGCTGTGTCTTAGCCCCAACTCTGCTCAGCATCATGTTCTCTGCAATGCTACAAGAAGCCTTTAGCTCTCCTCCTCAAGGGGTAAGCATCAAGTACCGATCTGATGGCAGTCTATTCAACCTCAGGAGACTTCAGGCAAAAACCAAAACCAAAAGTACTCAAGTCTGTGACCTACTATTTGCTGATGATTGTGCACTTCTGGCACACGATGAGGATAGCATGCAAAACTGTGTTGATAAGTTCTCTAGTGCCTGTGACAACTTTGGCCTCACAATAAGCACAAAGAAGACGGAAGTGCTCCATCAGCCTACTCCAGACGACAAGTATCCTGTGACCCCAAATATCAAAGTCCATGACAGTCTTCTGAAGGTGTCGGAGAACTTCACCTATCTTGGCAGTACACTGTCTTCCGCGGCTCGTGTTGATACTGAAATTCTCTCAAGAATCAGCAAAGCCAGCTCTGCATTTGGCAGGCTTCGAAAGAGAGTGTGGGATGTTGCCGGCATTCGCACAGACACTAAGCTGAAAGTGTACAATGCTGTGGTCCTTCCCACCCTACTCTATGGGGCTGAAACCTGGACAGTGTACCAATCGCATGCCAGAAAGCTAAATCACTTTCATCTGGCCTGCCTTAGAAAGATCCTAAGGATCAAATGGCAGGATAAAATTCCAGACACTGAGGTCCTCAATCGTGCCAAGGAATTGAGCATCTTCTGCCACCTGAAAAAAATTCAGCTACGTTGGGCAGGACATGTTGTCAGAATGCCCGACTCCAGACTCCCTAAGCAAATCTTCTTCTCTGAGCTCTCCAATGGAACGAGGAATGTTGGGGCCCCAAAGAGACGTTACAAAGACACTCTCAAGCAATCACTGAAGGCCTTTGCCATTGATGTGAGTGAGTGGGAAAAGCTCTCGCTTGATCGTGCAAATTGGAGGGCGGCCCTTACCAGAGGCAGCAAAGCATGGGAAGCTGACAGAGTCCAGCAGGCTATCAAAAAAAGAGAACGGCGCAAGAAAAGGCCCAGTGGTACTGAACCAACGGAGCACTCTTGTCATTTATGCGGAAGGGTCTGCAGGGCAAAAATAGGACTTATCAGTCACATGAGAAGCCATAAGTCATGAAAGAACAGTCTTTCCATTCTGTCCTCTGTGTCCTTTAGTTCTCTTTATTGCCCAGGTGTTGAAATTCTCAACAATTTCTGTTCTTTATTCCTCTGGTGTTGTTAAGGTCATCATCATACCTGATGGACGAACTATTATTATTTCACAAGAAAGATTTACGCCAAGGATACTCTCGGAGGGTGTGTGAATTGTGTGTGTGTGTCTAGGGGGGGGGTGCCACTTCTTCTATCGTCACTTGCCAACGTTGAGGGAGAGTTGGAACTACTACAACGATTACTTTCACCTCTTATAATCTCGGGGTTGGAAATGACAGTGAAATCCAATACTCACCATCTTCCGGCACTGCATCATCTGAAACAACTGTGGGGATGGCGGGTGTGTGCGTGTGTTTGGGGTGGGGGAGGGGGGGGGGTGGATCATTTCATTACTCTACTTTCTGTTCATACTCATTGTATCAGAGTATCAATCAAGGCTCCCACTTTGCTCAGATCTTCTCTGTCTCCCCCGTTGTTTTGATTAGGTTGGTACTGTCTGTATTGAATGTGCTCATGTCTCTGGTACATTCTGTAATCGGCCCGTGGTATGAAAAGCCCTAGATGGAGCTATCCGTAAGGGGCCATCTGTAAAGTGTGCACATTCGGAGAGTGTGTGTGTGTGTGGGGGGGGGGGGGTTGGCCCTGACGTGTAAAAAGTATACACAGAGGGAAAAGGTCGGGGGTCTGGCTAGCGTACGTGAGCCCTTTCAGTTATGGTAATGAATTAAGAAGTTTTGTTTTACTTTATTTTTTATATATCAGCCAAAAAGAAAAATGTGTGGGATTGGAATTTTATATAATAATATGAGTCATACGAAGGTTATGTTTCCAATGAAAAAAAAAGTTCAACCGTCCATGCAAAAATGCCATATTTAAAGTTTCAGATTGGCAAGGTCTGATCATTTTTGTTTCTTTTTTTTTTTTTTTACCGTTCGTATTGTGGTGTGGTGGTCTATGTGTGGAGTGAGGGGGGTTGCAGCTAATCATGTAAAAAGTCCCCCGGGGGGGGGGGGGGGGGGTAATCGCCAAAATCGAGTGTGCGTACTTCATGGATGGTTCCTAAGACCCCCCCCCCCTCCCCTGCCCCCCCCTCTTCTGGAGAAAGAGAACGAAAAAACACCCTCACACCCTTTGGTTACGCAACGCCAGGCGGTGTCTGTACATCATCTCTTCTGTCTCATTTAACCCCCAAGTGACCAGTGTTACAGAATTGAATCACCTCGTCCGGTGTTTCAATGGCTTATCTTTGATACACTTCCTTATGGATCAGACAAGCGCTTTTTCCTGAGAAATATATGTTCTTTTTGGAGTTCTCGGATTATTGTTTCACGGGTTTTGCACGTTTTCAGAAGTTTCAATCTGAGAAGATGTGTGTATCTGAGCAAATGAAGGGTTTCGATGAGTTATCCAATACTGTACACTTTACTATAGTGGGCATGAGTTCTTCATGTAGGTCGATGAGTGAGAGTTCTTTCTCTACGGTGTTCTTTCAACCGAACTTCTCTTTCTCTCTTCCTTCCCTCCCTCCCTCCACCCCCCCCTCCCCCAAGCGCTGTAAGGATTGCCAGCATGAATCGGTTTCTCATCAAAGTCTGATCTTGTTCTCCCCTTCCCCCCCCCCCTCAACCCCCACTTTTTTTTCAGTCCGAAATGCTGTACATGCCATTGCGTACCAGTAACTGTGCCATTATTTTTTTATTTTTTTTTACACTTCCATACACATGCCATGCCTGCTGCGATCTTAGGTCTAGTTTGTCCCAACTCCACTTTTTGCAGGACTGAGAAATTCCATGTTAGAAGTCTGTGGCTTTAGTTCATTATGATAAGGAATCAGAATAAATCGGCACTGTGAAACAGCTTGATAAGTGCCACAAGGCATTTTAAACAAACTGTGTCAAAGTGTGCTGTTTGTTATACCTCTTCTACAAACTAACACATCTCTCCGTTTGTTCAGAAAATGATAGAAGATACAAGACCTAAGGTCACGCCGTGCCTTTCCCCCACCCTAACTCCCTCGGGCTGCCCCGGGCCCCGTCACTGGGAGTCGTTACCACCCCCAAACAAGCCAGTCATATAAGCAAACTGAACCACGTCCGATCACTCGTAATTTACTCTGCCACCCTAAACCAAAGATCTATATAACCAGCCTATGATTGCCTCCCTTTAATGGCCTGTCCCACCTCTTTCCCCTTGCGATGTGATCAGGATCACCTTTCGATTTTTCCAACTGGTCCTTTAAACCGATTCCGGCCGGGGGGGGGGGGGGGGGGGACCAGAAATAGCTGCTTGCTTTTTCTAGTTCCCGAAAAAAAAAAGAAGTCAGTATCATTTGTGGAAATATAAAGGAATCCAAGAAATAAAAATGGAAGAGGAAAAATGAAAAAGTGGAGAAGGCCGTAGACAGGGCACAAAGGGAGGGAAGATAAGAAGGATAGAGCTTTATGTGGACGAGAAGAAGCGACCAAAATAATGTTCAGATCGATAGTAAGTAGATATAGAGCTTCGGGCAAAGTAATTCTCAGATTGAAATAGTGTATGATTTCTTTAGATGTTTGTGTAGCAGAATATTCATGGGAATGTTTTGATGCCATCCAAGGTACTAAGATTCAGTTGGTTGGTTGGTGTAATTAGAAATGAAAAAGTTTGGCTTGGACTTCAAGAAGAAGCAAATTGCTGTGGATAAGGTTGGCTGTTTCCTTAAAACATGTATTATTGGCCTTTTTGATAATGCATGTACTTTTATAGTCAGTCTTAGCGAATACTTTTATGTGTGTGCGTGGCTATTTATGCTATATTGTCCAAAGACGGTTTATCTTTCCAACAATGTTGTGAAAAGGACTTTTTTTGTGCTACAAAGCCAAAGTACGCCATCCCATCTTCTTACTTTAGTTATCTCTCGGCTTCTGCATACAACCAAAGATACTAGAAAGGATAAGATGAGACACTCCCTTCTTGGCACCTCTAAAAAAATCGTGCACCCATTTTGCGCGCTGATCGGGGGCGGAGCCCATGGCGCACAGCATGAAAAGAATGCTGGATATTATGGTAAATTAATGATGCTGATTTGGTATATTGCTGCTGCAACTGAAAAAAATAGCTAGTTTTCCCGCTGCGATTGAAGTTATAATTACAAAATAAGTGATGCCAATCAAGGCCTGCAGCGATAACTGAACAGTGAACAAATTCGATATTTCCCTAGTTGGCTTTGTAAAACATTGCATTGTTCATTACTTCCGCGTATTCGCCGAAAGGGGGCGGTGTGAAACCTGTGCAAGCTAAACGTGCTAGCTGTCTCATCTTACTGTTTCTAGTATGTTTGATACAACGATAAAACGAACAATGTGTATATTTGTATAGTTGATATTATAAAGGAATGCCATTAGCACCTCCCCTACAAGTTTCATGCAGCTATAATGAAGTCAGAGCATCAAAAAGCAATGTTTTATAGACACATGAGATGAAAAAACAACCCTGATTTCTTTTATTTAACCCTTTAAATGCCAGCTTTTTAATCCTGAATTTGCATGCCGCTGGTAAGTTGTACGAAACCGGAAGTTATTTATAGGAAATTAATGTTTCAGTGTTTTCAGACACACGCTGACGACCTGAGAGACTGCATTATAGTCTGAATGCAAAAAAATATCGAATAATGTGGAAATCATAACATTCTGGTCTCAACAAGTAAATGGTTTTGGCTGTTGTCAGAGACCAAAGTACTTTCCATAGTAAGCTTTAGCTGAACAGTGTTAAATGTTTCTTTATTCGGTTTTGTAATTAGCCTGCAGTCCACAAACAACAGCTGATGGTTAAAACACGCCCAATGTGAGATGGCTGGCTTTAGTTCTAGAGTGAAGTTTGAACTGATTCAGTCACGCTACATGCCCGGGTCAGGATGAGTGCATTTTGTTTCTTTGATTAGCGCAACTCACGGGGGCAATCTGATTTCTTTAATTCATTTTATCGGTTCAGTGCAAGACATAATTATCTCCTTCTATGTGAAAGATAATTATTTCTTGCACTGAAGCGGCGATTTATGTCTTGAATGGGATTGAAAAGATGAGCATTGCAAAGAAATAATCATACTCATACACGCCGTTATACCTCTTGACGTCACGTAAATGATCATTATGTCTGCTTCAAGTGGAGATCGTGTAAAACTTCGGGGAGATTTAAATCCCCGTGGAGAAGAGGGAGGTCATCCGAAATGAACTGGTTTCCATCGCCCTTTCTTTTCTAATTTTTGTTGTTGTTTTTTTCTTATTTTCTTCTTCTATTGGTCCAAAGTTTGCCCAGGCTGGGAGATAAGACAGGGAAAACTGGGCTAAGATGGGTTAATCTCTAATGTCCATCACGCGGACGAAGGCTGTGTGGGCTGAGTATGGAGTCTCTTTTTTTCCCCTTTCTTTAAAATAACTACATTACAATTAAGCTTATTAAGTTTTTTTAGTTCATTTTTTTCTCTAGTCTATATTATCATTTTCTCTTTTCTATCTATTTATTCACTTTAAATCCTTTTACTTGTTTACGTATAAACATGTATATATTACTTTTTATTCTGTTCTTTGAATTATTTACTATCTATTGCAATTATCTGGAATCACTGAGCCGTGCACAGAATGAATACATTCCAAATCGCATTTCAATCTGAGCGCGCCCCCCCCCCCCCCCAAAATCCAATTTTTATTTGTAGAGTGAATTTTGTTGTGGGGGTTTTAGGGTTAAGCTGTGTTTTCCTGGGTACAAGTCAAATATCCCTCAAATAGTAAAAAGAAAGAGTGTTTTCATGTGTATGAAAACGGCGTTTCCCTACGTGTGAAAATGTTCTTTCTGTTCAACAACTTAACGGTTTTTCACGTTTCCGTTTCCGTTCACATGAAAAACCAGCTTCAGAGTTTGTTCGTATTAAATTTAGTTAGATGGCCGCTGGTATGGGTATTTTTCTTTTTTTTTTAACGGGGCCAAAGATCAGTGTTCCCAACAATGAGTGTGAGTGTTTGAGTAGTTTGGCTACTTGACCCAAATAACAACGAACGCCCTTATTCTATTTTTGTTCTTCTGAAGTTTTGACCAAGTTTTGGGTAATGGTCTGGAGTTTATAAGCTTATGAGAAAGCAACCCTGTCTTTGGCATGGTTAAACGTGGACCGAAATCGACACTGGAATGATCCTGTTGAACCACGCCAAATCGTAACAGTTGATCGCAAACACAAGGAGTTCCATCCAATCAGACCTATTCATGGCTGCTAGTCGTGCTACTGCAACTGTTAACCGACCGTATTGTTATTACAAACCCAAATAAAGAAATATTGAGTTGTGTTCACTTTTCTGCTATAGCTTATAGTGAAAAATACCACGTTCCCCTAACAAAAGCCCTTTCCCGCCACCACTACAAGCACGTCCTAGCTTTAAAATGAACGATAGGAGAATCATGGCTCTTCATGACACTATGGAAAGATCGATCTTTTGTTCAGATGCAGCGCTTTTTCCTTGTTTTGTCACGTTCCTGTGTTGGGGGACTTTAAAAATGAGTCGTTCATTATTTTTCTTGAATTCCCAACGCGCAATTTTTTGTTGTTTTTGTTTTTGGTCTGGAAGCCATTGGTATTGTCCGGTTCATAAAAATGTCTAACGGTATAGATTGTTTGTTGCGGGCATGAGACGGGTTTCCTTGTTCTGTTATTGGACATGATGACACAGGTAATAAGGTTTGTGTTATCATCATATTCTGCTTAGAATCTGTTCCATTTATCACTGTCGCGACTAGAGGGTTGCGTACGTCACGGGGACATTGCATTGCGCAACGGATGCAATAGTGGACAATAGTAAGACTAAATTAGCTACGTTAGGGATGTAATCCATTCCTTTTGCCATATTCCTTGTTTGGCATGACGTTGGAGCCCCTGGTAATTCCATAAGTCATTGCGGTAACGGTGTATTATCGTATCTTTCACTAATAGACAAGTCTGAAAAGTAATTATAATCGAGTTAGACCACAGTTTTAATCATGGGCACAGACGAAATCCAGGAAAGAAAGAATAATATAAGTTGATCTTTGTGGCCGGCTTTCCAAATCTTCAATCAGTCAGATTTCTCGCTGTTTCTACGCCGATCTCATGGCTTTGTCAAGATGGCCTCTGTGACCGCACCAGTGCTGTGTTTTGTTGCGTATTTTTCTGGGGGGTTTTTTTTTGTTTGTTTTTTTCAGGGTTTTAAGGCCAGGGTAGGATTAAGTTTAGAGTTAGAGACAGGATTCAGTTTTTCGATGTCATAGCATCGGAGAGTTCTTTATACTGGTGAGTTCCACGAAAACCCACTCTGTCCCCTTTTGATTTAATGAACTAGGCGCTAGAATAACGTTTTTCCTGAATAATTAGATTGATGCCGTCGCCGGTGTACGCATGGCTGTCACCTGTTGTTGATATCTGATTTTCAATATTAAGATGATAGTATTTTACATAAGAGCGCAAAATGTTTGTTCCTGCCCCACCCCACTAACTTCTCCAATTTTTCTGCATCCACTCCACTTCCCGCCGCTAATTCCATCCCGTTTTTCATGCCCATTCAATTTTAGATGTATACCAATTTGGCCTTTAGTTTGCTAATTTAAAGAGGAAAATGTCATGATCACATTAGGATCATAAATGCCGTGCTGGGTCACGACGTCAGTGAGTTAATTTTTACGATCTTGTTGATTATAACCAGCGTAATTTGTCCTTGAGCTGTTCTCGTGAACAGTTTGTTTTGAAACACCTTTTTTCTGATAGATGGAGAGAAGGAGGGGCGAGACAGAATAAATGTATAGCTAGGAATGACAGAGCAGTTCTCGACCCCGTGATTTTGATTAACATAGATAAGGGGCGAGTAAAGGTAGTTTATTTAGACGCTTGGTTGGCGTTCGGAAATTCGTGCATAAGAGTAGAAAGCACGGGGTTTGAAGATTTTAGTAGTTAATGTTTCGCATTTTAAATTTTGTCTAGACCGTAAAATTGACCTTGATTTTGGCGCAAGGCCATGACAAGCATAAATTAATATTGCAGGCTGAGCTGAAGCGACTGCACCAATCAAATGTATGAATCTGGACGGAAGGTCGAGACATAGCTTTAGTATTTAAACCCGTGCAGAGCTTAGATAGAGGCCACATGCAGACAATCCATTTACGAGGTGGACGGCGATAGTCCTCAGCCAGATGAGAGACATGGAGACGCAGTTGAGCAGTCCATATTGTGAGGAGCGTGATGTTTTAAAGCTCCAGAGCCTAAGCTACTTGGTTTGATATGAACCCACAGCGTTTACATCCAGCGCTCTCACTCCCAGTGAGGGCCGCATGGTGAGAGTCCATACTAATTTGTAATGATGAAAGTGAACCGTTCTACTTACTTTTGAAGACAGTTTCAGAGCTACGGCCAGACAACGCATGGTTGTACAAGCATTCTCCATGGCGTGTCTAGAGGAAATGTCCATATCATAACATGTCTCATTGAATTAATAGAATTTAAACTGTTATATCCGTCGCCACGTGCGCGGATTCTATTTGGCATCTAACTCATATGACCTGCAAGTAGTTAGAGTGAATAAGTTAGTCTTTATAGAAAGCTGTAGTTTCATTAGTTAGATTCAGTTGCCTTTGAATTGATATTTATATTTATAATTATATTTGTTACATTAATTCCTGTAATTAAACTGCCCTACAGTTCTGCTAAAAATCAAAGCAATTGATTTATTTAGTTTTTAGAGTGCAAGTATTTTTACTGTGTGTTCGTCGATTGTGGGAGCGGACCTCGAAAGAGTGTCAGTCGACTTCTCCCCATCTAACCCACATCGCGACAGAAAAGAAAAGGCAACACTTTGCAATTCCGCCCCCAAAAATAGTGGCTTTCAGAACATACAATTTCTATTCCTGTGTTCTATTGGAAATGTAGATCAAACAAGCATGACTGCATTCAGATCCATAAAGGCGTCATAAAAAATACACCGCTTAATTAGATGCTGTAATTGGCGCTACATAGGCATACAAGAGGAACAACAACTGCCGGAATTTGTGTGGGTGCCGATTTACTTACGGTTAATTGGAAACTGTTTTATGTGGAATGTAGAAAAATAACACAGGTCTGTATATTGCATTCTTTTAGTTCTTCTTTTCTGCCTCATCGTATTCGCCACGCTAATGTGTGTCTGATCGATTTTCATTGTATCGCGATTTTTCTATGCCAGTGACGCAATATCATGTCTTTGTTGGGAAATGTTTCTTACTTCCGGGTATGAGTTCTGCTAATGCCAGTTCGCGATGTTCTTTTTCTCCGCTGTATGTTATTTTAAGGAATATAAGGAGGCAGAGAAAGAATTTGGATAGTTGGCGAGCCATAGAGTTTGATATTAATAGGAGAAAGAGTTTTACGTAGCTGTCAACAGATAAATGTGTTTACTACAAGAAGAATTGTCGCTTGCACTAAGATGTGATTCAAACCGTTATAAAGCAGTCTAGTCTGAAACATGCCAAAGAAATGTTCAATTCAGTGGCCACCCATCGTCAGGGTTTGCCATGGAACGACCTAACTGGCACAGTGGGCCAGTGCTCAGTTTGACTTTGAGTTTGAATTTGGAGATACGATAACGACACGGTAACAGTCACATCGTGATAAGAAAAAGCAGGACGATATAGACAGAATACAGTGGATTGATGGGACAGAAGAAGACCCTATCAGAAGCGCCCACCAACGACCCACCCAAAGCAAAGAGCGCATAGCCCGTGTGTTGGCGGTCATAGGTTCGAATCCCCCTAGCGACGTAGAACAACCTAACTGGCCCAGGTTGTTGTTTTTAGAACACTCATTGGGTGCCCGGACGGTTCCCAAGCCTCATCTGTAATACATGTATTGTCTGACTATACTGAAAAGAGACCTAAAATCTTTTTTTTTCTTTTGCCTGCACATCCTGGCACACTGATCAGTGGTATGTTCTGTTTAGTTTGTTCTGAACGTATGTAATAATTTATCAGCTATGGTTTTACAGTCAGTGCCTTAGCACTTGCATATTTGGCCTGCACGCTCAATCATGTTTTATTTTCCGCTTTAAGCGCCTTCCTTGTTGTTTTGTGATAATACTCAGGACTGACAGAGGGGAAAACATTTCTTAGAAACCATGCCCATTAAATGGAAATCAGTTGGACAGGGTGAAGAGAGGTGGGAGCTGAACACACCTTGCACCCCTGTGCAGATTTGGGAAGGTGAAGAGAGGGTGGGCATCCCATCCATTACTGATTGCATAATGTGTGTGTGTTTCAGCAGTCAACAATATTTACATTGCTAATTACCATACAGTGAAACAGTGTTTCCAATCACCCGCACTAATGAATTATTGGAGTAGCCCATAACACATGCCTGTTTAGTATTTCCAGCATATTTGTAACTCTCTTTGCTGATAACGATTTTGTTTGTTTTTCAAATCAGATCAAACTACGGTTCTGAAGCGGAGGTGAGCTTGTTCTTTCCCTTCCTTGAAGCCGTGTGCACCTGTCTTTTCCTGCCATACCTTTTCACCTATTCAGAATATTCAAAGTCCTTATAATTTTCAGAAAGAGTTATTTATCAATATATTAGTTTGATTTTTACTGTCATCATAAATTATTATGGGAGAAAAAAAAATGTTTTACCCTATGCTCTTGGCGCGTAGATCATCACTGGTTGCACTTTCCATGTCCCGTGAGAGTTTTCACTTCACCATTGTGTATTGCTGCATTTTGTCAGATAGCTCCATTCTCACTCTCTCCTCGGCCTAGGCGCGCACTAACCGATTTCAGTCGGCCAACTAGATAGATGGTGGCGTCAGGACACGGAACTTCAAAATAAAACCTGGTGCTCCAGCCAACTATTGTAGTTCGAATTCACTGCACCTCATTCATTGTCTTGACGTCATCACCCAACCTGCCGGCCGATAAATATTCGGCTAGTGTGCGCCCAGGCTAACGCTTGTCCTCTTTTGCCCCCCACCCTCACCCCTCCCTCAGCCGCACTGTTTTTGCTCAATGAAGATATACCGTAGATTTCATTGCAGAATCTTTGTGGTGTGGTGAATGCATTGAGAATTAGATAAAGTGAAATACTCCCAGATTAAATTGCAAAGCTAGACTGTCACACTTTTTATAATAACAAAAAAAAAAAAACCAATAAAGTACATGTATGGTGCAAAAAGAAAAAAAAAGGTTTGATTAAAAAAAATATACTTAATTTGTCAAGAACAAAGGAATAGTTGATTTCGTGAGGTTCTGTACTGTTTCGTTACACCAATGTGACCTTTCCAGCGAAGTATCTGTTTACACCAGAAAACATGATTGTAAAAAATTAAAAATTAAAAAAAAAGATATATTGGACAGGAGAGGGGGGGGGGGTGTGATGTTATGGTGAAGATTGTGTCTATGTTGCGTTTTCAGTTACATTACTAAAGATTGGAAGATTTTTTTCATCAAATCAATTGGGATAAGGTCTAGATTATTATATAAATCATATATAACGGTAAAATAATGCACACAAAAACTGGAAATGGCCAGTAAAAATTGCTGATTTTAAAATCTGAAAGAACATTAACTTTTTATTGTTTATTGAATCGCTAAGAGCAATAAAAATGTTTTGTGTCGTCTGAAATCTCACTCAGCATTTACTATACATCACAATCTTTTAATCAGTTTTGAAATCCACAGTTGAATGAGAACAAAAAGCGTCCTGTCTGTTATGTATGTATTACTAAAATGCATATATAAAAATAAATATGTATTACACAGCTAGTCCGTAACTTCAGCTAGGACGTTTTACTGAAGAGTTTCTAGTATATTATGCTAGTCCCTTTGGCTTCCTACGTGAAAAGCACTTTTTAACAATTATAATTGTACACAAAATCATGAAGGAACTTTTGATTGCTGACTTTGATTTATGGCATTATTGCTGTTTTCACTTTGAAGTCCATGTTTATTATACATAAGCATCTTCGTAATTGTTTCTTTTTGGTTACAGAAAAAAATGTAACCGTTGTGCTTTAAATGTCTAGTGTTATTTAGAATGTAAGGGTGTTTTTTTTTTGTAAGACATACACCAGTACATTTATTTGTCCATTATTACGGTTCTGTGATTGGTTGAACGTGGCGACCAGCAGAATGGCGGAGGGAAAATGTTTGATTTTATGGACAAAGATACATTTGACATTGCATGAAGGGTTCTTATTAAAATGAGTATTGAGTTGGAGTCATTTATGCTTATCTGATAGCATCCTTTTAAATCAGTTATCGTAGATAATTTTGTGTATTCCTGATGTTGAAGCAAATAGTGTGCTGGAAAAAAATGTACATACTTTCAATTCTGGAAGTAGACCTCTCACCTAGGCTTTGAGTGGAATGATGAAAGTATAACAATTTGGAACCCGAATTATATCAGTGTTGATGGCCAATTCTCTCTGGGTTTGTCCGTATGGTGATCCGTTGTTTTTTTTAGCAGTAATAGAAGATATCAGCTTTTTTTTTATAGCAGTAGATAAGATTTCAGGTTGTGTTTTTTTTTAGCAGTAATAGAAGATATCAGCTTTTTTTTTTATAGCAGTAGATAAGATTTCAGGTTGTTGTTTTTTTTTAGCAGTAATAGAAGATATCAGCTTTTTTTTTATAGCAGTAGATAAGATTTCAGGTTGTTGTTTTTTTCAGCAGTAATAGAAGATATCAGGTGTTTTGTTGTTTTTTTTTGCTAAAAAAACCGCTAAAAGTCATAGAAGATATTGGGTGTAATTTCTGTACATTTTGTTCTCTAAGCTGGCCTGTACGATTGATCAGAATATGTTAACAAAGAGCATCAGTACCCAGGTGCAAGGTCAAACCCTAATATGCAGTGACATTCGCTGTTGGGTAGGCCATAATTCTTTAAGAGTGTATTTAAGACGCGCATAACTGAAAGTTCAGTTTTAAGTAAACATCTATAGAAATTCAGAGCATGTTTGTCCACAACTTCTTACCCTCGAATATAAAGCCAACCTCTGCATCTCCACGCCATTGCTCTTTAAGACAATGCGTATTTCTCATTTGATTCAGAAGTCGTGGCTTAATTTTACCCATTTTTAAATTCCAGTTTTACGTTTTCGCCAAGCCGAGTGTGTAGCTGGGCTGTCCTGCCACCAATGCCACCTGCAAAGCTCTGTGTGCTGAGATTGTGATTTAATTAAATGGATATTAACTTGGTAAGGCTGCATTTGGAAGCCCCTGCAGATTCTAGCTTTCCCTTTCGTTCTTTCACCTTCAAACCTTACCCAAAGAAAAAAATGGAACACGTCAGTAAGACAAAAATTGTTTACCTGTTTGTTTAAGAGTGTGACCTGTCATTGTCCTGACGTGGTTTGTGAGACACAAATATGCAGAGGGTCATACTGGTGTTATCTTTGTTTAAACAGCCTCTGCTGAACTTGAGTATGATATAAGTGAAGGGGTTAGTTACTTACCATGTCAACGTTCGCCTGGATTCCAAAATAACTAATATATTCAGGGAGTTATACTGTCTCTATGCATAGCACGTTAAACTGTGATCGTTGTTACTAAAGTGATGCACCGTGGAAGAGCTGAAGTCAAAACCTGAACGAAGAGCCCATTTTGCTCAATATCTTTGTCAAGCTTGTTGTGGCTTGAGTACAATATAGAACTAAGCATGCCAACTGCTAAAAGCAAGTCACATTAAGTCGTATTAATTGAATTTTAACATATTCCCGAGTTTCGAGGTCTCCTTCAAGTGTGGGAAATGGCTGTAGAGCGCGTTATAATGCCCATTTACACAATTAGGAAAGAGTTCACTCATGTCAGCCATGTCGATAGTAGGTCCTGTTGAAATCTTCCTGCTGATCAATTACCATTCAAAGCCCTTTGGCTGCTAACACAGTACTACTGGTGCCAGTTCAGTCCAAACTTTAGAGGTGACAGCAGTAAATGGCACAGTTCATTAATTTGCCTGAATCTAAGAGCTTGAGTTTGAGTTTGGAGAATGCACGTCCTACCGATTACAATCATATTGTGCAGGGAAAAATCAAGACGGTAGAGAGAAACATAACGTAACACACTGATAGGACAGAAGGGAATCTTAAGGTGGTTTTCCAACCATACATGTAGCAGGCCACCGATATTGCCGTATGATTTTAATGCGTAAGTAGATCAAATATAATGGCGTAGCTGCCTTATAGTTTGAGATCCACGCGGGAAAATTGTATGTATATCAATCCATTTCTTCTGCCGCAGACTTCATCCGGCCGTCATTAATTCCAGAAATTGAAAATTGTTCCACTTTTTTTTCCCTCATCTTGTCCTGCGTGCGGCCATTACGTCAGCACACACGCACATTTATGCACGCGCTTTGCTTCAGGGTAACTCATTGACGTCACTGTATAAAGCACAGGTAAAAAAAATATATAAATATATAAATTATTCAGCATGGATTTTTTTTTTCTGAAGAAAGAGTCTGGAAACGACAGGCACGCGCCTTTCAGAAGGTTTAGCCAAATGAAGAAGACCACTCTTATCTTAGTGACTTAAGTATTATTGGCATTGAAATATAAGAAATGCTTGGTTTCGTTTCATTTAACAGGCTCTGTATGTATGCATGGCAAACTGAAGAAGCGCTGCTCGGTGATGGAATAGAAGGAACTAATGGCATATTCTGTATATTGCTTTCCACAGAAAAGAGAAAATTATTTTTAAAAAAGAAAAAAAAAATATCCCTATCATGATTTTTCAGTACCCTTTTAAATGGTCTGAATCCGTCATTCCTAAAAGATGTGCCTATCGCTAAAGAATGCTTTCTGCCATCCGGGGTACTGTGGAGCTCCGGCAACGCTTGATAATAGAAATCGACAGTATGGTGGATCAGTGGACGTCTTGAATATGCCCTTTAGATAACGAGTCATTTGTAAAAACATCTTTACATGTGGAGCACAGGAATTTGGACGGTTAATTTCTTCAAAAATACTGCGAGAGATGAATGAGTTGGACTGGACTGACCCTGCCAGGGTGGAATTCGAACGCGGGGCCGCTGGTCTCAAGTCCAAGAGTTCTAAAGCTGCGTCATTGCGTGCCCTAAATAGTTGAAATCTACACGCTGGATTAATTTCAGGACATTTTAGGTGAAAAATTATGTTCTCCTGTAGCTGTCACTCAAAATCCTGAGTTTTTACCTTTAATGTCCCAGATTTGGTTTTATGGATGTTGGCAGGGGTGCCGAGAGCACAGTTTTAGAGACCCCCGGAGTTTGCTACATAGTTCACCCACAATGGTGCGTCCTGTACTAGTTGCTCATTGATCCCATAAGGACAGTGACATCATTGTTGTGGGGGGAAAAAAACAACCAGCGCAGCTTTTTTTTTTTTTTTTTATAAAAGCACTTTAGGTATGAATGGGTATCGCCAATACTCGTAACACTTTTGTTTGGGCAAAGTCGGTCAGTCAGTCAGTGGCCCGTTAATTAGGTAACCAAACTTCATTGGGGGGAGAGGGGTGTTCCAGATTTTCCGTTTGATCAAAACTTCAGCCCTCACCCTTTCACTCTCAAAAAAAAAAAATAATAAAAAAACGGCCTTTTCTATTTCGCTTTGTTCCTACTGTTGGCCTGGAGATATTAGATTGCCTCTCTACTTTGGAGCGGAGTATGTTTGGTTCCGTTGAAAAAAAAAAAAAAACTTTTTTTTTTTGGTTGTTGTTTTTTTTCCTCCTGGTTCTTATTATGTAGGAGTAGTCGATGTTTATTTTTCGTGTTGTGTCGCTTTGATGCTGCTGATCCGATCACAGCTCCCCTCTCTGACATCACTTCAGTTTTCTTTCCTGAATCATTGAATGTTTTGTGACTGAATGAGAAGTTGGGTTTTGTGTGGGCGGGTTTGCCCGTTTTGTTGTGCCCGGTGCTGTTTTTTGGGACCCACGCCATTGGGCTGGTTCTTTCTTGTCCCGAGTGACTGGCTGAATGGTGGTTCGTTCAGTTGATTGACAGCGGATTGATTGACTGGATTTACTGATACCCGAAAATTAGGCTATTTTCCCAAGATATTAATTGTAACAAAAACCACAGAAAATTCGTGGGGTCGCAGCAAGGCTTGAAGCAAAGTCATTTGCGTTTGATTGTGTCGTTTCTGTATTGTCTTAAGCGAAGCTTGGCTACATACAACTTTTCCCTTTTGCTACATTTTGACTATTTTTTTTCCCAAGGCATGTTTTCTATAGTTTGTTCATGTTATGACACTGATAAAGTGTTATGAATGTATGTTGTTTTGAAGGTTTTGCTTGGGGGATTTTATGGTCCTTTTCAGCTCTTTGAAGCTGTGTCAGCGACGAGGTTTTTTCTATAGTCAGACGCCGGCCAATGGGGGTACCTCAAAAAACACTGGAGACCGTGAAGCTGCCTCGTGTGGGATTCCTATTCTGGACCTGTAGCACCCAGTTCAAGCGCACTATCTACTGGTCCACTGCGGTACATTGGTTTGCCACCACTGAGAATACATTAGGACCCTGGACTCTCCCTGACCTTTGCCTGCTATCATTAGACATACTTTACGGTACCGGCCATTTCTCGTTAGACTTCTAACTCCGCTTTCATTTTGATATCATTTGTAGCAGTCAGAGGGCTGAAGACTATCCTCAACGTAAGATAATGATAGAAAACGTGAAAGGTGCAAAGCCCGCCGTCCATCATCGTGGCTGACGCGCAGTTAAACCCAAGCTCAAACTCAAAGCTATGATTTTAACCCAAAGCACCAGGCTGCACCTTCACCCCTTTACCTTTCTGAGAGCTTCGTTTACCATTACATCAAGATATAAATGGGCAAGCGGGGGGGGGGGGGGCGAACTAAATAATATTTATAGTTCGAAAGCAGTTTCACTCAAAAAGTGATATTATAACATGTGCACTACAGTCGTTTCCAATAAAGACAGTGATGTTTATAGCACTTACCCATGGTGCTCTATCGTCGGAAGTGCATAATGAAACGCCATCCCCTTTCTCATGTAATCAAGTTGCAATAATACAGGTTTAATTATCAGCGCAGACATGAAAAGGGCGTTTCCTGCTGTTATTATTTTTGCATTGAATTATTGTTTACAGTGGCAGACATGGGAAATCACTATGGGCTTTTTACCAGTAATGTTTTACCCTGCTTTTGTCTTTGATATAGGGAAAGAGAGGGAGGGGGTTGGAGACAAAGAGGGAGAGAGGAAGGGAGGGAAACAATTTGAGGGAGAGAGAGGAAGGGGCAAAAG
>OZ007574.1:46224342-46254342 GCA_963931925.1 Onchidella celtica
ACAAATGGGAAAAGTAGGGGAAAATGGATGTTAGGGAAGAGAGGGGAATTTGGGGGGGGGGGGGGGGAGGCTAAAATCTAAAAAAAAAAAAGGAGAGAGAGAGATTGCGAATGAGAAAGACTGCCTGTGGTGGAGACAAAGGGATCAAGTTATTAGTACTCCACTCCCTCCCCCAAAAAAGTCCATCGGTATGTCAGCAGAAAAGCCCGTGCCATTACAATAATGTGGGACTAGGTTGGCGGAATTAGTGTGGTTAATGGAGCAGGGTGAAAAATCACACATGGGACTGCAGTGAGGGAAGGCTGTTGCCAAAACTGAGAGTTATAAAGAAAAAAAACTTATTATTTTAGGGTATCTAATAAGTGGCGTGGGCAAGATTATAAATTCCAGTCATAGTAAAATCTCCACAGCCAGCACGAATAGTCCTAAAGTTTGGGAAAACGAACATTCGGAAGTCAAGGTAACTAGAGGGAATTTCCGTTAGATGAAACATGCTCGTTAGAGCCGCTATTCTTTAGTCCATAAAATATTCTACTGTGCTCTGCGGGAAATCCTTTGAGCCATTGACGCACAGCTTCTTATGGATCGCGACAATGTAAACGGCGGCAGATGATTTTGTAACTGTACAGTTAGTCAGTGTTGCATTGCTTTTCCAGATATATAATTTTCTTCATTTGTGGGGATTTGATTTGATGTTGTTGTTTTTTTAAATGGCGTGGTAACGGTAACAGACGCGGGAATGCACGGTTTTATTAAATGTTGTCATTTTGCACAAACTGAGCCTGGTGTCCATGTCCGACAGACGCCTCGATCCTAGCCTGTAGGACATTTAAGATTTAGATTGGATTTTATTCATGTCCTCAAAAAGATTCCATGTGATTCTGGGGCACTGTGTTACTTTCATTCAATTGTATTGTAAGTTGAACTTTCTTTGTGTGGAGTCCTGGCGTGAATTATTTAATCTGAGCTGGTGGGGACACCGTGCCTCTTCACTGGGATTTAAACTTTGTCATATAAACGGTTTCGTGTGACGCCGAGACCACATGCTGACGTAGCTTATTCCAAACAGACTGCTTTGCTGTCGCAGAAACCGGACGATCTCTTCAACACGCTCGCATAAAGCTGCATAGCTGTGGTAGCGATTCATGCAATGAGCTTTGAACATTTCTCAGTGCTGATGGAACGCTGCAGTTGAGCACATATTTAAACCGTGGGATGGGCCAAAATGTTTTTTCCACATCGTTTGAGAGAGGGGGGGATCCGTAATTTCTTGAAGAGTGTGAGTACTGGAAGGATATTTGCTAATGTATATTTGCATGTTATAATTATACACGATTTTTTTTTTTAACATGGATACAGTTTATGAAGACCTAAGTATGCTGAATCTCCCAGTACAATAACAGTGAAATATTTTGTCCCCGTGAGTGACACATTTTAATTTTGTTTCGTTAAGTATAGATGGTGGGCCAGAAGTTACTGTATCTAATATTATTTTATTAACACAGGTATATTTCAACCAAGTAAAGGGTTCACTAATTATATTTTTACCAAATGAAATGTACATCAGGTAAATTAGAGATCAGGTTAAAGTTCAAAGTAACCACCTTCTTCTCCTGAACAGAGTCGGCACCGATGATTAAGTAAGTCTGCTGACTGTAGTATTCACATAAACTTTTATCTTGTCTAAGGAGTGCTTAGAAATCTTTATGTGAGCACATGCATTTATTTACCTAGTGGAGTGGCAGCAGCGGCTAGTGTGTGAGCTCAGTAGAAACCAACTCATACGGAGTGTACCAGGACTTAGTTCTAAATCGCTCACTTGTGTACTTGCAGTTCTAAATCGCTCACTTGTGTACTTGCCTGCCCACCACACGTGACACTCTGGCAGCTGGTTTGTACTCTTCCCTCAGTTTTATCATGTCAAAAAGGCCATTCCCCTTCCCCCTTCCGCGTTCTCCACGCCCTATCTCCCCCTTTGTGCCGGCTATATTGGTCGGCGAGTCATCGCAGGCCAGCTATAAATAGCACCAATGTTCGATAGGGATTAGAAAAGGTGTGCGTGGTGGCGGAGCGCGCGAGTGAGTAGTCCAAAAGAAGACACGCTGTGCGCAACCATTGGACGCTCTCGCCTCGCGGCGCAGCCCTCGACTTTCCAGGGTAATTTTCCGTTAATTTTTTCTTGGTGTTGGGGATTTCACCGGTAAAAGGGGATTCTGACTGGGACGCGAGGGGGATGGCAATCCCGAATGATGTTTATATCCACCAGTCTGTGATGATGACACACTTTACCGCCGGCTGCCGGGCTTTCAACCTAGTAGTGCTGTGTGTGTGTATCGAATCTTTTTCATAACACCGCGGAAAAGTGGGACACCTCGTGCTTTGTTATTTATTTCCTTCCATGCTGTCTTATTCGGATTTTAAGGAGGATTCCGGAGTATACAGTGGAACGTGTTCAGTCTTCACTGGATCTGGGCTGGTAATTTGTGTGCTAATAGCCTAATGTGTAGGGCTGTGTTACTGTTTGTTGTCGTAGTTTTCTTGGAGTTCACACGTGGTTGTGTGGATAGTTCTAGATTGGCTGTCAGCTGTTATGTGACGAGGTGTCAGCAGAGGGACAGGTGAAAACAGGATTTTGTGCAGTGGTTTTTGGCAATTGTGAGACCGATGGGCGGACGGAGAGAGAAAGAGAGAGAGAGAGGGAGATTTCTCAGGTTTTTGTGTGACCAACATCCTTTGGGTGAAGTTAGAAAATCAAGACGTGGGTTTCTTTCTTCGGAAAGAGCTCATTATGTCCGGACCACCCAGCTCGAGACCACCAGCTCCCGTTCATACTAAGCCTATTCCTAACCCTGTCCTTATCGCTTCCCTCATTTAATTCCCAACGGTACTCTTTGACCCTTTCAATCGAAAAACCCAAAGGAAATAATGAGACAGTTTGTGAAGTAGAATAATTACAAGGTAGTAGGGACGTATGGACTTCCATGTTCATTAAAACTGGACAAACATAGGTTTTGTTAATTAAGCGTGAATGGAGAACAGCTGAGCTTGGTCATTAAAACAGCGGTCAGGAAGGCCACCGGCGGTGGTTATGATGTACCCAATGAAAACAGTCCCTCTTTGATGTCGTGAGTAATAGCTAAATGAGAAACTGCCTTGTATTAATATTGAGTCAGGCATGAAAGGGTTCAGTATTTGCCTTGCCAAAGTCGGTTCCTTCGTCTTACTGTAAGCTAGATCGGTCGTTTTTGTTGTGTTTTTTTTTTTGTTCGTCTCTTTGGAGATCATGTACTGTGACAGTGCACATTTTGCTTTGTTCACATTGTACGTTGAAGCCGAAAGTTCTTAAAATTAAACTTCATTTTTTTCCCTTCATTTTACATTAATTAAGGACGTGTATTATTTGGAAAGAACTCCATACGGACCGAACACCCAGTCAAGACCACCTTATCTCTAACCTTAAACCTGTCTTTAACTCTTTCCTTATCCCTAACACTAAATCTAAGGTTATTTCTGAACCCCACCCCTAACTTTTTCAACCAGAAAAAAACAAAGGAATACTTTATAGAAATGTAATGTTCAAAGTAGTCGAGACGTACGGCATTCTTTTCTTACTATTCATTTTTTTTGTTTGCTTGCTTGTTTACTTATTTCACGGCGAGACTAGATCAAGCCAGAACGTTCTAGACATGCGTGACAGTCGTGTGACACGCGAAGTCCCGCTCTTTATCAAATCGTAAGTGTTCAAAGTAGTCGGGACGCATGGAATTCTTTTCTTCTTATTTATTTATTTATTCCTTGCTTGTTTATTCATTTCACGGCGAGACTGGATCAAGCCAGAACGTTCTAGAAATGTGTGATAGTCGGGCGACTCGTTAAGTCCAGCTGTGTGTGAAATCTGTCCGCTAGTAGCGGTTTTCGCGGAAACAGCGTGTGTGTCTTTGGGTGAGTGAGCAGTGAGCGGTCTTACGCTCACGTAATAATAATAGCTGAGACACCGCGGTGAGTGAGGACACAGAATCGAATCGAACATGTACAGATTTAGAAACTGCCGCAGTGCTTGTCTCTCTCACACTGCTCGTAAAATACAGCTCATCGTTGTCTTGAAGAAAAGTGATCTTAGTTTGCTCTGCTGATCTGCTATGAGTATGAAGACCGGCTAAGTAAATATTGTAAGAGTGGCCCCCGGTGTGTATGTGTGTGTGTGTGAAGGGAGGGGGGGGCGGGTGTCAGACGGATTGATTAGCAAGAGTGGACGAATTTTATAATTATGATCAGTGGCGGAAGTTTGAGGGAGGTATTCTCTTCTTGCCAGCTTGCACGCGTAATGACAGATCGTATTTGTTGTCATTGGTGGCAAAAGAAGCGTTGATTGACACTGGCCATGGTAAGAAATGCAGTGTTTAAGGATCGGGGAAGAGTTCGTGTGTGTGTCGGACCATCCAGTCAAGATATCCCAAACGTATCCATGACCCTGTCATTATCCTTAACCCTAAACCTAATCACGCCTCTAACCCTACCAACCCTTTCAACCCGAAACAGAAACAAAATAAAGAAGAAAATCTTAAAGAACCGTAAGGGTTCAAAGTTATCGGGACCTACGGAACTTTCCAAGGATCATGTGGCATTGGTAATGGGTCTTAGAGTCTGTTTTGACAAATTGCTCCCTGAGTGTGATAATTATGTTGCCAGGCTTGAGGTAGACATAATTTAGAGCAGGTGCACTTCCGGCGGATTTATAATGGGTTTCACTTTTCTGACACACCAGTAGTAGGGGCTTATGGTGTACGATGTATACATATCCTATGAGTAGCTCAAATTCATTGCCCATACTTTCATTCAGTAGTTCCTCGCCTAGGTCTGCGCCCTGTTCACTGCTATGGATATGATGAGGATGTTAAGGCAGGAACATGGTAAAGTGCTGCTTTTTTTTTTTTTTTTAGTCAGTACGTAACATGTTTTGTCTGAATTCTTAGAATACTGCTAAACAATTTTCAAAATGAAACTACCTGAATTTTATGCGGGAGAAACAAGCCATCAGATACGATTGTACGATGGAAACACTGCTGTGCTACGCAAAAAGACCGTATTCACGCTCCATCAGTTTAGGCGAAATTCCCCCTGCAGCGCCATTTCATAGAATGAAACGTGCTCTGTCGTTCTGTCAGGATCATATTTTAACAATTTGTATTTTTTGTGTTTTGTATTTTGTATACTTCTTTAAGTTTAATCCCATTTTTGCTAATTTGCCTTAGTGTCATTGCAGCCCAGTTACAACTGGAGCAGATACGACTGGGATTCGGACCCGGTACCTTCGGCATGAGAGTTGAGCACCATGCCTGTAGACCACCGTGTCCCCAGGGTCTAATAGCTAGAGGTGCCTTGGTCATCACAGATATTGAAAATTGAATAAAGCAGGGAGCATTGCTAATTCTGTTGGATTTGTTTGTTTGTTCGTTTTCTCTCTCCGTGTAAAATTTCGTATTCTGATGTTCACGGTTTTTTCCGTAATAACACAGAGCAAGTTTTAAAAAGGCCAAGAACTGCTGCTCATCCCTTAACAATAACATTGACCAGCCTTGATCAAATTAGTATCGGGTTTCCCCGTGGACAATGCTCCTAACAGGCTTTCACATGCATTATTTTCATTTGTCAGGGATTTTTTTTTTTTTTTTGCACATGGTATCTGAAGATTACCTCACTGTTCAGACATACAATGGTCCACATAGCGTGTCTGGTCCCTGAAGTGATCGATAAAGAAAACACAGTGACTGTTTAGGTAGTGTGGCCAGATTTGTTTCTGTTTGCGCTGTATTTCGAAATGTTGTAAAGAGTTGGGGGACTGGGTTTGTTGGCCACAATAATTTAAGACGCTGTTGTTAGGGGACCGTATTATTGTACGTAATAAGCTATAAGTGACTAGTGAATTGTAATACAACCCGAGACACAGGATACCGAGACGGTTCAATTCGCCAAATTCCGTCTGTCGACTTGGGCGCGTATCGTATATCATCCATGTCAACAATGCAACAATTGGCAGCCCACCCCTTCATAATAGAACGAAGAAGACTAGTACCGATACCACAGAGCTCTGTGAGTAGCAGTCACCGTGTCCATACGCGCGCATGTTGTGGACATAGTGAAAGAAGGAATGGTCCCGTCTCGTTATTCAGTGTCTCGGATACCTCAGTATTTTCTCTATTCGGCTTTGTAAGTAGACTGCGGTTCCCTACTAGCAGCCCAATCTGAATGAATTATTGTTGGTTGGCGATTTGGCTTCAGTAAAATGTGTCCGAAATTCTCCGCAAATTGGTCAGAAAAAGAAGAAAGAACAAAAATCAGAACTACCACGAGCTTTTCGCGTAAGAAAGAGTTGGCACATAAAAAACAAACGTATTTGCAGAGCCCAACGGGTGTGGACAGACAAACACACGGAGACGTTACTAACAAAACAGGAATGTAAAAAAAAAAAAAAAAATTCCGGATGAGGTCCAGCATGATAGAGTGAGAGGCCAATATTTGGTAGGAATGGTTACGTTTTGTTGACTAGCAGCCTTATATTCATTTGAGTCTTATGGTCAATTGCCTTGACTGCGACTGCCGAGTAAGGGCCTACATGCATTTGTTCCAGCTGCAGCATATAATTATCTTACCCTCACTACGACGGCCGAGCAGCACTCAGCTGTACACAGCAAGGGCTAATGATACATGCACGCTGCAATGATATTTGTCATGGCTTTTCACGTAGCTCAATCGGTGACTACCTGAAGAAAATTGGTTTACTCAATTTCTCCCGAAGAACTGCCTTTGTTCTTTGTTGATTTAGTTTCTGAAGTACATTCGCCCATTAGTATGCATAACGAGTTGTGGTGGTAGAGCGTGCGTCACCAATCAATACAGCAGTGGCGTTTAGGAGGTGTGGGAACATTCTGGTGAATATGACTGACTGCTGGTCATTTGGAATTCTTTAGATCAGTCATGGGCAACCTTTCATTGTGCAACCTGAACATTGTGAGGACACAGAGGGCCGGATGCGCTCACCTGATAGTGTGCATGGAACTGGCGAAATTGGGCTTAAGGCGAAACACCAAATTGCCGAGAAGACCCCTTCAGAGGGAGGACATTTTTCTATGGAAACTGAGATTTGCTTATTACATGAAAAGTTAGCCATTTTCCTGCTTGAAATCGTCTTAGAAATATTTTATTTTGATTTTTAATGAGGTATCAAGATTTCACCTTAAGCCCTGTGCGCCAGATCTCGCTGACACTCAAACCCTTCTATAAGTGAAGTGTTACCTATTTGGATTTGGATTTTTTAGAAAAAAGTTCTTGTTTGGTTTGAAAAAGGGGGCAGGGGTGCGTCTGTGTTTTATTTTTTTGTTTGTTTTGTAACCAGTGTATAAAGGAGTTTTTCAGACAACCTCCGGGGCTGGCCAGCATTGTCTGGCGTATGTTACCCATGTCTTGCTTTAACCCTATTTTACACTCGGGGTCTGCAGCCTCCAGCCACCCACTCTTTTCGTGATAACATCCCTTGACAGCATATTTAATAATAGGGTCAAATCGTTCACAGCGTAATGAGCGTACTTTCATTCTGGAACTCTCTAGAGTACATTACGTAACTGTGGAATGTCACGGCCGGTGATTCAGTGTCGTCCGTACTTTGGCTTTGTTGTGATATGATTGTGTCACACAGACATCACACATAGGCGGGTCCATTCAGACTGAGTGAGAGACGTTTCGAGCCAGCAGCTGCCCTTTTGTTTACTCCACCCCACCCCCCCCTCTCTTTTTTTCTTCTGTGTATCTTGCCCTCCCCCCCCCCTTTCCCCGGGAAGGTGGAGGAGAGGAGGTGCACGTTGGTCTTGACTAGAGTTGGTCTTGACTAGAGACTAGTAAAGAAAAAGAGAGGCGGGAGAGAGGAGGTGATGGATAATCCTGTGGACGCCGTAGGTGAATGAATATTATGTTGTGACAGCTGTGCTACGGTGGAGTGTGGGCGTTTTCACGTGAATGTTCCAGTGTGTTCGTTATCGTGAGTTGTTGTCGTTGAGTCTCGGATTGTTAAGTACCGCTGGTTATGTCAGCTGCGCTTCCCGTTCTTTATTACTGTCTTGCTCGGTTTTAATTTGGCTGCGTCTATGTTTGCCGTATTCTATCTCGGTCGATGAGAAGCGCTAAGTTTTTTTTTTTAAATAATTATCTTTTTGTAGGTTATGTAGCCAAATTGACTCTTTTTTTTTTTGGTGTGTGTGTGGGGGGAGGCGGAGTTCATAGTTAGGCTAAGGATTAGGTTTGGATAGTTATCCACAATACGCCTTCTGTTGGCTGGTAAGTAATAAGTAATGAAACTAGGCCTGTGAGTTAATAAAGGAGGACATGACTTCCTGTGAAGTGACTTCAGTTCTAGACGAATTTCTTCATTTTACGGCTTCATCAAATAGTCACACAAACATGGGTTTCGGAAGCTATGTCGTCGTTATAAAGTTACTGTACTGCACGAACATGAGGTTTTTTATGACGGAGGTTTGAATTTTGCAATCATCTATATGTACTCGAATCGATAGTCAGTTCTTTCCCCTGGAAACAGAAACAGTGGTGATGAAGATATTAGCAAATCAGAGTGTTTTGTTTTCTGTTTCTCTATGTCTTATGCAGAGAATATTCCATTATGTGACTGGATAACGAAATGATTGTTTGCTGAGAAGGGGGAGGGAGATTTTGTCCGTATCAGGAGTCTGTTTTTTTTTTTTCGGTGTTGGAAAGTTGGCAGTTATGCAAAAATCAGCATTAAAGGGAAAGATTTTAAAAAGTTGGAACGTTCTTTTCCGGCGGAGAATACTGAATCCATTGACACGTGACAAAACTGCAGAGCTGTTGGACGAAGTGAGAATGGCGGTTCTCATCGTTGTCCTGCTGACGTGTCATGCATTGCAAAAATGTTAACTGAGTGGTCTTGTCCACAGCATCAGCTCCGCTGTTTTTACGGAAGATGACTTATGAAAAACTCTCTTTGCCCCTGTAGCCGTGAGGAGTGGAGCGGGACGGATGCTGTGGACAAGTATACAGTGGCAAAGAGTATTTTGCATCATTGTCCGTAATAATAGCGGAGCGGAGCGGATGCTGTGGACAAGAGCGGTAAACCGATGAACTGCTTGACGTAGTCATCGAACAAATTGTTAAGATATTATTTTAAAACACGCGCAGCAAGGCTTGAAGCAAAACGTCATACAAGATTACTGAGAAAACAGTTCGGCATTTTCCCCGGACATTCGGAAAACATGAAATAATTGGCAATCTTCGGCCGCACTCACGGCTGAGATTTTCTAGAGCTTTCTGATTTTGACAAGGCATTATTCTGTATGGTCACACGGAGGCCCCCGACGTTGTTAGTCTTCATTCAAATATTTGTTTGAACACACGAGTTTCTTTCGCTACTACAGTTTCCCCTGGTGATTTATGAGTTGCGATCGCGGCGATTGTCATTGGTATTTGCCCTCGCTAAGGCCGTTACAACATGATATTATCCAGAGTATTCACGGGTGAAAGAGTGTTTGTTAAAGATCATTTCATAATTCTATATGAATAATGTGGGTCACGGAAGCGCCGGATATTGCGCTTTGAAGTTTTGCAAAGTTCTATGTGATCTGGGGATTCAGTGGAATGATCGGCTTATAAAACGCCCGTAGAATATTTCATAATGGAGTGCGGGATGACTCTTAGCGAGTTGTTTTCTTTTTCGATATCTTACATAATGACAGTCCATTCATTGAGGCTGTGAACTTAGTTGTGCCAAAAACGATTTTGTGCAATTTATTATACTCACGTTGAATTAGATCCTGGTCGTTTTTTTGGGGAACGCTTGACGGAATCACACTGGAAGTTTTAGGAATATCAACAATTTATAGGCCTCCGCACAGTTCATCCTGTTTAAATTTGCGTTTCTCAGAAATCTTTGCTGTTTACTCTTGCGTAGACATGGTGGAAATTGGATTTCTATAAGTATCGACTGCTAATAAGTGCAGCCCATTGTCTTCAAGGGTAAGTCTTCACGTAAACGCAATGCAGAGTTTATATTTGCAAAATCAACTGCTGATATGTGCAATTCATAGACTTTTTTTTTTTCTTTTAATGAAATCACTCCATACGTAAAAGCAGTGCAAATGTTTGTCCTAGAAATATCAATAGGTGATAATTTAGTGCAGTTCGTATTCTTGTTGGCTTATAGATAAGAAAACAAACACCCTTCACGTGAAAGCAGTGCAAAATTTTGTCCTGGAAATATCAACATGTGATAATTTAGGGCAGTTCGGAGTCTTCTCGGCATAAGGATAAACAATAAAAATGTAGAACACGTGAAAGTAGTGCGAAATTTTGTCCGAGAAATATCAACTTGTGGTAGTTTAGTGCAGTACGAAGTCTTGGCGGCTTAGATTTTTTTTTTTTTTAAATTCTTTTTGTTAAAGCGGTGCTAAATTTTGTCCTAGGAATATCAACAGGTGATAATTTGATGCAATTCGTAGTCTTGTTGGCTTAAGTTTAGTCCTCCGAATATTAAAAATCAATAGGTTTTATCCATAGTCTTGTATGCTTAAAGAACTAATCACCCTGATCGTAAAGGCAGTACAGATTTCAACCCGAGGAACATTCTAAGCCCCTAAACCCAGACGGTGAGGGAGACTAACATTGCGTGAGACCTCCGTATTAATTAGAAGTTCTGGAAATCATCTGGAAGGTTATTTTTCTGTGCCAACCTTACGTACCCGTAATGATGGAACGCCCGAGCTGGTCTAGGTACTACGCCGTCTAGACTGATCAGTAGCGGATGTCATCAGTTTACCATTTATTCCTTACTGATTTATTTGTTTTTGTTACATAGTCCAGTCTAATGGCGTTTTTTATACCGAACTAGTGAAAATTGTTTCGGTGTTGTAGGACAAAAACATACATATTGTACGTTTCCGCGTCAATTTAAGAATGATAAACGACCGCGCTATAGGTCGGTGCTGTACATGGCACACAAATCAAATCTTGACTGGGTGTGACTCGTGAGTTTGGGTTTTACCGCGTGTCGGCACGAGAATGGCCACTTTGTGCCTTTCACGTTCTTATGGGGTACTTTATTTAAATTTGGTATTCAGAGCTTCATCAGTTTGAACTTCATAAATACAATTAAATAGTTCTGTATAAACTTGATTGCATTGGTAAAATTCCGAAAAAAATGTTTTGTATAGTGTAACAGCTGAGGTTGTTCTAGCACGTTATAGTAGGGGGGAGTTAGTTGATCTAACTACAACCCTTTAGAAAACGAAACTATTACAGCTGTAAAATAAACACGAGATCCGACGATAGATTAAATAATACTAAAGTTTAATAACTGTATAGTGAACAATAAATTACTAGGAAGACGCCAGCGAAACTAAATATCTACGCCACACAAAAGGAAACTCACTTACTCACCCCACCAACCACTCACACAGGTCTATATATATAAACATTCCTACAGAAAGTTCCCGAAATAAACGTTACCTTTGCCCTCGCACAAACTAACCAATCACGCATCAATACGTCATCAGGTTACATCACTCAAGGCCAAATCTGGCGTAAACATTCGTTTCCACAACGTTATCGAATGTTCGGGAACATACTAATATTTACTGAACGAGTCAAAACACCTGACAACAAGCGAGCGAGGAAAAAAACTACTCACTAGGAGAAGAAGGTCAGGTCACGGAGTACAGTACACTCTAGCGGTTGTCAAGAAGAAATGAACACATGCTCACCAGTGTAACAAGAAAACGGGGGAGGGCAAGGGATAGCTTGCAGATGCTACACAACTCCCCAATTTAAGTTGAATATTTTTCAACTCCAAAACATTATTCAGCGTCTGCAATATCTTGAAATAACAATCTTACAGTACTCCCAATCTCACAAAGGTAGTTGCTAATTCTATTACAATTATTAACAATTTCAGTGTCTTCCCGAATGTCATCACAAATACAATACAATGCAATGTACTTTGTATCACTAATACCATAACTAATACCATACCGTCATTGCTTCCCAATAGTAAACAGTAAGCCTACTAGTCAAAATAACACAACGCCACCACTGTGGTGAAACAAGGGTCAATGATATTATTACAAATCATATAAGGTGAAACGATGGCCCATCGTTTACACAATGCTTCGTGCACGAATCATAGCATATAACTTGTTGTACATAACATGGTTATCTCCAAAATGTATAACTCATACGTACAATGGCAAAAATACCAATACATACCGACCACTGATCAGGGTCTATCTTCATCATATTAGGTCAAAACAAGTTACAGCAATGCAATATAACACAAACACTGCTTGCTCGCAGTCCCCATTTGGGTTACATTTTCCAAAAATTACACCAAGTTCCATTGGTAACTAATATGACATAGCATAAAATCAAAATGTGACTAACACATCATGACTCTCTATCAGCCATCAATTCAATATTCAGTCACAGATGAACTATGTCCCCAATTACAGTACAATACCGCCGTCCTAGAAATTCATCTAGTAGGCAAAAGTATGGGTTACAATGCATTTCACTGATAGTGTACTACTTTAAAATACCCTGCTCAGGAAATCGGCACAGACATTTTCTCTGCCTTTTACGTAGTGAATCCTGAATCGATAAGACTGTAAAAATAAACTCCATCGTAATAACTTTGGACTGTCAAACTTGGCAGAGTTCAAAAACTCTAATGACCGATGGTCAGTTTGGAGCACAAACTCCTTTCCATACAAATACAAAGTAAACTTTTTTACAGCCCAAACAATAGCTAAACATTCGCGCTCTGAGACCGAATATTTTGTCTCACGAGGCAATAGCTTACGACTAGCATATGCCACAGGGTACAACTTTCCCTCGTGTTCCTGCATAAGACTAGCGCCTAATCCGCGATCTGATGCATCAGTTGCTAAGACAAACTCTTCGGAAAAATCTGGCAAACATAACACGGGTTTGGAGATAATGACATTCTTCAAAGAGGTGTACGCTTTCTCCTGCGTTTCATTGTCACAAATCCCAGACTGGGAGATGTAATAGTTGATGACAGGACGACAATCACGAACAAACAAGTTTAACACTTAACAAAACAATCCATCAGACTCACACATTTATTAAACATAATTATACATATAATAGCGCAGTTACATACATTATATTATCGAAATGAACTGCCGTACAACGGCCTTATTCTCACACACACTCTCCCTCGGATCCACAATCCGGTAGTTACTCCTAAAGGCACTTCGGCCTCAGCCTCTCCCCTCAGGGTCTTAATAGCACATTAATAATTCCATAGCCATCAACATGGCAACAACATAGTATCAGTTCACTAGCCTATCAACATGGCAACAATATAGGATCTCATTCACTCTCATATCTACGTCCCTGTCCGGGCCTGACTGCCACGACTTATGTGCCTCTACTGTCCTGCACTGACAGCCTCACTTCTGGCCTATGTGCGGCCTCCGGCCCTATGATGGCCTATCACTTGTGCTCATCGAGGTGGCTCTTCGGCCCGTCCCCGACACCTACAAGAATAACATTACATTGGTATAATACCCTACCATTTCTATTCACTCCACCTCTCCTTACAATCCATGAAGCGTACACACACTAGTTCACCTTTCACTCACCACACATCTTACGGTAACACACCTCCATCGGAGTACACACTACTCACTCGCGCTACAAATCCCTGAACTCACTTTCATCTATCGCTCATGGCGCACATTGCTATATCCCATATCAAGGACTTCCACATTCCTCACATATACTTATTTACATCATGGTAATAGACGAATATAATATAATACATCAATCATAATAATCAATCAACGTTCTACATACCAGTCATTACTGGAACAACACTCATCCGTCTCCCGACTGCTTTCACTTATGTCCGCCCGCTGGGCTCTTATTCACAGGTCCGCTCCGTCGGACCTTCTAACTTGCAGTGATAGTAATATCGCGCTTTCGCCTCATTCAGACCCCCCCACTACTCACAACAGCACGCTTAACTTGCTGTCTACTGTGAGTCCTTCTTACTCTACACCCGCTCTGTAGCAATCCCCTTAATTGCACTCACTCCACTCGTGACATTCATCCCACTGAACTATATTGGGCTGACCCTTTCTAAGTAAATCAGACAATGGTGATGCAATCGCTGAAAAGTTAGGAATAAATTCATGGTAATATCCCACCAATCCTAAGAATGCTCTCACTTCCTTCTTAGTGGTGGGTCTGGGTGCGTCTCGTACCTTACATACATTCTCTTCTAACAGGCCAATCATACCTTCTCCCACTAAGTGTCCAACAAAGTCTACTTCAGACGTTCCAATCAGACACTTCGATGGTCTTGCAGTTAATCCAGCTTGGTCCATCCTCTGCAGTAAGTCCTTGAGAGTCTTCACATGCTCGTCGAATGTCTCTGTATGAATCAGCAGGTCGTCCACATATGCTGTCACATTGTTCATTCCACGGATCAATGGCTTTACGATCCTGTTCAGCGTGGCTCCTGAGTTCATCATCCCAAAAGGCATCCGAGTGAATTCATAGTGTTCGCCCATGGTGACGAACGCCGTCTTGGGAATGTCTTGCTCTCGAACTTTCACTTGCCAGTATCCCTTGCTCAGGTCAATCCGAGAGAATAATTTTCCTCTCGAGAGACTCTGAAACACTTCTGATGGCGCTGCTGTCGGATGAGGGTCGAATACTGTGATCTTGTTTAACCTCCTGTAGTCGATGCAGACTCGGTTGGATCCGTCCTTCTTCTTGACGACAACAATAGGTGAAGCATAAGCTGATGAGCTCCTTCGAATGATGCCCAGCCGTTCCATGGTGGTAAGCTCCTCCTTCAAGGAGTCGCGCATAGCGTAGGGCACCGGGTATGGTCGTTGACGAACTGGTACTTCTGTCGTCAGGTCGATGCGATGTTCACCCAACTGGCAGCATCCAGGGAGATTGGTGAAGACGTGCTGGTAATTCTTCACCACATCGCAGAGTTCTTGACGTTGTTCCGATGTCAGTTGCGTTCCATACTGGACATCTCTGTAGCCTTCATTCTGGTTCCAGCTTCCTAGGTCGGCAAGGTCCTCCGTCGTTCCACTGTTGTCGCCTTCCAGGTCGCAGTCCTCGATGGTTGTCATGCCAGCTGATTCCACGGGTTGACTCTTGTCCATCATGTCCTCCTCTGCCAGTACAGTCTCAGCACTATCACCGCCGCCGTCCTTTATGGCGTTGACATGTTCAGGCGTGGTATCTCTCCTACTGTTGTCCATCCCACACATCTCGGTCACAATAGGTCTCGGTTCCATTGCCACTGCTGCTGCTTTTGACGTCCTTGGAATGTATCTCTTGAGGAGGTTGGCGTGCAAGGTCTTTTCTTTTGCACCCATCTTGACTCTATAGTCGTTAACACCGACAACTGAGACTACCTTATATGGTCCCTTCCATTGGACTAGGAGCTTGTTAGTGTTCGTCGGCAGTAGCACCAACACTTCATCTCCGGGGCGGAACTTCCTCTCTCGCGCCTTCCGGTCGTAGTAGGTCTTCTGTCTACCTTGAGCCTTGGAGAGTTCTTCCGTCGCTAACTTCCATGTGTCCTCCAGCCTCTCACGTAGTTCCATGACGTACTGGTAACTGGTCTTCGTTTCCGGCTCCTCTACGTCCTTGGTCCATAGTTGTCGTAAAATGTGCATTGGTCCTCTCACAGTTCTCCCATACAGCAACTCGAATGGGGCAAACTTGGTCGACTCTTGGGGAACTTCATGATATGCGAAGAGCAGCGGGTTGATGTATCTGTGCCACTGCTTGGGTTGCTCTGCGCACAGTCGTCTCAATGTTTTCTTCAGTGTGCCGTTGAATCGCTCCACCAACCCGTTGCACATAGGGTGGTAGACTGTAGTGGTCGACTGTCGAATTCCCAGTAGTCTATTCGTTTCCTTCATGACATCTGACATACACTGGGTCCCTTGGTCGGACAAGATCTCTTCGGGCACACCCAAACGGCTGTAGATGTTCACTAAGGCTTCTGCTACCGTTTCTGCGTCGATCTTCTTCAAGGGTGTGGCTTCGGGGTAACGAGTAGCGTAGTCTATATACACCAGGATATACCGATGTCCACCTTCACTTGGGGGGTCGATAGGTCCTACTAAGTCCACGGCCACTCGCCTAAATGGTACGTCCACTACTGGCATACTCTGCAGGTGCACCTTCGGGGTCGCTCCTTTGTTCACCGTCCTCTGGCATATGTCGCATGAGCGGCAGTATCTCGCGACGTCACCTTCAATTCCAGGCCAATAAAAATTGCTCATAACTCTGTCTTTGGTTTTCTTCACGCCGAGGTGTCCTCCGACGATCGAGTCGTGGGCTACACTCAGTACATACTCTCTCAGTTTTTCGGGTAGTACCACTTGCCTTATAACCGTCGCCTGTCTCAGGTCCTTGTAGATCCGGTACAGTACTCCTCCATGTTTCTCAAAATGAACAGATTTATTGCCTCTATTAGTTGGGATCTTCTTCTGCTCTAACTTCCTAATGACTTCGTCTTCTTCTTGGAGTCGGATAAGTTCCTCTCTATCCACTCCCGCGTGCCGTTCTGCCCTCGGCACCTTCAGCGACGTAGACCGGTCCTTCCTCTTCTCCTGGGCCCTCGTGGTCACCGCTCCTACCATCACCTCAGTATCAGGGTCGTACGGATCCTTCGCTCCGTCCACGTTCCCGTCTACTAGGTCGCAGATGGTCTCCGGGAGACACAGCGCCGTCACTTTGCCCGTCAGGTAAGGCGTCTTCACGTCGATAACGGCTTCCTCCGCCGCTAGCAAGGAGTTATCGATCCTCGCGATAAGTTTCTTCCCACCGGTGAGCTGTCCGTCGTCCACCAGTGCTCGCCGCACCACTACACCTTCACAGCCGGTATCTCTTAGGACATCTACCGCTCGATTTCCAATCAAGCCCTTCATCACTGGTAACTTCAGCTTCTCCACGGTCCTTCCGTCACTGCATCCTCCGCAAGTAACAGGCACCGCTAACTGTAGCTTCCCGTCCTTCATTACCGCTTGAACGTTGATGCTGGTGTCAGCCGTCGTCACCTCTTGTCTTGACGACTCGTCCGCCGCTATAACTACGGCCGCCGCCGCCTTGTTCGGCTTGCCTCGTCCCATATCCTTCTGGGCTGGACACATCCTCCGAACGTGGCCTGGCTTTCCACAAAGGTAACATTTCAACTCACCTTTGTCGTTTAACTTTGCACGACACTCCGTCGCCTTGTGTCCCGGCCTCTGGCACCTATGGCAGACCTGTGGGCTTCTGTCTCCGTTGGGCCTCTGTCGCACTGGCCGGCTCTGCAGTCTGGCGCTCCCGCTGAGCGTCCGGTTCCTCGCTACCAGGTACGCCTCCGCTGAATCTGCGATGTCCTGTAGCGTCTTTGGTTTCCTCTCCCTCACATGGGTTGCAAGGTCTGGTGGGCAGGCCTCCATGAATTGCTCTCTGACGAACAGATCTCTCACTCCTTCGTAGGTCTCCTCCGTCTTCGACAGCTTTATCCACCTCTCTAGATAGGTCTTGATCCTGGTCAAAAACATTCCAACATCTTCTCCATCTTCAGGCTTACCTTGTCTGAACATGAGTCTGTATCCGTCCTCTGACAGGTTGTACCTCTTCTGCAACGCTTCCTTGACCTTGTCGTAGTCCTTGGCTTCGTCGATCGGTAGTCTGCAGAAGCACTCCAAAGCTCTCCCGGTCAGCAGGGCAGACAGTGATGTCGTCCAGGTGGATCTGGGCCATTCAGCTGTCTCGGCAAACCTCTCAAACCGCAGCAACCAGCTATTCAGATCGTCCTTCTTGTCCTGAAATGCAGGTAGCTTGGGTCTCTTAGAACTGGCGTGGTCGTCGGTCTTCTGCGCTGAGTCGTTGCCTCCACGTTGCTGGCGGATCTTCTCCATCTCCAACTCGTGGTTCATCTCCTTCTCCCGAGCCTGTCGTTCAGCCTCCTTCTCCCGAGCCTGTCGTTCAGCCTCCTTCTCCTGTCGTTGAGCCTCCAGCTGTCTTTCTCTTTCTAGGCCTTCACGGAGGTAGTCCCGTCTCTCCTGCCCAGTGAGCTCCATAGCGTCCGCTTCCTGGCTAAGCCTTCCAATAACCTCCGACATGTTGTAGATAGCTTGTCGATGATATTCTACAATAAACTATGTAAATAAATCTAGTAATTTAGATCTGGTCCGTTCGAATATGGTCGGATCCCGGACGAGCCCCCAATATGTAACAGCTGAGGTTGTTCTAGCACGTTATAGTAGGGGGGAGTTAGTTGATCTAACTACAACCCTTTAGAAAACGAAACTATTACAGCTGTAAAATAAACACGAGATCCGACGATAGATTAAATAATACTAAAGTTTAATAACTGTATAGTGAACAATAAATTACTAGGAAGACGCCAGCGAAACTAAATATCTACGCCACACAAAAGGAAACTCACTTACTCACCCCACCAACCACTCACACAGGTCTATATATATAAACATTCCTACAGAAAGTTCCCGAAATAAACGTTACCTTTGCCCTCGCACAAACTAACCAATCACGCATCAATACGTCATCAGGTTACATCACTCAAGGCCAAATCTGGCGTAAACATTCGTTTCCACAACGTTATCGAATGTTCGGGAACATACTAATATTTACTGAACGAGTCAAAACACCTGACAACAAGCGAGCGAGGAAAAAAACTACTCACTAGGAGAAGAAGGTCAGGTCACGGAGTACAGTACACTCTAGCGGTTGTCAAGAAGAAATGAACACATGCTCACCAGTGTAACAAGAAAACGGGGGAGGGCAAGGGATAGCTTGCAGATGCTACATATAGGTCTGAAAAGAAGTTTGTAAAGTGTGTAAAAGTTTGAAATCAGTTGTAGATCGCAGCCCCTTGCGGAAAGGCCACGACGCGCTGTGAATTAAAAAAAAGTTAATAAAAACGTGCATAAAATGATGTTCAAGCAGAAAAATCAAACTTCTAGCGTTATTGTTGTTGTTGTTGTTGTTTTGTAATTGTGCCCCTATGAAGTTCGTTCTCAATGGCTCTGTGTGATATTATAGCTTAAACCATTATTTCATTGGAGAGAAAACAAGCTGTGTTTTTACTGTTGTTGAGTGGAGTTGTGTACGAAGATTATTCATAGGCATTGCGGACAGCATCTACACCAACTTGGGCGTTCCATCATTCCCGGTACTTAAGTTTGGCAATGAAAAATAATATCCTTCCAGATGATGTCCAGGAGTTCTAATTAATACTGAGGGCTCACGCAATGTTAGTCTCCCTCACCGTCAGAATTTTTGGCAGTAAATTAATGGTTATTCAAATGCGATTTGTGTACGCAGGCATTTGTTCAAATCTAGTGATCATTCAAAAATGTTGTTTGTAGGCAAGTTGCTATTACTGTTTTTATTGTTAAAGGTGGGCGGTGGCCTTTGTGGTCGTTCCGGGACATTCGTGTGTTATGCCCAGTTTTTAATGGTTGTATTTTTTAGTTGGGTATTAGCCTGTGTGATCAATAAATAATCCGCGCGAGTATAATTACGTGTACCCGGAAGACCAGAGGTACAAAACGGCAGATTATAGAGGGGTAAATCAAGCGCGAGTGGCCGACAGGAAATTACGGGTGAACATTCAGCGACGGTTTGGGGGAATTTTTGTGGGTAACCAGACCGAGTTATCCGTCCCTGTGCACAGTTACTGAGAATTGTGTCCCTTGGCGATTAATGAACTAATTGAGGGTGGACTGACATGTTTGTTGGCAGCAAAAATTTCTGTGTAATTTAGACGGACAAACAAGGCGTGAATAAAATCAGTAATCCGCGGAAATCTGTATACCCAGGACAGTTGGCAAACAAGACGGATATATTCTCTCTGTCTCTCTCTCTCTTGCTCTCTCTCTCTCTCTCTCTCTCTCTCTCTCTCTCTCTCTCTCTCTCTCTCTCTCTCTCTCTCTCTCTCTCTCTCTCTCTCGCTCTCTCTCACTCTCTCTCTCTCTCTCTTTCTCTCTTCTCCCTCTCTCTCTTCCTTTCTCTCTCTCTCTCTCTCTCTCTTTCTCTTCCCCTCTCCCTCATAGGGAATACTTTTTTATTCTGTATGCCAACCACTGAAGATTACAGTAATGGACCCTATAGTCCAGCATGTTTGACCATAATACACTACAATATGGTACGCTAATGTAGCAAGTTGTTGGTAATTACAGAATATTGGGATTTATACATTACTTGTCCCATACTTGGTCACATAAGATATGGAGCATGGCGAATAAAAATGTCTCTGTCTCTCTGCATCTGTCTGTCTCTCTCTCCCTCTCTCTCTCTCTCTCTCTCTCTCTCTCTGTGTCTCTCTCTGTCTGTCTGTCTCTCTGTCCCCCCCCTCTCCCCTCCCTCCATCCTTTCTCTCTCCCTCTCTCTCTTTTTGATAGAGGATCATGAAAACGTTTGCAACAAGTTGAACCTCCTTTTTTTCGTTCTTTCGTTTTCTTTTCGTTTTTCCTTTGTTTTTGTTTTTTTTTCTTTTTTATCTATCTTTCTTTCTTTCCCTTTCTTTCTTTCATTCTTTCTTTCTTTCTTTCTTTCTTTCTTTCTTTCTTTCTTTCCCTTTCTTTCTTTCTTTCTTTCTTTCTTTCTTTCCCTTTCTTTCTTTCCCTTTCTTTCTTTCTTTCTTTCTTTCTTTCCCTTTCTTTCTTTCTTTTTTTCCCTTTCTTTCTTTCTTTCTTTCTTTCCCTTTCTTTCTTTCTTTGCCTTTCTTTCTTTCTTTCTTTCTTGCTTTCTTGTTTTCTTGCCTTCTGTCTTCCGTGCCTTCTTTCTTTCTGCCGTGTTCTTTCTTTCCTACTTTCTTTCTGTCTTTTTCTTTGTTTGTCTGTTTCTTCCCTTTTATACATTGTTTCTTTCTGTCGTCGTTTCTTTCTGTAATTTATATGAAGAAATAAATAACATGCACGTCATGTTAATTTGCGTAATTCAGCGCATGTTCTGTCTGGTTTCTCCAGGAATGAAAGATAAATAAATAATTGGCTTGATTGATTCATCAAGTTGTCCATTTGGACATCGTCGTCGCTATGATATCTCGATAATGACGTTTTATATTTGTATATTTATTTTATTATGTTATATATTTGCACTTTCGTTATTTTATTTATTGTTATCATTATTATTATGACAGGTTGTTCCTCTAACTCAAGGAATAAACAGATGCAATTTTTAAAGTTGAGTTTCGATAGGTGTGTGAATTGAGGTGCAAGATGACCTTAATTTTCCTGTCTTACTTTTTGGCGTCTACTGGAAGAAAATTCGTTGGCGGAACACTTTTCTTCTGTTCAGTTCAGTTGTGGTTCAAAATCAACGAACGTTTTCAGAATACAGCGAACCTTTTAAAATATGCCCATTTTAACCTTTACGTCCTTTTATGCGTAATGTGATACTGTGTAGAATTTGAGGCGCAGCAGTTAAAAAGCCTTTCATGATTACATTGGGGGCATTATTATTATTATTATTATTAATGTCAGTAGATGTTGTTCTGACATAGTGTTCAGTTTGTTGTGTCAGTAATAGGTGGGAAATAGACGAAGTGCTGCCAGTGTGCTATTTTATTAAATTTTATCATTTTTATTCACGTGTGCAATGTTTGTGTTTTGGTGTTTATTTGACATAATGATTATTTCCGTTGTTCAGATTTACTGTAGCGTTTGATGGTGCAAAACATACGTTACACCAGTTGTTGGGAAAATATGTATGTATGGGTCCCTGTAGTAAACCGACTTCGTTACTTGTAGTGGCATAGTGGTTAGCGGGCTCATGTCTGGTGCGAGTGATCGAAGTTCGGATCTTTCTCGAGGCAGGGCAAAGAAGGAGGAGGGGGGGGGGAAGTAATTTTTTCTTGCGGCCGGTGTTTTTAAAGCACTGAATCATCGGCGGCATGGTGAGGATTTTGGGGGGGGGGGGGCAAGGGGGAGATGGATGGAGAGACCAAACTTGTCAAATTAAATATAGCCGCATTTCTCAGAAGAGGGGTGAATGGGAAATCCCGGCAAAGCAGACCCGTAATATAATGTGCATGACTGTTGCAGGAAATCCATTCACTGCCTGTTATTAATGTTGATTTCTTTGAAGGTCTGTGTGTTGGTCGAAGGCCCCAGTGCGTTATAACGTCGGAAAATATCACAGCAACTGATGTAACATAGTGAGGGGTGAAACATACCGATGATTGGTGTAGGTGCCAGACTGGTGGTTCGCCGCCCATAAATTGTGCATCACACTAATATACTAGGCACTGCCCACGCACACACCGCGGTGCACTATTTGTGGGCGGCAAGCCACCAGCCTGGCGCCTACACCACCCTCGGTCTGTTTCACTCCTACTACGTCGCCGGGGAGTGTCTTTGCCAGCACTAGTGATGCATTGAACGTCAGCCAGTAATGAGTTTCTTCCATCTTTGCAAAGTTCTCTGTAAATATTACATAATCTGGAACTGTGGGCGTGCATTGTTATGATTGTTGTCAGTAATAACTGTCCAAGGGCATGGGGAGATACTTTGTAAAGAACGCACCTTGAAGTCGCTGGATAAAGGCTAGATGGAATTGATTATATCTACGGCATGTAATACCCCGGGACGTGTGGGAGATTGAGGGGGGGGGGGGGAATAGGCTTTTCAGAGATCTACATTAATTTGTCTCCAGGCAGACAGTTCACACAAATAGATCTATTGATTATATATCTTGACTTTCTTTAAAACTGAAACTAAACTCTGATTAGTGCAGAGGCATGATGTTTTTTTCCCCGTTTAATTATGAGGGTTTTTGTTGATTTAGTACATATGTGAGTGGATTTGACGTAATCAGACTTTAGGTGAGAGACCAAATTCCAGAGAAAACCCTTCCAAAAGGGGAAAATTTATCTATGGAAATTGAGATTTGCTGATAACATGAAAGATAAACCATTTTTCTGCATTCAGTTAAAACATTTAGCTTGAAATTATGCTACAAACATTGTATTTTGGTTTGGTCACAAATGACATTTATTTTGGCATCTGGGGTCTACAGGCATATTGCATTTACACGACATACCTATCCTTTTCATATTTAGATTTGTATATCATTGTGCCATTTCTAAATCTTCACGTCTAGCACTCTGGACCCTACTCACTACTTGTTTATAGTTCTCTCCATCTCTCGCTGCCGAGTGCTTGGCCTAGACTAATCTTCCCCAACCTGCACATTTTTCCACTCTTAACACAGTGAGTAGTGAAGCTGTTTTGATGGGGGGGGGGGGAAGGCGTGGGAGTAGAAGAGGGAATATTGGATTACCCTGTTTTCATATTTATCATGTCAGTCAGTTCCCATTAGGGTTTTAGGGCTCGTCCGTACGATAACAGCTGTGTTGTTCTGTGCACGGTTTACTGATGAGATATCTGGTCTTCAATACGTGGAAGGTGCGAAGCAGGTTTGTATAGTGGTCTGTCTACAATGCGCCAGCGCACTGCTACCTGTATTCTAATTTCTGCGCTGTGGTTGAGATAGACTCTGCTTGTTTTCACATCAGTAGAATGACCAATCACTGCATTCAGTTTCAGGGTTTCACTTTTAATTGCTTTGTGGCACAAATATTGTACATTTGGTCTTTAATACGTGGAGGGTTCGAAGTTTGGCTGTTTATGGATCTGTCTGTAATGTGCCAGCATATTGCTGCCGGTGTTCTAATTTCTGTATTGTTGTTGGGATAGACTCTGGAAATGCCTTGTTTTCACATCAGTGGAACGGCAGATCATTGCACTGAGTTTCAATCCATCTTGATATCCTGATTGCTTTGACGCAGAGATTATGTGCGTCACTGGATCATCCACAGAGAAAAGTTTACAACGCTGAGAAGCTAATCGGGCAATTGGACGCGTCTTGATTTTTCCAGAGCTGAATAAAGAGGCAATTTGTATTGCTAGTACAAAAAACAAAAAAAAGTCATTTAAATTTGTGTCACGAGATTGGAGCCGGGATAATTGGGTTTTCCACATTTGTAACACTTCGGGAATTCCCGATAATGAGACCACGCTAATTAGGCCATACGAGCTAGCTAATTGAAAAGGATGATGATGAATGCACATGTATTCGATAGGTGTTTGTTGAAGTCGAAGTGCTATTCTGTGTAAGCAAGACGGCGGTATCGGTCTCAATAATGAGTTAAATACCTAATTTCTTTTCTGGTCTTTGGAAAATTAATGATTCTCTTTGGTTGCCTTGAATTTTTAATGTCGGTTCTGGGTGTATTTTTTCATTTTTGGTGTAAATATGCCCCGAGCCGACAAAACTGTGTTCAAAATTATGATTGGATCTGACGAAATCGGGCTTAAACTGAAAGACGAAGTCCCGGAGAAAACCCCTCGGGGGGGGGGGGGGGGAGGGGTTGTGTTCTATGGAAATTGACAGTTGCGTAAAACATGAAAGATTAGCCACTTTTCTGCAGTCAGTTAAAATATGTTGCTTGAAATGGTCTTATAAATATTTTATTTTGATTTTTTAAAAGAGGTATAAAAGATTTCACCTTTAGCCCGGTTTTGTCAGATCCGCCCACAATGAACAAAGGGGACAGGCGCCAGAAGACTATGTACATGTATTGTGTTTAACGTTTAGACTGCCAAGATCTATATAAAACAATGTTTCGTATTGACAACTTACTCTTGCCCGTGGTTGTTCATAAATATAAGATGATTTCTTTGTAATGTTTATTTTGATACAATAACAAAAAGGTTCCTGCCCAACATAATCCTCAGGATAACCTAATGTGCGTATTTCACGCTTGTCCAACGAAAGCTCCAAGCCTACGGATGCATGGAGGAATTATTTTCTGGCATAGACCCACAGCGCATCTTGTCCTTCCTGGGGGGAGGATGAAATCCTAATTTATCTACAAATGGTTTGAAAGAATTTTAATGTGTATATACAAAATTCATTCTAGATCTCCCTTTTTCAAAACTGTACCAATGAAACTATTTTATACGGGTCTTTTCTCGTGAGATCTTCATTTGTGAAATTTTAATTGATCAAGCTCAAAGAATCAAGCCAGAGTAAAATACCCCCAAAAAACAAAAAACTGTTAAGGGCGTCAATTGGCCGTTTTCATGCCGACATCCTGTTAAACCCAAACTCATCCATCCATCCATCCATCCATCCATCCATCCATCATCTTCCGCATACGGAACATTTTCTTTATCATTACGTCCTGATCGGTTACCCGAAAGTCAAGCGGTAGTTTTGCTGGTACTTGAACTACATTCACCACCTATGTATCCCGATGGTTTGTCTGGGCCGCAGAAATATATGTCTCATATCGATTTGATCGATTGGGCGCTAGATTTACATCATGACACAGCAGAATTTCTGTACATTATACTGCCGTGTGATTTATGTATGTGTGAAACGTGTGTCATACTGTGATCTCCTCTGTCATGGCACTATATGAGTGGTTTATCTATTTGTTTTCTGCGTACGTGATATCTTCAGGAACTTGTTCCATATTTTGGGAGTAATCATTGTGGGATATTTTCAATGACTTCTAAAGATTTTTTATGGGACATTTGTTAGAAAATTTAACTGCTATTGCTATGTATGGGATGTTTTAAGGAAAACTTAACTGCTATGTATGGGATGTCTTAAGGAAAATTTAACTGCTATGTATGGGATGTTTTAAGGAAAACTTAACTGCTGTGTATGGGATGTTTTAAGGAAAACTTAACTGCTATGTATGGGATGTTTTAAGGAAAACTTAACTGCTATGTATGGGATGTTTTAAGGAAAACTGAACTGCTATGTATGGGAATGTTTTAAGGAAAAATTTCGGGATATATTTGGAAAATTTTAAAGATGGTTTTGTGGCACAATTGAAGGAACATTTAAGCATAATTTGCTGCATATTGTAAGAAAATGTTAAACGTCACAATCATGTGGGATATTTGGAGATAATGTTAAGCATACAATCAAATGATGCTCGGTTGTGTGATGTAGGCTCAGATGCTTTATAGAAATCTTTATCCTATCCTTCCTATTGTTGTATTCCAGTTGGGGTATCATCTTTAGTTTGCCACATCACGGTCTTGAAAGTATCGATTGCCGACGTGACATGAAGTGTTTGAAAGCATTATTGATCCCCAGGGATGAGCAGCTATGTTTCCAGCGTACTTTGTTCTCCTTGTTCTCTGCTCTGGATTTCTCCGTTATGTACTTGATGACACGTGTTAGCAATTTATTCCACTGTCAACTGTACCGGCTATTTGTCAGTTTCATGCGTTATGAAATATTGAGGACTTTGTACCGATGTTTCCCCTTTGCTTAGCTATGGAGTTTGTGTTCGGAGTTGAAAGACGCTGTGAGTGTTCCACATTCTGATGTAATTGGTATCAACTAATACGGATTGCCTATGAGGCATACCACCACACCCCACTCTCTATCTATCTATCTATCTGTCTGTCTTTCTCACACGCACACATACACACATACATAGAGAAAGAGAGAGATGGAGATTCCTTGTTGTAAAGGATTGATGTTATAAAATACTCAGCTTTCCATATCGTTCTCATCATTTTTAGCCATTGAGTTTGGAGATGGCGTCGAAAGACATTCAGAGTTGTCAAGCTGACCAAAATTTATTGTATTATTGACTTCCACTCATTGCCCGAATCACACATTGGATCTCTCTCCTGTTATAAATGTATGTGGTCACTGAGGTAAAGAAGACATGAATCATTGGTTCTCATTAGCTATTGTCTTTAAAATGTGTTGGGAATTGCACATTGTGCGGCTGTGAAGTCTAGTATTGCATGAAGGCGCTGTATACAAATCGATCTGAATCAGGCCAGGCAAGCTGAGACCAGATCTTTCCGGGAGTTATTTTGTCATTTAACAGGGAGGTCATTTTCCCTAGATTGTCGTGCTTTGGGCTGGTGGTGCACGGGGACAATTCTGTTTTTGCGTCAGTTTTGACTTGGTATGGAAGTCTATCTGACCATCATTTGAGTTCACACCGTTTTGACGCCCCCGAACTTATGAGTCAGACTCGGTTCGGTCTTGCTACTGGGCTTTGGCTTTGAGTTTGGGTATTACGGTGGGTCGGCAAGAGAACAGCCACTTTGCGCCCTTCACGGTCAATTTGGGTAATTTATTTATGAATGATTGGGTATTACGGTGGGTCGGCAAGAGAACAGCCACTTTGCGCCCTTCACGGTCAATTTGGGTAATTTATTTATGAATGATATCAGCGTTTCATCAAGTTAAGTATCACGAATAAGATTAAATAGTTTCGCAATACGCTTTATTACATTGGTAAAATTAAGTTCTTTTGTCTAGATCTGAAAATAGTTCTGTACAAGTTATTAAATCAAGTTGTAGATCTTAGCCTCATTCAGAAAGGACAAGAGGCGCTATCGGTCCACGTCAGAATATAATTCTTTCATTGACACACAGGCATAGTGTTGCTTCGGATACCTATGAAATCTGCACATTCAGTTAAAATGTGTTCGATTAAAAGTTGCCAATTGCATGCCGCGCATTCGGCGGGGATACCCCTTTGTGAGTTAAAAAACGAGGGGTGTTTGAGGTGGTTATGCAAGGTTCTTTAACTCCAACAGTTCACATCCCACACTAAGGCCGAGACAAAAGAGTATTGACTCAGTGTGCCAGCAGTCTTGGCTATCTTCTCTTTACGTCACGGCTCTGGTTTTCTACATTATCATTTCTATTTATATAGTGTTTGATCGTAGATGCTGTATTGATCACGCATTGATCGCAGATTGCACAGATATGGGGGTCTGGAAAAGATGTAGATCAGTCGAGCAGTGGTATTCATTTTTGCAAGCTTTGACAGAGTGGAGACAAAGCATGTTTTGTTTTGTTTATAATGTTGGTCTGTTGGGTTTTTTTTTTCTTGCTTCGATCTTTTTTAATTAAAAGGTTTTGTAGCGAAATGATTGAGCCACCGATCCTCGGATTCCTTTACTGCTTATCTGCAGAACAATATAAAATAAGGTGAGAATGACTTTATTATTCCATGGTGGAAATTCTCGTTCACAGAGCGTTTAAGAGCATACACAGAGCACGTCACTCAGGCATCATTACATAAACATATCAGTTATCACAACTCAGTAAACGCAATTAAAGGCATACATGAAGTGACATGTTAAAGGACCTTAGTGAAATGTGGCATACATCTAGTTTAAACTGTCTGGTTGAGGCGAACTGCAAAAGCGGTAGTGATGTAGTACATGTAGTTATATTATCAAGCATTTGATTAAATGGAAAATTTAAAATATTGTTTCGTTGAAAATAAATTTTTAAAAAGTACATTAAATTTTACAGCGGACCAATGGGACCAGGGTTTGTCACAGTCTTTTGCTGGGGATCTGCGAGAGGCACCGAGTGATGTTCTCAGAAATGGTGTTTACAGCATGCAATATATTACACGTGCCAAAAATCTCGGATCCGGGTCTAGTCTGAATTATACATATATAATAAAGCTGTGTCTATCCTTAATACATGTAACAATTATAGCAGTGTGTCTGGCCATTTTTCCTAATAATTAATTTTTTTGTGTGTGGGAACGTAATATCCAGAATGTGTTGCAATTGTATAAGGACGCGTGAGTCATAATGTTTAATATTCCATGAGCAACCAGTTATTCACCAATGACAGTTTCTTGATTTCTCTGTGTGTGTGTCTCTCTCTCTCACTCTCTCTGTCTCTCTCTCTCTCTTTCTCTCTCTCTCTCTGTCTCTCTCTCTCTCTTTCTCTCTCTCTCTCTATTTCTCTGTCCGTCTCTCTTTCTCTCTTTCTCTTTCTCACTTTCTCTCTCCGTTTTGTCTCTGCATCTGTCCTCTCTCTCCCTCACTATCTATCTATCTATCTATCTATCTATCTATCTATCTATCTATCTATCTATCTATCTATCTATCTATCTACCAATCTATCTATCTGTCTATCTATCTATCTATCTATCTATTTATCTATCTATCTATCTATCTTTCTATCTATCTATCTATCATTCTATCTATCTACCAATCTATCTATTTTCTATCTATCTATCTATCTATCTATCTATCTATCTATCTATCTATCTATCTATCTATCTATCTGTGTCTGTGTGTCTGTCTGGCTGTCGGTCTGTCTGTCTGTCTGTCTCCCCCCCCCCTCCCTCTTTGTCTCTCTTCCCTCTCGCTCCGCTCTCCCTCCTTCTCTTTTATCTGTGCATCAAGCGTGACTTTACATCAAAAAGCCATTCGTTTATATTCAGCGAGGTTTAGGCGGTCCAAGACAGGCGAAAGGTTGGGCTGACCCGATCCTGAGGACACCCCCACCCCACCCGTGCATGATCAGGTTTCGATCGGAAGTCGCACAAGAAATATCTCTGCCACCAGTGAACGCTGAGAAATCTTTGTCGAGTCCTAACGAGAGGAGAGAAAGAAATTTAAAAAATGCAAAAAATGAAAACCAATAACGTAGCTTGGCATCAGCAAATCCTCTCTCATTCATTCCTAGCCCGCTTTGATTAGGATTCCCAATGACCCTTCCTACATTTCAGTGTAGGAATCGCCGCTTTCTTTATTTTTCTGGGCTGTTGCCCAACAAGACAAAAACAAGACATATCATAGCTCAGCCACAAGGACAAAGGGCCCCGTCAGTGGAAGTCGTGATACCTCTCCCGTCGTGAAAAGACGCTGAATTGAAGACAGAAAGAAATACAGGGACCATCAGATTTCACGTCCTCCAAAGGGAAACCTCCCAAAGAGGTTAGACTGGACTTTCTCTGAAGTCTTTCCGCTCGGACCTATTTCAAAATCATTGAAGTAGTCCCAAGCGGAGTTTTTTTTTCCTTGAGAATTTGCCTGGGAATCACGGCAGCCGCCTAGAGAGCGACATTTGATCAGGAAGAGTAATGAGACTGACTGG
>OZ007574.1:46874342-46884342 GCA_963931925.1 Onchidella celtica
TTACAAAACATGCAGAAACAGAACAAATCTCATTCCTAGCAACTGACAACACACACAAAGGCACACACACACACACAAACACTATCTCTCCCTCCTCTCTCTCTCTCCTTCACACACACGCACAAAACACCAATACATATCAGACTACACATCAAAGTGTTTTCTGAAGAGATAGGTTTTCACTTCAGATCTAAAAAGTGCCTCGCTTTCTATGTTTCGAATATTTATATTTTTAAAGCTGTTCAGTGCCATAGGCTTTTGCACGTCTGTCAAAAGAAGGAACATTTTGGTTATAATAGTCCAGGTGGGATAGCAGCGCAGACTCATCGCAATTAGCCCGAGGCTGGCCCTCCTCTCCAGGGTGACAGCACCGCTGGAGGCCAACCGCTCCCAACCACGGCGTAGCCAAACATGTCCCCACACACCTGTTCAGTTCGATCCGAATGGACATAAAGTCCTGGCCAGCTAGAGCGAATCTCCGGACGTGAAATGTGTCCAATGTCCTGGCTTCCCCCACGGTTTGAACCATTTTCCCGACCGGAAGTGAATGTTGTACGGCAACCCGGACGCGACTATAATGTTCCTAATGTGTCTCTTAAACCCTCTCGCGAGTTAACACGTTCAATATCTAAACTTTTTGTGGATCATTCCTCGGTCGTGCCTACCTGTGTGCTCTTGAACAGCCAGTAAGGCGCACAACCACATTTCACTTCTCTGTGGCAAATAATTATCAGAGACATCCGCTCAGCAGTCTTCCAGACTATAGCTCATAAAGGGATTTTCTTATATTTTTGTCTCATGCCAAATTTACAAAGTCCAAAACCAACAGCCAGGCTGTCTGAAACATTCACCTAGCCTCTTCTAATATCCTCTGCAGTTTGTCACACATAAGACCCCAGCGTATTATATATCGAGTTCCCAGCTTCCTGTCATATACTAAATTCAATGGGAAGTTCCACAACATTATTAATTCGTGCGTGGTTGACCTATAAATACAAAAGGGCATCGTCACGACAATTTCCCTCCCACTCAAAATGCGCTAGAAAACAAGTCGGCATACTTTTGCTATTTTAAATTTCGAAGATTCCTAGATTTGAAATAAATAGATAGATAGATAGATAGATAGATAGATAGATAGATAGATAGATAGATAGATAGATAGATAGATAGAGAGAGAGACAGTATACTGTAAATTTATTAATAATAAAATTCACTGAACAGTCTTGATTTTTCTATACTATACTGTCGCCTGGGAGTCGGTAAAAGTTTAATCCACAGATTAACAGAGAATAATTTCACATATTGACGACAGGCAACAGCACTACAGTACCATCCCGCTGTAGATCTATCTGTATATCTCAATACCCAACCCGACCGGTGACGAATGTTAGGGGTGGAGATGGGGTTGGGGGAAAGGAATTAAATCATGACTGTGTCTACCTTGCTGAACCCCCCTTCCCCCACGCCGCCCCCCCCCCCCCACTCTTCCCGAAACCGAACAATGTCCGGGACAAATCTCGGAAATGGTGAGTCGAGAACATTTCAATTATTTTGTCGTCGTGGTCGGGGGAAAATTGTGAGCTATTTTCTGTGAAAAGCCCCCCCCCCCCCCACCTCCCACCCCCAGATGGAATGCTCTGAAAATCGGGGAGAATCAATGCAACATTAATGAGCCCCCCAGTTGCCCTCGTGTCGAAATCTTGTGAAAGCGAGTGTTTTCCCAATTGTGACAGCGTGCGTCAGTCAAGTGGATATTCCATCCTGTGTTGGCCGCGCAATGGATCAATCGTATAATCGCTTTGACGTGCCATTTTAATGAACGGAAAAACACAAAAATTCATTCGAAGGGATTATCACGGCTGGGCTTTGAACGTTTTTTTTTTTTTTTTAACCAATCAGGTGTTTAACATTTTTGTGCAGCGGTTGTCAGTTCTTTGCCGGGGGGGGGGGGGAGGTCTTAAAGATGCCAGAGTGCTGTTTGTTTCAAGCATTTTCCAGCTGTAGGAGGGTGTCATACTAAACCCGGAACATCATAGCCAGCTGCTGCCAGCAGAATGTACACAAAAAGAAATAATTAGCAGAAGCTGACTGTGTCTGACCAGGCATAGTATGATAAGGTCTTCTCGGATTACTAAGAATAAAGGAAATTATGGTGTGCACTTCTGGTCTGTCAGCAGCTGACTGTGCCGTTCCGGGCTTAGTATGATCAAGGATATTAGAATTGATAGGATTAGACAGCTAAACCCACGGAAGCCATGAAAAGTGCCGTATTTTGCAAAGCCAAATAGGGAAAATATTGAATTTTGTTCGCTGTTCAGCTATCGCTATAGGCCTTGACTGACGACACTTATTGTGGAATTATAACCTCAATCGCTGTGAGAAAACTGGCTATTTTATCCCTTTTTTTAATCACAGTAGCACTGACACAATTTGGATAATAAATTTGCCATTATATCAAGTATTCTTGTCATACTATGCGCCATGGGCCACGTTCCCGATCAGCGCGCAAATTGTGTGGACGGTTTTTTTAGAGACAGTAGCTCGTCCTGTCGTTTGTAGTATCTTTGGTATGCTACCCTCCTTAGGGTCACCACTGGCTGAGGGACCGGGTAAATTCTTTCCAACTCATTATGAACATTTTCTTTTTACTGATTTACTTTAACAAATGATGTTTTGACATTCTCTGATTGGGATGGTCCGCCAGAATAGCCTTCTGGGCTTAGAACGGCCAGCTGGCCCGAATGGTCTGCTTTTGGCGTGATTTTTTTTTCGTACTCACTTTACCAAATTCAGGAGCGGGGCAGCAACAGACCCCCAAACACGGGTCATCGGCGAAGGGATTTCTCGTCCTACCGAACACTGCCATGGGTGCTGCAATCTCTGGACTGTGCACCCTAACCCTAACCCTAAAATGACCCTGAACGTCACCGAAAATCCCTGTAATATGTTGAATTAACAGTGCGTGATTTCAGCAACAGCGTATGATTCCAATAACGACGTATGATTTCAGTAACAACGTATGATTTCGGTAACAACGTATGATTTCAGTAACAACGTATGATTTCAGCAACAACGTATGATTTCAGTAACAACGTATGATTTCAGTAACAACGTATGATTCCAGTAACAACGTATGATTTCAGTAACAACATATGATTTCAGTAACAACGTATGATTCCACTAACAACGTATGATTCCAGTAACAACGTATGATTTCAGCAACAACGTATGATTCCAGTAACAACGTATGATTTCAGTAACAACGTATGATTTCAGTAACAACGTATGATTCCAGAAACAATATATGATTCCAGTAACAACGTATGATTTCAGTAACAACTAATGATTCCAGTAACAACGTAAGATTTCAGTAACAACGTATGATTCCAGAAACAATATAATGATTCCAGTAACAACGTATGATTCCAGAAACAATATAATGATTCCAGTAACAACGTATGATTCCAGAAACAATATAATGATTCCAGTAACAACGTAAGATTTCAGTAACAACGTATGATTTCAGTAACAACGTATGATTCCAGTAACAACGTATTACTCCTGTAACAACGTATGACTGCAGCATCTACAGTCATCCAAGCATTGTCTGCCGTGGCGTGACAGGAGCCCATTGAGATCACGTTAGACACTGCCACCCAGCTACCACAACGTGGGCCGCCTGTCTTCCACCAAATTAACTTATAGCCTACATAGGATTTACTCTAAATACACAGGAACATTTTCAGGGGCGGCACCCTAACTTTCAGTCTTATCCTTGTCTCTACCTCAGTCAGTAAGGGTACATAGGTCGTTCCAAGATAGTTGGTGGAAAACACAAACACACAAAAAAACAACAACCAAGAAACGTGATGCGCTCGAATCAAGACAGTTTTCAGTACCATAACAGCTTAATAAAAATTAGTATGGAGAGTGCACGCTCCTTTCATGTCTCATCTTTGTCTCTAGTGAATAACGGATCATTCCACGATAGCTGAGATAGACTTTTCACGTAAAAAAAAAAAATGAGGCAGTTTTCTGTTCCGTAATCGCCTAATTAAGAAATTAAGACAGAGAACGCAAATTGTTTATCCTTCTTCTTTCTGTCTCTATCTTGGTCGGTAAAGATATGGGCCATTCCATGGTAATTATTCACGAAAAGGGCGACAGCCTTTTAGTTCCATAACCGCCCAAATTCGAATCATAACAGAAAACGCACGTCCCATCCGTCCATCCATCTATCTGTCTCCCCATCCATCCATCCATACATCAGTCCGTCCATCCATCCATCCATCCATCCATCCATCCATCCATCCATCCATCCATCCATCCATCCATCCATCCATCCATCCATCCATCCATCCATCCATCCATCCATCAGTCCGTCCATCCGTTCAGCCATCTATCCATCCGTCCTTTCGCCCGCCCGTCGGTCCGAGCGTCCGACCATCCACCCAACCTGTCATCTGTCTGTCTGTCTGTCTGCCTGTCTGTTTGTCCAAGGAATAAAAATAAATACCATGAACATCATCTAGTCAACTGGAGCCTCTCTTTATTATTTTAAGAGGAATTATAGAAATGATTTTACACTCATCTTCAAAACAAATAACGTAGTTTCCCGCTATCGTAGATCTAATATTTTGAAACGTATCATTAGCTTGTATTGAGAAGCCGCTGGGATATAAGAATGTTGACTTGATTTAAATTAGATACAAATTTTGATCAAATTCAGTCAAATATTTATTCAAGGGTTCTGCATTCAGAATGAAGAATAACAGGTGCTTAAATGGACTGGCGGATGTTTATATATATAAACACATCAACATAGGCTGATTGATAGACGAGTTAGAGAAACGGATCAGAGGTCGTGCAAACAGATAAACAAACAGACATTGGGACAGACTGACACAGAAAGATAGAGAGATGACAGACAGACATAGATAGACAGATATACAGGCAGACAGACAGGCAGATAGACATATAAGATAGATAGATAGATAGATAGATAGATAGATAGATAGATAGATAGATAGAAAGATAGATAGATAGAAAGATAGATAGATAGATAGAAAGATAGATAGATAGATAGATAGATAGATAGATAGATAGATAGATAGATAGATAGATAGATAGATAGATAGATAGATAGGTAGATAGAGATATAAAGAGACAGATAGATAGATAGATAGATAGATAGATAGATCGATAGATAGATAGATAGATCGATAGATAGATAGATAGATAGATAGATAGATAGATAGATAGATAGAAAATAATGGACAGATGAATGGATGGACGGATGAATGGACGGACGGAAGGACGGTTGGACTGATCGATCGACAGATAAAAGGACGGACGGATGGATGGAGATATATATTGTGAACGGACGGACGAACAGCTGGATGGATAGATGGATGGGCGGGCAGACGGGTGGATGGATGGATGGATGACCATACTTAAACCAACGTCTAACATCAGCTCTAAGTTGTCCTCAACCTTTCTGTCACATTGAAGAGTCCTTGCCACACGAACTACTGTGATCAGCACAAGGGCAAGATCTTATTTCCAATCTCATCCCTAGGACAGTTTGAGTTGGCTCAGAGAAAACAGCTTATGTTCGTGTCAGAGAGCCATTTTGAGAAAGCCCTTTGCAAAACCATGACAATTCCTTATTTCTCAACTCGGCTGGAAAAAGAGAGAGTGAGTGCAATTCTGTCTGCCCGACTGAAAAATTTCCCAAGTCACGACCGGAAGGGGAGAAGGAATGAAAAAGAAATGATAAAGGAACAGAAAATAGCCCGAGATTGGTTTCAAGTCTTTACCAAGGCGTTTAAAGGCGAGATGTAGAGGCCGGGCACGGAAAGCTTGGTCCCAGCTCTCTGACAGGCAGAAATGTGCATTATCTGTCTCTCTGACGATCTATCTATCTATCTATCTGTCTGTCCGTCGGTCTGTCTGTCTGTCTGTCTGTCTGTCAAGCTCTCTCTCTCTCTATCTATCTGCCTGTCTGCCTGCCTATTTGTCTGTCTGTCTGCCTATCTGTCTGTCTGTCTGTCTGTCTGTCTGTCTGTCTATTTATATATCTTTCCTTTCTCTTTCCCTTTCCCTCTCTATCTGTCCCTCTCTACATAATGTATCTATCTATCGATCCACCTATCCTCTGTCGTTTCTCTCTGTCTCTCTGCTTTCTTTCTCTCTCTCTCGTTCTTCCTATCTCTTCTTCTCTCTTTCTCTGTCTTCCGATCTCTGCTTTCTCTCTCTCTCTTTCTCCCCATCTCTTCTTTCTCTTTCTCTCTCTCTCTCTCTCTCTCCATATTTCTCCCCATCTCACTGTCTTTCTTTCTTTCCCTCTCTTTCTCCTAGTTGGGATGGAAAAACACTTTCTTTAAATATTTTGTCTTTCATTCTACCCTCCTGGTGTTTACACAGACTTGACATATTCCAAGTGTACTTACAAATTGAACTGGAATTCTGTAGATATCGACTTTTAAACTCCAGGGTATTATTTTGATATATGGGCAATTTACTGACATTGTTCATGCATATTTGCCTACAAAGATCGCTGTTAGAACCTCCCACGTGATACCCTGGCTGGTATCTGATTTCCATCCCTATTAATGAAAGCTAGAAATGACCAGAAAGATGATTATAAGGGTAGGGATTGGCAAGCGCTCGGGCAGCTAATAACATTACACCGGGTTCTATGTCCACTAGCGGTCAATAAATCAAGGTTTAAGAGTCCTGTAGTGTTGGGCACGGTTCCGACACCAGTGTCGACTCCTTGGGTACTGACATTCACCTTGCGATCCCGACACCAGAATGTGGTACCGGTACCGGCACTAATTCCGACATGGCGACGGACCCGTGACGTCATTGGAATCGGAGTCAGTGTCGACTCCAACGAGAAATTATGGCGTCGGAGCCTGGAGTCGCGACACTGAAAACAATGCTGGTCCCCCCCCGGCCCTAGAGTCCCGTGATGGGAGAACTAGCAAGAGTTTGATGTAGATAAGGGTGAAGCAGCATGACCGCTGAACTGGAAGGTGGGGATGAAAGGCTGATAAACAGGAGGGAGAGGAGATTGGACAGTTTATGGAATAAGTGAAGGTCGTCCCTTCAGAAAGTGATGTGGTCTTTAACATGTTGTGTTCGTGTAACTGTGGAAATATGAAGATGAAATATAAAACGGCACTTGGGTTTAACGGGTGAAAATAGTGGTGATTTAGAATTAGTAGTAGCAGTAGTGGTAGTAGAAGTGGTGGTAGTAGTTGTAGTAGTAGCAGTGATAATAGAGATGGTACGAGTAGAAGTGGTGGCAGTAGCAGTGGTAGTGGTGGTAGCAGTAGTTATAGCAGTAGTAGTAGTGGCAATATAGTATGTGTTGTGGTGGTAGTAGCCATTGGAGTAGTAGTAGTAATAGTCATGGCAGTAGTAGTCGTAGTAGTAGTAGTAGTTGTACAGTAGTAGTCGTAATGGTAATAGTAGTAGTAGTAGTAGTAGTAGTAGTAGTAGTATTAGTCGTAGTGATAGTAGTAGTAGTAGTGGTAGTAGTAGTAGTAGTAGTAGTAGTAGTAGTCGTAGTGATAGTAGTAGTAGTAGTGGTAGTAGCAGTAGTAGGAGTAGTAGTAGTAGTAGTAGTCGTGGTGATAGTAGTAGTAGTAGTAGTAGTAGCAGTAGTAGTAGAAGTAGTCGTAGTGATAGTAGTAGTAGTAGTGGTAGTAGCAGTAGTAGTAGTAGTCGTGGTGATAGTGGTAGTAGTAGTAGTAGTAGCAGTAGTAGTAGTAGTAGTAGTAGTCGTGGTGATAGTAGTAGTAGTAGTAGTAGTAGTAGTAGTAGCAGTAGTAGTAGTAGTAGTCGTAGTGATAGTAGTAGTAGTAGTAGTAGTAGCAGTAGTAGTAGTAGTAGTCGTAGTGATAGTAGTAGTAGTAGTGGTAATAGTAGTAGTAGTAGTAACAGACGTAGCAATAATAGTAGTAGTAACAGTGGCGGTAATAGTAGTGGTAATAGTAGTAGTAGTAGTAGTATTAGTAATAGTAGTACTACTAATAGTAGTATGGTAAAAGTAAACAGCCTTTCATAAATCAAAATATGTAAACCTTGGGGAGTTGAAAGGCCTTTCTTTCTTTCCTTTCCCTTTTTTTTTCTTTCTTTCATTAAATTTTATCTTTTGTCTATCTTTTCTACTTTCTTTTTCACCTTTGTCGTTCTTTCTTTTTTCTTTCCGGCTTTCTTTCTTTTAGTCTTTCTTTTCGTTCTTTTTTTAATCTTTCCTTCATTTATCTTCTCTCATTCTTTTCTATTTCCTTTCTCCCCTTTGTCTTTCTTTTTGTCTTTCGCTTTTTCTTTTCTTTTTGTTTTTTTTTTCCTTTGTTCCTTTCTTTCTCTCTTTTTCCGGGGGGGGGGGGGGGAAATTTTTCTCTTACAAATAATTGAAAACTGTTGTAGTTTGCCTCCCCCCCCCCCCCCAAAGTTAAAAAAACAACCGTTCTTGTACTCTGTAAAGCAGTTGAGGTGAGCGGATTTAGCCAACGCCCAACGATTATCGCGTCCCAGAGCATTGACCTCAAGCCTACATTATTGTTATAGCACCCAGGGATCATCATTGACTGATTACTGGAATCTTCCGGTCTACCGGGCAAGTCATCGCGGGTTGCCACTTGCGAATATCGATACCGGCCGTGGGTACATGCAATGACCAGGCACAGTGAGGCAATCTATGGCGTGTAATCTGGTTGATTACATTATTAATTATAGTCGCTACAGCCCAGCATAACTTCCAGGATAAGACGAGTACAACAATTTAATGCACATCCGTAAAGTATGTATGATCAGTTTGGGCGGTTTTTACCCCATCAGCCCCCCCCCCCCCCCCCGCCCCCCGTTTATGGCTTTTTCCTACACTGAGACAATGTTATAAATTGTTCAGTTTTTAGATTCATACATTTTAACGCATATTCCGACATGAGTCGACAATTCCAAATTAATGTTATAAAATTAGCAAGGAAGGGAAGTAAAATAATATTCAAGATTGAATTTTGTCCAAAACAAAAATTCAGACGAAAATTTCATAATTTTTCGGTCACGTAGTCAAGAAAGTTTCAATGCCTACTTAGCTTGTTCCACACCCTAGCTTCATTCATACGTGATTTCAATACTCCCTTAGCTTGTTCCACACCCTAGCTCCATTCTTGCGTGATTTCAATACTCCGTAGACTGTGCATACGAGTAAATATTATGTCCCTACCTCTTCAAAGGACACGTATTTAAAAACTGAGTCCCTTTTCATATTTGGCGTCAAGGCTTCATACACTGAAACGATCTTTTCATAAAAGCAACCACTTCATAAAGGAAGTGCTGTCAGCGCCGTCATACTCGCTAGCGGTAACACCAAAATGCCATTAAGGACTCGACAGACAGACATTGTTTCTTCTTATGGTAGTCTTCTGATCATTGATAGCATTGGAAACGCTTTCTGTCTCCATTTTCGTTCACCGTTATTATTATTTTCGTTTCAATATTTTCATTAGTAGTGCTATTGTCACTGTTGTTATTGTTATTGTTATTGTTATAGAATTCTTATTATTATATTATTTTCTTTTACAGTTGTAACAACTGTAAGCGTAACGCTTTGTATCGTTATTATTATTCTTAATATTACATTATATTATTATTATTATTAATAGTAGTACTATTATCATTATGAGTAGTAGTAGTAGTAGTTGCTGTTGTTGTAGAAGTAGTTGTGATAGTAGTAGTAGTAGTAATAATTACTAATAGTAGTGGCAGTAGTAGTGGTACAATGGAAGTAGGAGTAGTAGTTGTGGTAGTAGTGGTGCTGGTAGAAGTAATAACGGTAGTAGTAGTAATAGTAGTAGTAGTTGTAACAGTGGTAGCAGTGGTAGTAGTAGTTGTAGTTGTAGTAGTAGTTGTTGTAGTAGTAGTACTGATAGCAGTAGTAATAGTAGTAGTAGTGGTATCAGTAGTATTTCATGATTATCCACTG
>OZ007574.1:46889342-46964342 GCA_963931925.1 Onchidella celtica
TCAGAAATACACACATGTGATTACGTTGATTTTCGACCATCAATGTGTAAAGAGAGGTCAAGGACGCCATTTCCGGTCACACTTTTCGGTTCTATCCGATGAAAACTCGTCTCTGTTTTTGCGGCTCAAAATTTTTTAATATGAATAATAGTAAAGACTGATTTTTGTCCAAAATGAATGTGTCCACGTAACTCTTTGTCAAAGGTTGATGCAGTACAACAAGTTTCATAATTATTGATGGCGTAGTCGCGAAGTTTTAGCTGCTTACAGGTTCACCCTCTTGCTCAATTATAGTAAGATATTATGAATGTCCGAGGTGTTTACTAATTTACTAGCAAAACAACAGAGGTATTCCATTGGGTTATTAATATTTTCATCATTGGATCGATCGGGATTTGCCACAGTCAATCCAGATAAGGGCGATTCTGAATGGAGTCCTATTTTATGATTACTACTACACTACGTACAATACTATGACTATGTAAACTCTCAAATCCATAATGGAATTTCGAATACGATCTTTGGAGTCAGTTCGGCCTCCAGCATCTTCCCTCGTCCCCTAGCCCTCCCACGTCATTTCACAGTTTTTCCCACTGGAATTAGGGATTTGAACATAAGCTGCTTTCGTTCATCATCTGATAAGGAAAGCAACAACAACAACAACAACAGCAATAACAAAAAAAATCCAACTTTAAATGACAAAGCAAAAAGAAGCCGGCAAAATTATCTTCGTCTTACCTCACAGTTTTAGAGCTCCCTCATACAAGAACATCTCTACTCGTGGGATTTTGTCTTGATCAGTAAATTAACACCGAGCTGCCTGTGTTCTCAGTTCAAAAGAAATAAATCCAGAAAACAAAATCTACAACGACAAACAAAGAAGCAAAGAAACAAACGGCATCAATAAATCACTTGCCTTATCATGAAACGACGCAAGTGTATTCCCACACCTGGAGATGGCAACTGTTTTTTGGTGTTTTTTTTTTTTTTTACAAATTCTATGTTTTATGTTTTTATTTTATGAGGTTTGGCATTTGCACCTCACTTTTCTTGTTTTTACTTTTCTTGCTGTGGTAAGGATGAGTAGTTTTTTTTTTTTAGAATTTTGCCCGGGCAGCGGCCTGTTCGGCCTGCGCTTCACGATTTCCAACTGCCAACGTTATCTTTAACGTACGCAACGTACACACGGGCTCTCCGAAATTTTCGTACTTATCCGAGAAGACTGGGTGCTCAGTCCTACCTATCATAGGATCAGGGGCAGAAAAATAATTATGAGAAAATTCCCAAAATTCCAACATGCCTGCACCGACCGGGATTCGAACCCGGTACCTTCGGCATGAGAGGCGAGCACTTTGCATCTAGAACACGGTGTCTATGAGATCCCGGAAAGACTTTTACTTCTTTTTTGTACTGAGGCAAAGTACAGCTGACATCTTCATTTTCAACTGTATCTGATGAAAAATGTATTTAAAATAAGGGACACACTCCCAGTGAATCGTTTTATTTCCTCTGCTATTTCATTAGGCCCCTCGCACCAGCCAACAAACCTTGGGAAATCCAATGCGTAAGACTGAAATCAAGTTTGCACAGCGGAATGACATCGTTCCTACGGAGATGTGATGGTTACGACATCGCACCGACGTCTGTTTGATGTAGGGAATCAGTCCCTATGGTAATCTTTCCAACTCTACGAAAATCCTATATTGAACAAAGGGTGCTGGCTGTGGTATTACGTGCTTTTTAAGATGCGGCCAGCGATCTGCTGTCTTTGGACGGTACAACATTGAACATACAATTCTATCTCCACCTCTTTCTTACAATGAGCATTACCTGCAAACAACTGAAAGCCAGACCAGTGATTTTTTTTTGGGTGGGGTGGAAAGGCGCGGGGTGGGGGTGGTGTGGGGGGTGGGGGTGGAGAGGGAGGGAGATGAGAAATATGTGGAGGCGTGGCGGGGTTCCTGCGAAGAAATACCACGGTTTACTTGTCATCCGATTAATAATAATAATAATAATGATAAGAATTTAAAAAAAACGAATAGTTATTTTTTTGTTATTAATACTAGCTGACCCACGCAAGATATATCTTGCAGATTCTTTGCCGGAAGCCCCAACCGGTTATCTAGATTTAGGCTGCACTAAAAGCAGCATTTGGATTCGATGCTGCGACTAAAAGAACGTAGGTAGAAATACACAGAACCGTTGTGATATTACTGATAGTGATAATGCTGCTTTTCGACCACCAATGTGTAAAGATTCAAAAGATTTTAATGTAAATAATAGTAAAGACTGATTTTTTGTCCGAAATGAATGTGTCCACGTGACTTATCTTCAAAAGTGAGACTGTACACCAAGTTTCATCATTTGTGGTCGCGTAATCGAGAAGTTTTAGATGATTACACGTTTACCCTCTACTTCCATTATAGTAAGATTATTATACTGTAGCAATAATGGCAATACAGTACATTTATGTAGCGCGCTTTTTCCTGACTGCTCAAAGCGCTTTATAGGGAGAAAAACAAAATAATAATCCGCTCTCAAACACTATGCAAACATGCATGCAAAATATAATTACACACGCGCACGATCGGATGCACACACACACACACGCACGCACACACAAAACACACACCCCATGGATGGGAATTATATACGAAATAATAGTGCAAACTATTATGTATTGTGAAAGTACAGAGTTGCATTTTTTTTTCTTACTAGTTGAGGTCCCGGCCCTGCCGGGGATAAATCGGTTTGAATATTGGTTTCAGTTCTGGGTGGTTATTATGGACCTGCTTCATCTGGCCTGTTCCTATTTGTTTATTTTATTTTTGTTTGTTTGTTTTTAAATAAGTCTTACTGCTCTGCCTTTGTGAGTTGATACCCTGCGCATCCCGTACAACTGCATGATTTGCGCACGGGTTAGTGTGTTTGATAGTGAACACATCGCAGGTAATGATAACGAAACCTTAAAATGGCGAACCATGACTCGAAATAGATCTGAATGATGGCGAAACAATAAATTTCCAATAAAAAAAAACTACAGCGATTTGAGACTTGTATGCCTACCGATAGTACGTTTTTTAGGGGGCATGCTGCATCAGTGCATGCTAGATCTAGCTCTCACAGACACTACTGTGATTATGAATCGAATTCCGGGGCCGGAAGTGGAAAAGCGATTAACAAAGAAAGAGGTCATAGGTTAACGAACGTACAATTCGGATCAAACGCTCTCGCAAATTTACTGTTCCATTCTTATCGCATTATTGGAATAACTCACGAATCCCATAAGCTTTTTTATGCCTATGTACATAGGAACACTGGTCAGTATCGTACAATTGTGTGTGCCAAATTTCAGTTCAATACGTCCAGTAGTTTTTGAGTCCATAGGGAACAAAGGGGTTTTCTTACATTTTTTTTGTATAGATTCTAGACCAGTGGTGCTCAACCCTTTTGAAGCAATCGCCCCTTAAATTCCAAATTTCTTTTTCTTTCATTGCCTCCCTTCTTCTTTCTCTCTTCTCCCCCCCCCCCCCCAAAAAAAAAACACAACAACCCATCTCTAATCAAACCCTACAGATACCTTTCACAGAAAGACTTTGCACAAATAAATTTTTCAAAGCCAAATTAATGAGAATAGGCGGGTTGATTATTCTTTATAAATTAGAAAGGATTCTTTAGAATAGGCCTTTTGTGTTCATAAAACCAGAGAGTATGTATGCATAGAGAGGTTTCACTATTGGTCGATTTGCACTGCGAGACACGGGAGGCGCTGCGAAACCACTGTTAGCATGGAGCGGAAAGTAGGTCGCTGCGGTAAACAATATCCGTTTGTGCATTTCCACGGGGCGTAGGAGCTTAAAAACGGTTGTAAATAGTTTCAATCAGTCCAAAAATATGAACAAACCACAGTAAACAGATATGCATACTATCTTTGGTGAAGAAGGTCTCTTTCATTTCTTCAATTTCTTGTTTACCGCAGCGACCTAGTTTCGCGATTTACTCTGTGATAAAACCCAGTCATGTACCCACGCATGCTGTTGAGCAGGCCAGTGGCTGCCCTGTACTTGCCGCCTAGTCGCGCCGCCCCCACTTTATCGTTTTCGCCCCCTGTCGCCATTTTCTTCCTTTTCAACCCTCCCTCTCCCTGGCAACCAAAATCGTCCACTTTGAGAACCACTGTTCTTGGCTACGCATAATAATTAATTTACTGACGCATGGCTCAGTCTCACGTGTTTAATTTCATTGACCCCGAGGTTGTCCTACTCAGCAGCTGTTACGCCCACAGAATAAATATAACACAGAATGACAAATCGCCTCTTCGGTATGTTCCGCCAACACTCGGTCCGCCATTTTAATTTGTCGTATGCGACAGCTGTTTACATTATTCTGTGGTTTCTTCGGGAGCTCATGGTCATTACGCACATTTTTTATCTTTCGACATGGAGGAAAATAGGTCTAATTCTACATGACAGCAAGCTAGTTAGATGTCGCCATTCATTTAGCCATCCATCTATCCATCTATCCATCCATCCGCCGGTCCGTTCGGCCGTCCATCCACCCATCCATTCATGCATTCATTCATCCATCTATCATCCATTTACCAGTGTATCCATTCATTAATCAGTCTCCTTATTCATCATCCATCAATTTAATCCATCCATCCATTCATTCATCCATCCATCCACTTATCCATCCATCCAATCATCCGCCCAATCATCCATTTGCAGACTTGGGATCACACTGTAATCCTCACGAGAAATGCAACCCAAAATGAGGCAAGGCAGACCCTGCTCACTACCACACATACATGTTGCGACACGTGTGTTCGTAACCGTGCCACAAGTTTCGCAAGTTATAAAATACTCGTGATCTAGATAGCCTATGGTGATGAGCCCACCTTTCGGAAGATTCGAACACTGGAAATTACTGACAAGCCTTAAATTATTTTTTATTTCAGTCTGAACACGGAGAAGGCACATGTTCAAATGAATGAATTGTTCTTAATTAGGCTAATAAGATTGCAATTTTAAAAGCATTAGAGGCCGAAATGAGGGTACATCACCATAGACCTAGATTTTCCTAACTTAAGAAACTGATTACATTTAAAATAGATCTATGTCTAGATTTAGCATCTCTAGTAGACCTCTAGTCTTGATTTCCATTCAGCTGAAATCTTAAAAATGACACAATACACGAGTAACTAGGGTACACGGTATGATGTTCATATTGATAGCCAACTTCGCACAATGCAACGCAACGCACACTGGGCAGCGTCTATAGATATGAGGTATCATACGACAAAACAAAATGGCGGGTCGAGAACCAGTTTTGTGACGTCACTCAATGGGGATTGTGCGTCTGCCTAATTATATCTCTGTGGTTACGTCCAAGGAATTGGGAAACAAACTTTGCCAGGATTATTGCGTCTCAAAAATCTATAACGAAAGTTGGAAATACAAAGAAAGATGCAAAATCTTCTATGAAAGTAGGAAGGGGTGGGGTGGGGGAAGATTGGGGTGGCGGAGGGTGGGGGGTGGGGGGAGAATGGTATAGTACATGAATCGCGGGTATAGAGCAAAATTGTTGTATCTCCAGGTTTATGAATTGGGGTTCATAATGGCAATACTGTAATAATGACAAACTGCTTCTTGTAATTTTTTCCTTATTCCGCTATTCCAAGTTACAGAGAAGCAGTATTGCCGTATCTCCCTTAAAAATGAGATCATTGAGAGCATTACTGTGGTGTTTCCGAGTAAGCTTCCATCATGCATAGACCTGGAGATATAACAATTTTGCTCTATACCCGCGGAATGTAGCTGGGGGGAAAGAAACTCCGCCCCCGCCCTCCTCCTGAACTCCCCGCCCCGACCCCCAGGCTTGTTTTGGTACCTTAAGCACGTGTTTGTTTGGCTTCTCGAAAAAGGTTAAGTCTCACTGAGCAAGATGGAGAGCACAATTAATGACCCTGAGATGTCTGGTCTTGCTAAAATGCACCTCCCGGTCTATCGATAGCGCTTTGCACTCTTCCGGCGCAAACTTGAATGTCAAGCGGCTTTCCATACTCGCGTTTGCTTCTAATCGTCCTCACCTCCGTTTTGTTTCCTTTCTCGCTCTTTCTCCTCTCTCACTTTCTCTCTCTCTCTCTCTATCTCGCTCTATCAACCTCTCTTTTGCTCTCTCCTCTATCTCTCTGCCCCCTCTCTCTCGCTTTGGCTCTCCTCCTCTCTCTCTCGCTCTCTCCCTTGCTCTCTCTGTCTCTCTTTCGCTCTAGCCCCTTTCTCTCTTCCCTCTCCCCTCTCTCTGTCTCTCACTCTCTCTTTCTTTCTCTCTCTCTCTCTCTCTCCAGTCCATCAAATAAAAACGTTTCACCCCCCAGTACAAGAAAAACATTTTAAAATTCCCGTAACAAGATCTTGGCGAATTGGGTAGGGTTAAATTTCCAATCACGGTATTGTTATGTTGAGTTATTATTATTATTTGTTCATTGAATCTGTCTGTCGTCTGTCTATCTCTCTCTCTCTCCCTCTCGCTGTCTCTCTTTCATTTGCTGCTGTCAGTATATTATTATTATTTTAGTAAATCCTTTTGTTCCATTTCTAAGCCTTGGGAATTTCTAATCTATCTATCTATCTATCTATCTATCTATCTATCTATCTATCTATCTATCTATCTATCTATCTATCTATCTAGCTGTCTGTCTGTCTGTCTGTCTGTCTGTCTGTCTGTCTGTCTGTCTGTCTGTCTGTCTGTCTGTCTGTCTGTCTGTCTGTCTGTCTGTCTGTCTGTCTGTCTGTCTGTCTGTCTGTCTGTCTGTCTGTCTGTCTGTCTGTCTGTCTGTCTGTCTGTCTGTCTGTCTGTCTGTCTATGTGTCTATCTATCTATCTATCTATCTATCTATCTATCTATCTATCTATCTATCTATCTATCTATCTATCTATTTATCTATTTATCTATCTATATCTATCTATCTGTCTATCTGTCTATCTGTCTATCTGTCTGTCTGACTATCTGTCTATCTGTCTGTCTGTCTGTCTGTCTGTCTGTCTGTCTGTCTGTCTGTCTGTCTGTCTGTCTGTCTGTCTGTCTGTCTGTCTGTCTGTCTGTCTGTCTATCTATCTATCTATCTATCTATCTATCTATCTATCTATCTATCTATCTATTTATCTATTTATCTATCTATATCTATCTATCTGTCTATCTGTCTATCTGTCTATCTGTCTATCTGTCTGTCTGACTATCTGTCTATCTGTCTGTCTGTCTGTCTGTCTGTCTGTCTATCTATCTATTCGCCCGCAATGTCGACCATTCCAACAACGTTCATGTGTTTACTATTCTCTCGCGATACCATTTCTCTATTCCCACGTCTGAAATATTTCTCAGGATCAGTTCTTTTATAGTTCAAATACCTGCAAACGAAACTACAAGTATATCTTCACTAACTAACCCCACTGAGCCTGAAAATGCATAATTTTGAACAAAACAATCCTCAGCCTTGAAATGTTATTTGACTTTAGTCTTCTCCGATAAGGATGAAAAAAAAAAAAGATACACTGGCAGTTGGAAATCGAAAAGGGCAGGCCGAACCGGCTACTGCCAGGGCAAAGTTAAATTAAATCTATCCCTACCACCCGCCCCCCTTCCACACAAAAAACAACAACAACAACAACAAAAACCCCACCGACCGGCGCTGCACTGTGGAGACGACATGTCTTCTCCAGTTGTAACTGGGCTGCAAATTTCCCCAAATAGTACTAAAGAAGTACACAAAATACAAATACAAAAATGTTATCTGACTTCTTCTCTCTCCCCCCCCCCCCCGAAAAAAAGCATTATCTGGCAAAAACCATAATTTTCTTGCCTAAAGGACAGAGATTGAAAGACGTGACGAATGGATTAAAGAAACAAAGTAAGATCGCAATCACAAGTAAAAATGTCCAAAAAAAACAAAGACCCTTGTGCAAAGATGATGCCGTTTCTTGCCTGTTGGACTGAATTTGCAACCCATGAGGAATGATTTAGAGGAACAACTTTGGATCAAAACAACTCTTAAAGTGTTTAAAAACAAAGACAGTTTTTGCCACAAAAATGGTATTATATTTTGTAGCCTGTAGGACTGAATTCGCAATCCTGTGAAGAATGATGTAAAGAAACAAAGTTGTGTCAAAACCACGGTAAAAATGTTCAAAAATGAAAATGTTTTTGCAAGAAAAAAAACAAAACAAACCAGCAACAACAAACAAAACAAAACAAATGGTGCCAAAAAAGGAAACACGTTATATTTTTCTTTCTACTCCTGGATATCCCACAGCGTAACGCACCGCAAGATCTCGACCACTTTAGGCTGTTTCCTTCAGGTCAAGGGCTGGAATACAATGGAATATACCACGGCCTCTTTTTTCTGTCTTCTTGAACCATATTCTTTAACCCTATTATGCTGACGGGAAGACGCGAGAAGATACCTTATCTGAAGTCGATCGCGGGCAGCGGCTTTTAGACAACTGCCAGAGGTCTATTTTTACTAAAAGTATCATCTTGTCCTATCCGTGATCCATCGTGACTTTGATGCATTCACTCCAGGGCAGGGGTTCTCATCCTTTTTCGTCCCGTTTATCCCAGGGGCAACTATTCGAAAGTAAATTTACCCTCACCCTGTGTTGTTCAGTAATAAGATAAGATAAGATGTAACTTTATTATCCTGTTTGTCAGGAAATTTGTTGTTGCAGCATTCAGTAGCGGTACAAAAATAAATACAATATCTAAGACCTACCAGGTCTTTAACGCATACCTCACACACTCGCACATTTTTTGCTCACACAACATTACCAGCAAATAACAACATTACTCACACACACACACACACACAAACACACGCAAGCATACACACACACACATTGTCAGAACAATCCATTAGGAAAACTAACAACAGCATACTACATCCGGAAACACTACTGCCTCGAATTGCCGATGGCCAAAAAGATCGTCTATACTTTGAGTTTACACTTCTAACATAATAAAGTAACCGACATTCACCATTCTTATGGCCCTGCGCTTGTACAAACACACAAAAAACGGGGGCGGGGTAGGTGTTGAACCCAACCTTATGGAAGAGAAGAGAAGAGAAGAGAAGAGAAGAGGAGAGGAGAGGAGAGGAGAGGAGAGGGGAGGAGAGGGGAGGGGAGGGGAGGGGAGGGGAGGGGAGGGGAGAGGAGAGGAGGGGAGGGGAGGGGAGAGGAGAGGAGAGGAGAGGAGGGAGGAGAGGGGAGGGGAGGACAGGACAGGACAGGACAGGACAGGACAGGGCGAAATAAGATAAGATAGGATAAGATAAGATAAGATATATAAGACAAGACAAGATAGGATCAGGTAGAAGATAAGAATCACTTTATTACCCCACGAGGGGAAATTCACTTTCACAGAGCGTTTAAGAGCTCAATTATGGTAAACATATCTAACGCATCATTACATAAACATATCACAACTCAATAACTGGCGTATTACATGAAATGATATGGCAAGGAACCTTAATAAAATATGGCACACATGTAGCTATAATGTCTTGACAAGACGAATTGCGGAGGGCAAAAACAATCTTCTGTATCTTTCTCTGTTTGCATTGACGTGTATTATTCTGCTGCATCTGGACGATCAGAAATTTGATGAAACAGGGGATGGTGGCTGTCATTTAAGATGGATATATATACATTTCCTCACACAAGCGTTTGAGTACAGATGGCGTGTCTTTGTGTGGAAATGAGCGCAAATGCTCAATGGATTGACCCTCAATGCAACGAGCTTGCTCTAATACTCTCCTTGGACATGTACACTTCACCTTTCATCTTTCACCTAGGCGTTGTCCATCCACTGCAGGGTGTCGCTCACCGACAATGATTTCCATTCCTTTCTGTCTGATGTCTTCCTCATCCATGTTTTCCCCCTCTCTTTTTAATGATATCATCCTGCCATCTTCTTCCTGGTCGTCCTCGTGTTCTTCTTCCTGTCCGTGGTTGCCATTCAGTGCAGTGTTTTGTCTATCTAGTGTCATCCATCCTTCTCATATGTCCAGCCTAATTCCACCTTTGTTATAGCATGAATTGTCCAATGTCCGTTAGCTTGACCATTTATAGGTGACACAAAAACATTCAGTGAGTTAAACATGCCAAGTTGCCATGTGGAAAATTTCGAATTTCAAAATGAACGAAACAGAGAGAGAGAGAGAGAGAGAGAGAGAGAGAGAGAGAGAGAGAGAGAGAGAGAGAGAGAGAGAGAGAGAGAGAGAGAGAGAGAGAGAGAGAGAGGGAGAGAGACAGAGAGACAGAGACAGAGAGACAGAGAGAGAGAGAGAGAGACAAAGAGACAGAGACAGAAAGAGAGAGAGAGAGAGAGAGACAGAGACAGAGAGAGAGAGACAGACAGAGAGACAGAGACAGAAAGAGAGAGAGAGAGAGAGAGAGAGAGACAGACAGAGAGACAGAGACAGAAAGAGAGAGAGAGAGAGAGAGAGAGAGAGAGACAGAGACAGAGTCAGAGAGAGAGACAGACAGAGAGACAGAGACAGAGAGAGACAGAGACAGAGAGAGACAGAGACAGAGAGAGAGAGAGACAGAGAGAGAGAGACAGAGAGACAGAGAAACAGAGACAGAGAGAGACAGAGACAGATAGAGAGACAGAGAGAGAGACAGAGACACAGAGAGAGAGAGAGAGAGAGAGAGAGAGAGAGAGGCCACAATCCAGATTAAATTTTGAAAAATCCTTTAAAAAATAGCGTATTTCCTGCAAATGTAATGGATGAGGTAAGTAAATTAATGCTTGCAAAGCCGAGCCGAGATTAACCCCAGATCGATGTTTTAAAATCAAATTCCAACTGGCGCGATTTTCAGAGATATGAGGGCATAGGCCATACTGGATAGGGGAAAAGAGAGGTGGTGGGGGAGGGAGCAGGTAGACCAGTTGGTATGGGCCTACGATGTTTAGATGCCCTGCTCAACCTGCTGGCAGAGGTAAAATGTTGGTGGGTTGTGGAGGAACCAGTGGTTCCTAACCTTTCAAAGCTCATTTTCTCAGTACATTCACGTCTCATGGCATTATTATTTCTCCCTCTGGCGGGGTTTTGAAGAACTAATTTTTTCCTTCTGAACTTCCGCTCCTAGTTTTTGTGACATCGTTTAGCGCAGTGATTCTCAACCTTTTTCAGGCAATCGACCCCTTAGGCTCCAAATTTTCTTTCATGCCCCCCCCCCTCCCCCCCAGGAAACAATCCCTGCTGAAACCCAGCAGGTACATTTCCCAAAGAAGACAGACTGCACACAATTGATGATGTTTACCTTTTCAAAGCCTTGTTAATTATTATTAATGTTGATTATTCATTATAAAACAGAAAGCAGGTTTTATAAAATTTAAATATATACTAAAAAAATTTGGCATTTTCTTTCCATAAAACCCATCTATGAGTGCTGCAGAACAAGTCGGTGGTTGCCAACCGCCTCCTATAGGCTATCTGCCCCCAAATCGTCCTCCATTCATGACCGTTTTCGCCCCCCCCCTAACGTCCCCTTTCATCGATTTTGTCCCCTTGTTGTCCCTTTCTTCGTTTTCACCCCCCCCCCCCCCGTAAATCCAAATCGTCCTCTGGATGGCGATATCGAACATGTTGAGAACCGCTGGTTTAGCGGTGTAGCGAGTCCGTTCGATTCCATAGACCTGACGATACTGTTGGGGGCAAACCGTAGGTCAAAAGGATTAAGCAATGGAGACTGCCAGTGGAGACAGTGTCAATCTGGAAGAAGGATTCTGCCACCCTGTACTTCCAACCTACAGTCGCAGTGTGCACCTTTTGAATTTAACAGCCTAAATAATATCCCTCCTTCCCGGTAATTCCAAACCTCTCCTAATCTACCCCCCCCCCCCGCTGTCAAGGTTAATACTTTAATTGTCGTGCTGGGTCACGACTTGAAGAGACTTGTTTTTTTCACGGTCTCGTTGATTGTAACCAGCGTAAATGTCCTTGAACTGTTCTCGTGAACATTTTGTTTTTGTAACACTTTTTCTTAGAGATGGAAAGAAAGTGGGGCAAGATAGAATAAATGGATAAGTTAGGAGTGACAGTGCAATTCTCGACCCCGTGATTTTGATGAACTCTTACAAGGGAAGAGAAGGGGTGAATAAGGATAGATAGTTTAAGACGCTTAGTCGCGTTCAGAAATTCGTACATAAAACGTAGAAAGCACGAGGGTTTAGAGATTTTAGTAATGGTTTTGACATTTTAATTTGACCTTGTCTGTTTCTAGTACAAGGCCGTGACCGACTTCCATGTAGATCTATTAATACTACGAGCTGAGCTCGGAATGGATGCACCAATCAAATCCAGGCATTTGGACGGTAATTTGCAGCTGGCCGCACAGTATAAAAGCGTAGCCATACCTATGTTCATTACTCCATACAGAAAATTCCATCTGTGCAGGCGTCGGCGTGATTCTGCCAGAAGAATCAGAAGACTGTTGTTGTTTTATGTCTATGTCCATTATAGGCATTGAGATGAAGCCATGCGCTCGATTATGATTTACCCACTGCTGTTGTCTACTGTTCCCTGATTCCTTATCAGGGACCAAGTGTAAGTGTTTGTCTGTTGATGATTCAACAATGAGCGAGGAGCTGAACGTAATTTTCCCAGTAGGACAGGATTGCCGCACAGGCTAGAAGTGCTACCCAAGAATGCAAGACAAAGATGTATATTAACTTGCAACTAGATCTAGTATGAATGTTTGGCATACACATTGGTAAATTGGAATTGATTTGTCTGGATGAGGCTGGGGATTGCCAGCCCATCCTAGAGTAGATCTAACTTAACTACGTCAGTTTGTATTGACGAGCTTGATCCATTATAAGCGGTAGGCACAAATAGCTGAGATGACATTGTCGCCAGAGACATGAGTATATTGCTTGATAGATAGTAGGCAGACTATATCTGAGAGATAGATAATTCATACTTAAATTGTTAGTGAGTCAGAATGATCTTAATCTTATAGGAATCTAGAGGAGACTTCTAGTGACATATTATTGAATTTTCATTTGATGCTGCTGATGTTGTCTTTTTAGTATGTAAGAGATCTAGACAAAATTGTTAGGATATTTAAGGTAATTAAATTTGTGGCCCTGCAGGTCTGTTGATAAAACTTATTCAGATTGTTCTTAGTGTGTGGCATGGTACGAAAGCTTAATTAGTAAATACCTCTCGATTTTAAAATGCAGTCATAAAACCAATAATTCATAACACCCACTCTGTAACACTATCACCCAGTACCAGACCCGTAACACTCCCCACCTCACTGCTGTAGAATAACTCCTACAGTATTGCAGGTATCGCCCGCACCAGTCCCAATGAGTTTAAGAAAAAAATAGAAAAAAGTTTGTGTAGGATGTGATAGGGTTAAAATTCTGATCACGCCATTATTACTCGATATTGTTATTATTTGATGAATCTCTCTCTCTTGTTCCCTCCTCTTTCTCCTTCTCCTCCTCCCTCTCTCTTTCTCTCTTTCCCCCCCCCCCCCCTCTCTCTCTTTTATTCCTCTCTCTTTCTCTTTTCCCCGCTCTCTTTCCCTCTCCCTCCGTCTCTCTCTCTTTCTCTCTCTGTCTACCTCTCAGTATCTCAATTTCTCTCTTTCCCCCTCTCTCTCCCTCTTCTTCCTCTCTCTTTCTCTTTCCCCCGCTCTCTTTCTGTCTCCCTCCATCTCTCTCTCTCTCTCTCTCATTCTACCTCTCTATATTTCTATTTCTCTCTCTCACACTCTCTCATTGTCTCTGGCTCTCACACGGGTTTCTTATAGATCTGTCCTGACCTTGGTGCACTCAGTCTGCGGAGTGTGCGCTACTGTTACGGAGCCCTTGCTAAAAGATGATATCTTGGGGGGTCTTCTATAAAGTATTTGCCTCTCCAGTGCCCAGACAAATCTTAATACAAGGAAACAAAATCTGAGACATACAAAACTGATGTATTAATGGTCAAATAAATAGAAAGCCAATAACAACAACAACAACAAAATAATAACAATAATACGTTTTGAAAATAATAAACAAGTAAATAAATAAATAAATAAAAATAAAATTTCATGCAAAATTGTTAACTGATAAACAAAATATGTCGCAAATGCATGACATAGATCATCAGGTAACATGTCTCAGATTTGGAACACTGGGCACTAGATTGTTAACATTCCCTACGGTAAGCCGAATATTCGGCTCGAGTGGACACCGACCTTTTTCAACACCGATATCTAAGCCAACTTCTCGAAATATTGAATCCCGTTGATTTTACTTTACTTTAATGTCTGATGTGTTAGGCCTTGTGTTTATACTGAGTGGAAGAAAAAAACATCTTTGAACTATGTCTACATTTATTTCAAACTGGATAGAGTTTTGAGGGTTCCCGTTCACACCCACAAAAGTTACCGGATGGAATGACTTAATTAAGTTGAGAGGAAGAGAGGGCGGGGGTGAGACTGCTAAGAACTGAGGAGAACCCAAACTGTAAAGTTCAATGACAACGCCAAATGAGTGTCTTTAAAGACGTTGATCAAACACAATCTCAGACATGATCGATGATTACTTGAGTTCCTTCCCGAGTCGCTCGAAAATGACAATTGTTACCCAAATAACGGGTCTGATGAAAAGAAAATACGGGTGGGCGTCTTAATACTGATTTTCAGAGTGGGTTGATTGAACCTCAGGGTTCCATCAACCTTGTTCCGTGGTTTCCCTGGGGTTCCGCATCGAGGGTATTTGTCATATTGTTGTATGTGACATTTTGCTGATTTGGGGATTTTGTCATGAAAATGGCTCTCTCACTCCAAATTTCATTATGTATACGTGTCATTCCGATCGGTTTAAAACTTTTCGAGATATGTGTTTGTGACGTAATGTTTTATGCGTTTTAGCCCTTTTGCCGCCCGAACTTCATTCCTTAATTTCTCTAAAAGACAAACATGGTTCTCTCACTCCTAATTTCATTATGTATAAGTGTCATTCCACGTCGGTTAAAGCTTTTCGAGGTAAATAATGTGTTTGTGTGGTAATGTTTTATGAGTTTTAGCCCTTTTGCCGACCAAACTTCAATCCTCAATTTCTCGAAGAGGCAAACGTGCACACACAGCGATATGGCAAATACACAACGATACAATGGCTATCCCATCCAACTATCATTTTCGAAGTGGGTTCCGCGGAAGGTTCCGCCAGCCTTGATCCAGTGTTACGCTAAGGTTCCGCATAGTGGTTATCCTGCACACACGGGTCCGTGCAAAGCTGGTAATAGGCCCAGGCCAGATAGGAAATGTAGGCCTCCGTTTCAAAATGCTCATTAAGTATTTTGGCATTAATCTTTTGTGAATCTTCTTTAAAACAATAGTAACATTTTGTGGTGAAGGCTCACCCTAGACTCTCTTTGCAGTATCACTATTCTTTAACAAAAGCACCCCCATGTCCCACCTTTGACTCTACCACGCATAAAAAAAGTATACAAACACGACAGGCCCGGCATGTTTCAGTTTTGATCCTTTGTACTCAAATGCTGGTGTAAAGAAATTCATATTATTCATCTCAAATGACAGTCACCATAACCCTGTTTGATCAAATTTCTAGATCACCCAAGATCAACAGAATAACACACATGAAATAAAGCAGAGAAAGACACAGAAGATCGTTTTTGCCTTCCTCAATTCGCATCAACCAGACACTTTAGCTAGATGTCTGCCATATTTCAATAAAATTCCTTACTATGTCACTTCATGCGTGCACGTCATTGAGTTAAATTGAGTTTGTGATATTATGCAAACTACTGATGCGTAAGATGTGTATACCATCTTAAACGGTCTGTGAAAGAGAATTTACCCCACGGGATGATAAGGTAATTCTTATCTTATCTTTGCAACATTCTCCAGTAAAATTGGGAGAATCGTTGTTCTGCCAGTTCGTGAGATGGACGACGGTTTATTTTATTGCGGATTTACGTCCATTTTTAGCCCTTTAACGCTGTGTGGGGGACGAGACATATGGACCTCGTCACGCCGTCGGCGACTGAGGACTGTAAAAATAACGGCGAGAAAATGAGTTAACTTGAACCTGGCCCCGAACAAGATTCGAACCTACCATTTGTCGCACCGGGGCCAAGCGTTTTAACCACTGCCCCACTGCCCACGCCAGAGCGACTGCATATAATCCTATTTGTCAAAGTACACAATATATAGTAATGTTTGTTCGAGTGAATTTTAATAATTGGTTTGAATTGGGGATGGGAGGAGGTCTCTGTCCAGTTAACTGTGCTTTAATGGATTGGGGAACGATTGTGGCTATGAGAAAGAGTTTGAGTTTAAAGACAGACAATCGAGAGGTTTGACAGAATATAACTGAACAATAGGACAGAAGACCCGACTAACTAGAGGCGCTCACCAACCACCTGCTTGACTTTGGAGAAAGCTCGACGACACGATAACGATCACATTGTGCAATGTCTGTATCACGAAGATAGACAGAATATAGCAGAACGACAGGACAGAAAGAAACCATACCAGAGAGCGCCCATCCAACTGCCCGCTTCCTGAGGAAAAAGACACTTTCGATAGATGTAATCACACTTTGATCCTGTAATGATCGAGCAGGTATATCCGTACCGGAGTAATCAAAATTGATTTTCCTGACACGGCATCCTGCATTATTTTGTCATTTAGCCACAAATGCATATCCGTTGCGTAATTGGAAATAGTTATTATAACCGGATGGCCGCTCTAATCCGGAAAGGTCATTCCGGTCTGGTACATAGATGGAAGGCTGGAAAAATATGTTTTTAGTTTTTTTTTTTTTTAATTAATGAGCATTAAGGTGTGTTTTCATGTGTACGGAAAATTAAAACGGCAATGGAAACGGAAACGTCAAAAACGCTTCGAGTAGTGAGATAGAAAGAGTTTCCATGTGTACGGAATGGCCGTTTACAGGCGGTGCGGCGTGCGGGTCCATGGGGCGGGGTTTAGGCGTTCAGAAGTACCAACCAAACATGGAAAAACAGTCAATACTCACGAGATTGATTAATCTATTCAAATATGCAAAATATAGGTTTGAAGTAAAATTAATGTGTACCCGCCCGACAAAATGAGGCACATTTCGGCATTACCTGATTCGAGAAAATCGTTAAGAGGCATCATAGGGTCAATTTTATCGATTTTCCCTGTTCGGTATTTTTGAAAAGTTCAACCTCTTTGCTATTCCTCTTCAAAATGATAATCCTGTTTGAGACTGGTTGCCTGAAAATTGTTTTTCAATCGAGTTATCATCAATAATTTTAACTAAAAGCTGAAACTTTAAAAGCGTTTTTCTCAAAACTGTGGTTGTGTCACTTCTTCACATTTTGGAAACTCGTGGACACAAAGTTTTCTTCAAAGAAGTCGGTGACAGTAATGATGATCGAGTCAATCAACAAACTAACCAATCAGCCAATTGGCAATCAACTACCTAATGAACCCATCCATCCGTGGATCAATTTTAAATCATTTAAAATGTGAAAAAGGGGGCGTTCTGTGTATGTTGTATCATCTTTTGTATAAGATCCAAACTTTCCAATTGCTCATTATCCAAGGAACATTACCAACAATAAAAGTCTGTTGCATTTGCGTTGGGTTGGGGTTGAATGGGGGGCCGGAGGTAGGATGTCATGTAACCTTGCATTCTCCCTTTATAGTACATCTCTTCTACATTACTGGCTAATCAAAGATATTAATTTTCACCATTACGGTTATAAAAATATTATCATGAATGATTCATCATTATTAATACTGTCATGTGTCCCTTCGCCTCTCATAATATTTTGAAACACAATATCTCTGTTGCGCCAGTCATGCGTATGACATGACTAAACTCATCAAGGGCCATGTTGATATGTTATGTCATTTTTTACCGTGCGTGACTAATCTGATGTTTAGTGTGTTTTGTCACTGCAATAAGTGCTGGCCGTTGGGCTGACATTACTGTTAGGGCAGAGGTTCTCAACATGAATGTTGTTACAGATACGTACGTCCTCCAAGTTTTTGCGCTAGGGGTACGCATGTTAAAGCCTTTTGTGACTCCAGAGCTAGAGAACTCCTCCCGAAATACTCCTAACAACAGCCTTAATTGATTATTCTTTCAGATTTTCTTTTTGTTCTCTTCCTGTTTTTTTGTTTGTTGTTGAAAAGGTTGGGAGAGGGGGGGGGGGGGGGTCAGGGCTAAGGATTCGATACGATTTAGGTTCGAGGATAAGGACGAGGTACGGGATAGGTAGGTAAACGTACGCATCCCCAGCGCAAAAGGCGTGGGGACCGTACCTACTTAAAACAACAGCCTTTCAACATTTCTGTTTGTCACGTGGCCCTTTTCAAAGCTCCAGTCAGCACCTGAGACCCGTCTTACCCCTGAAATAGACAAACAACAACAAACAGAAAGTTCGTCGCTCCTAATCGACTCTCTTTCTCTGTCTCTTTGTCTATGGGTTTCTTTCTATTTGTCTGTCTGTCTGTCTCTCTGTCTCTTTGTCCATCTCTCTCTCTCTCTTGCTCTCTTTCTGTCTGTCTGTTTGTCTGTCTGTGTGTTTCTCTTTGTTTCTGTCTGTTTGCCTCTCACTCTTGGTTTCTGTCTGTCTGTCCGCCTCTCTCTCTCTCTTTCTGTCTCTCTTGGCATCTGTCTGTCTGTCTGTCCGCCTCTCTCCTTCTCTCTCTTGGTTTCTGTCTGTCTGTCTGTCTGTCTCTCTTGGTTTCTGTCTGTCTGTCTGTCTGTCTCTCTTGGTTTCTGTCTGTCTTTCTGTCTGTCCGCCCCTCTCTCTCTCTCTCTCTCTTGTTTTCTGTCTGCCTGTCTGTCTCTCTCTTACTCTCCTCCTCGCTGTCTGTCTGTAAGTCTCCCTCTCTCTCTTGGTCTAATATCCCTTTCCAAGTTCTTGGTTAAATATCCTTTTTCCAAAGTCATGGTTAAATATCCTCCTCCAAAATCTTCATGAAGTATCTCTTTCCAAGTACTGATTTAATATCCCTTCTTCTTAAATCTTGGTTAAATATCCCTTTCCAAATTCTTGGTTAAATATCCCTTCTCAAAATCTTGGTTAAATATCCCTTCTCAAAATCTTGGTTAGATAATTATCTCCCTTCAAGTTCTTGGTTAAATATCCTTTTCGAATTTCTTGGTTTACTGTCGCTTTCCAAGTTCTTGGTTTATTATCCCTTTCGAATCTCGTGGTTTACGGAAAGCGACATCAAAGATGGCTAGTCTTCTAAACTCTTTACACACCAAACTGTGTGTCTCTACCCCTTACCCCATCCTCTCCCCCCCCCATTCTTTGTTTTCTTCACTGCCCAGAGGTGAAACAGCAGTCCACTGACTTGCGCCTGTGGCTATTACACGGCAACTCTCTCTCTCCCCCCCCCCCCCTGCCACTAGAGCACAGACTTGTCAAAACTACAACCTAATTATTTCCGTTACCATGACAACGCCATCATCTCCAGCTACTCAAATGCCAAAAATTGTCCCTCTTCACTCTTGAACTCAGTTTAGGTCCTCCCTTCTCTTTCTCTGTCTGTCTATGTCAGTCTGCCTGTCTGTATGTATGTATGTACGCCTCTTGGTCTTTCTCTCTCACTCTCCCTCTTTCTCTTCTCAATCTCTCTCTCTTTCTCTTTCTCACTCTCTCTCCCTCTTTCTTTTTCTCACTCCCTCTCTCTCTCGCTCCATCTCTCCCGCCCTGTCTCTCTTCTTTCTCTCTCTCTCTCTTTTACTCTCCCTCTGCCTCTTCTCTCTGTTTCTCTCTACATCTCTTTCTCTGTCTCTCTGTCTCTCCCTCTTTCTCTCCCGTGCCTTTCTTTGTTTCCACTCCCATGTATCTGTGTAGTCTGTCTGTCTGTCACTGTCTCTCTCTGTCTCTCTCCCTATCTGTCCATCACCGCCTCTCCTTAGTGATCACCGTATCTCTTAATCAATGGCTCTCCTAAATGACCCTAAAGAAAGACGATTTAAATGAACAAACAAAAAAAAAAAATACAAAAAAGGCAACGACTGCGATTAGACGGTTGGACAGGGCCCAGCTGTACGGTGTAAAGGTTTCACTGTAGGATAATAATGACAACGACAGCGATAAATTGGACGTTAATGATATAATAAACATGTTCTCAAGACAAGGTAAAGGGAGACAAAGATTTTATGTTCAAAACTTGGTGTAGCATTCCAAATTTGGTACCTGCATATCAGGAAAACTTGCTAAGTCAAAACACACAACTAAACACATTAAACAATGCAAAAGGAAGTATAATATAATTTTTGTCAGTGGAAGGATTGAACTTTATTTCAATGTAGGATACATGGCGTTTCACATAAATACACAGCAGTAGTAGCCTTGTAATGTTGGCCTAAAATTATGCCAAAACGAAATTTCGCCCATTTAACGCTCCAGTTTGGATTTGAGGTCTTTATTTTAGGAGGTTCGCTGCACTTGGCATTTACACCTCACTTTACTTGTTTTATTATTTCTTGTTCTGGCGGGGGGGGGGGGGGGAGATGATATGGATAAATTTTAATCTATTAATTTCAATTTTGCCCGGGCAGCGGCCTTTCGGCCTGCTCTTTGCGATTTCCAACTGCCAAGGTATCTTTAACGTGCGCAACGTGCACACGGGCCCTCCGAATTTTTTCGTCCTTATCCGAGAAGACTAGGTACTCGATCCTACCCCCCTATAGGACCAGGGACTTGAAAATATGAGAAAAATCCAATTTCCAAGAACTACTCGATCCTACCCCCCAATAGGACCAGGGACTTGAAAATATGAGAAAAATCCACTTTCCAACATGCCTGCACTGCCCGGGTTTAGAACCCGGGACCCTTGGCATGAGAGGCGAGCACCTTGCCTCTAGACCACCTTGCTCCAGTTTGGACTACCTACTAAGTGACTTTATATTGATTTTGAAAAAACACGCTACTTTTGGCACAGCATCATAGTGAATCTGTGAGGGTAGTTAGTTATATTTTGAATGAAAAAATACATTGACTATGTACTTTTTGATTGCCGTAACATTTTAGCCGTCGACAGGTTTTGCGGCTGGTTTGAAGTTAAGGACCGCAACTCATCTTTTAAAAAAAAAATGTGACTTAGCAGGTTTGGCAATTTTTACTTGCTCATATGCTATATCGGCTACTGCTATCTCCGTAGCATACTATAATCCTAATCCTACAATGGAGCTTGAGGATGAACATGTAAGCAGCTGAAATGTCACTTTGCGACCAAAAATTATGAAACTTTGTGTTCTACTTCAGGTTTTCACATTACTTTACCTGGACAAATCCGCTTGGTGCAAACTTTTGTCGTTCATGTTATTTATTGTCTTTTTTTTTTTTTTTTTAGTTTTCGAGCTCCAAAAAGAGACACGATTTCGCCAAGTAGAATGAAAAAGTATAATCGGAAATTTCGCAGAGACCACGTGACCACAGTTCCAGGAACGCCACTTTAGCTAGTTATGATAAATCTGCAATTCCGGATTCCGAGTTTTATCTTGTAATAATATTATACACTTCAGTACCTGCCGAAGTTTACGTAACTATCAGGCACGAACAAGGACGCAAAAGAAACAAACTTCATACATTTTTTAAAATACCTGTTACGATTGGCACTCGGATAATAACACGATCATAACATTAAAAACAACAACAACAAAAAACTGTCCCGAGTCAAATGAAGGAAAGAGAGACATGTTGCACTGAGTCAAAATGAGGTCTCCAGTCTCCAGGCAGTGCGCCATCAGTCTTAAAGCGAGACAAAACAGACCTAACTCATCCACACTGACCAGATTCACCATTAGCTCCTGCACTGTAAGCTTTATGAGTACGAGGGACCAGAAGTACAATGTTCAGGCAACACAAAGACTTTATAGTATCAGTGCCAACCTATGGCAGAACTGTATTCATCCAAGACCCTGAGGAGACTGTAGCTGACAGAAGTTGACAGCAAGCACTCATGATGAAAATGCCACTGCCAGTTTCTATTAGACTTCAATGGCAGACAACACCAGGCCAAAACAGCAAACTTAAAATAACAAAAGGTGTTTCTCCGGATTCCATTTTTAAGGCTATTCATCATTGGCAAGCGAATAATTCATCACTTCTTGACAGAAAACAAGAACTGATATTTTATGAATTTTAAATTCAAAGCCGGACCCGATAAGGAAATGTTATGTCTGCATTCTCATTGCCAGTTCAAGTTACAGGTAGCAGAAAAAGTTCCGTAGTGTCTCTGAATGTGTCACCTATTACCGGTTTACTTCGGCCCATGCATTCAGAGATACGACCTTCTAGGGAGGAAGGGTTCAAAGCCGACTTACCGTCATCGCCTGCAGATTATTCCGCAACTGCTTCCACTGCAAAGCCATGACCAGATCACTTAATGGCGTTCTTCGCGTCCTGTTTCGACCACGTCTGATTAAGAAATGGTCACACTATGGTCGAAATGTGGATTTTTTGACAAATTGCATAACAATGGTGTTCAGCCTTTTAAATTTTTTTTTCATTTCGAATGTCCAGTCATTATTCTCCTCCCCTCTCTTCCTCCCATACTCTTAATCCAAACGCTGCCCAGATAATTTGTTCTCGCTCTCTCTCTTTCTCTCTCTTTGTCTGTCTGTCTGTCTCTTTCTCTTTATTTCCATCTCTCTGTCCCTTTTCTCTCTCTCCCCCCCCTCTCACTCTCTCAGTCATCTTCGCCCCCCCCCAACCCCCGCTAATTTGACCTCTCGCCCTGTCTCTCTCTTTTCTTTTCTCTCTCTCCCTCCCTCAGTCTCTCTCTCTCTCTCTTCTTTCTCCCACTCCCCAATTTCTCACACCCTCCATTTCTCTCTCTCTCAACTCATCAACTCGCCCCTTCTCCTTAACCCTATCCGCTAATTCATTTTCTCTGTCTCTCTTTCTCTCTCCCCGCCTCCTCCCCCCTCCCCCCCCCCCCTTACGCTCACGTCTTTCCATTCTTCCCTAAATAATTATACAGTTAATCGTATATGTGTGTCTGCTAGACTACTTAATATGTGATTGGCAGTTCGTTGAAGAGAATTACGGTACAAAACGATGAAATGGTTCCTATGCACGAGTTTAGTCCCTGACCAGAATTCTTTTTCTGTCTGTACTTCATTTTTCAATTTGTGAGTTTTAACCTTATATTTCTACAGTAAACACTCTATCCTTCTCCCCTTTTTTAAAGTTTGGAGTTGCTGCGAGCAAGTGCGCTGTGGTGATCAGTTATTTAAGCTAGTATCACGCACGCACGCAAGCACACGCACGCACGCACGCACGTACACACACACACACACAAAAACAAATAATGCAAAAAAATTCTGTCGGTCGGACCATACCTGAGTAGGATTTGAACTTTTGACTTCTAGCGTCGAACCCGAACGCTTGTATCACTTGACCATTCATTTTGTCAGCGGATGTCCGTAAAATAGCATTATTATAGTGTTGTCGTTTAAGATTCTATGCAGGGGAGATCTCACGATGTGGTTGTCGCTGAGGATGATGAATCTCATGGTCGATGATAATTATGATGAACGGTATGACCTTTGATGTACCGATATGACAACGAAGTCTTAAGAAAAAAACGAGAAAGGAAGGAAGGAAAGTAGGAAGGAGGTACAAAAAGAAAAATTGATACATTTTCTCTCTTTCTTTTCGTTTACTTGCCCCTCGGCTTTTATTTTGGGCTTGCCCTTCGTTACTGGTGACGTTCTAATCAGCGAAATGTCAGGTCGTTGGGCGAAAAAAATAATATCAGTGACGAAAATAACAATGGGCAGGAGAAAATGGGTGAATTTTTGGTGAGAGTTTGGATGTGCTGAGTCTCAAATTGCTTGTTTGTTGTCTAGTTAGGGTTTTTACGTCTTTTGTCTCCGCCATTTTTCAGTACAATTGGTTTGTTTTAGTGACGTCATTGAAACTTGTGATGTCACAGCACGGTAACCCTCTCCTTTCTACCCCGTGCACGGTGGCTGAGTATGTGCACTCGCAAAGATCAGTTGTAATCCCGAAAGAGGAATTATAACTCGTAGGAGAATGAATCATACCGACCGCGACCTTTGTTCTATTTTGGTTCTAAATCCACTTTCCACACAAATGAGAAATTAAACTCTTTGTGTGCCATGGAATTTTCCACGTTTGCCGATACAGGAAGAAATAGTGAGGCAGATGAATGAAGTCTTAACTACAGCAACATCTATTAACAGCAAGTCGACTTTCTCTCCTCCTGAAACAAAACAGCGTAGCATTCTTGTGCACCGATACATCGGTGATTGGCATGGATGAGTCCAGCGGAAGAACCTATATATCGGTGATTGGCACACAAAGAGTTAATGTTCGACGTTTGCGACTTTGGTATTGTGATTATGACACAACTCAGTATTTTTCTCTGTTCGGCTTTGTAAGCGGTCAACGGTCCTCTAAAGCAGCTATAATGATAAGGAGTTAGAATAAATCAGAACTGTAAAACAACTTGATAAGTGTCACAAAGCATGTTTAACTCTTTGTGTGCCATGAATTTTTCGACATTTGCAAAGACAAAGAAAATAGTGCTGGAGGTGAATGAAGACTAACTAGAGCAATATGTCTGAATCGGGAACGGGATTTAATGACACAGTTACTATATTTAAATTTACCGATGACGCCATGGGACATTCGAACTGTTCAACGCGTTGGTTAAACACAGTTGTTATGGACTTTGTAACAGCCATTCGAGGCACAAAGCTCAACTGCACATGAAAAGTGTGTACAAAGTCCATAACTGTGCTTAACCGCCGCGTTGAACAGTTCGAATATCCCATGACGTAAATCTAAATATAGTAACTGTGTCATTCAATCCCGTTCCCTATAGAAAATCAACTTTCTTTCTTTACGAAACGAAATAGCCTAGTATTCGTGTGCACTGACACATGGGTGATTGGCACAAACGTGACCAGCGGAAGAACCGATATATTGGCAATTGGCACACAAAGCGTTAAACAAGTGTCGAAGTGTGCAAAGCCTATTCTACATAAGAAATTGGAGATAGAACAAAGAAGAACTAAGGTGCAATTTTGCAATATGGCCTTGGAATTTCCGACGAGAGACGAAATGAAGTTCAAGATTTCGTAGGAGCACCAAGTTCTGTGAGGCCAAATGAAACAAACCAGTTAGACGATATCAAACACAAGGCCTGAGTCCATGTCAGTGTACGCCTTAAAGACAATGCACGGAACTACTCTACTCGGGGGACATATTTCAGACAAAATTATTTCAGTCTGGCCTATGCGCGAAGTCCCGTCCAACTCCATAGTTGACATCTTAGACTATTTTCGATACAAAATATCAGACTTGACATCAGTGAGCTACCGGTCTTAGTGTGACAGACAGCGCACTGGTGAGACCAAAATTGTCTCACTCGTTCGGACGCGTCTGAACTGTCTTCAGTCAGCTGGCGGAAAGACAGACCCTGCGCACTGGGCCAAAACGGATGAGAAACAAACTTAAATCAATGGGCCACCATTATTATTGTGAGATGTGAACTATGGAGTTTAAAAGGAACCTCGCACACTAAAACATGTCTGTCTTACTACATGGGAGCGTCAAATCTGTCTTGTGTCGGTTGACCAAAAGAGAGACCTGGCGCACTGAGTCAAATAGACCAAAGATAGACTTGTCTAAATGCACGATTAGCCTTAGTTTGTGTGAACTATGGATTTAAAAGGGACCTCATGCACTGACGAAACCCAAATGGTTGCCTATGACCTTCGGGGTGGGGAGGGAGAAGGCCGGAAGCGCCGCCTAACCTGTTTTGAGAAAGCTGACAGAAAGAGAGAGTTCACTCATTGAGTCAAAACTGACGCAGAGCAGGCTCGACTAACGGTACGATCAGCCTAATGTTTTGTTTTCACCCTTAGTGTGAGATGTGAAATAAGAGTTAAAAGGAAACTCGTCCATTGGCGAGACCGAAACAAGTTTGTCTCACCATTTGGGGGGGGGGGGCGTCTAAACTGTCCTGAGCCAACTAAAAGGACAGAGAGAGCTCACTCATTGCGTCAAGACAGACACAAAACAGGGTCGACTTAGGCTATGACCACCCTAAATGCTTTATCGTTATTGTTTTCACTGTGAGATGTTGGGGATAAACAGTAAAGCGAGTGTTGAATGACGAGGCACACGGTCATGAATGGTTATGAGGGATTATTGGGACTTCCTACTGAATAGGAAAAGTTATTGATTAGTTCATGCTCTCTGAGCCAGTTTATCCCCCATTTCGATCTCTCCCAACTTGTAGTTCACCTGTTTTGGCCATGAATATAATTATAATCTATGTGATTGATAAACGAGACATTTTACAACATTGCAGAACACCAGTCTTCAGTCTTTCATTATTAGCAACGCATCAGCCCAGATTACAAGTCAGTGTTTGTAGGTCCATTGTTTTGCAAAAACTGAATTCATGTCATCAATGGATTTCAGAATAATTTTCTTATATTCTATTAATCTTAATGTCAAGTCTAGACGCTGTCAATGTCTGACAGTCATGTATTTTTTTTTCTTGTTTATCTACGTACATACATCCTTATCTATTTACTTATCTACTTATTCACTTTGAATTCCTTTACTTATCCACGTACGAACATACCTAGTGTTTAGCTCTTTATTTTAGCAGGTGCGCTGCCATTTGCATTTACACCTCACTTTTTTTTTGTTTGTTTCTGTGTGTTTTTGTGGTAGGGATTAGTTTTGTTTAGAATTTTGTCCAGGCAGCGGCCTTGTTCGGCCTGCCCTTCTCGACTTTTGACTGCCAAGATATCTTTAACGTCCGCAACTTGCACACAGACCCTCTGAGGTTCTCATTCTTATCCAAGAAGACTAGGTGCTTGATACTACCTACCATAGGATCAGGGAAAGAAATCATTTTCCCCGAAAAAAAAACTCCAACGTGCTTGCACAACCATTGGATCGAACCTGGTACCTTCGGCATGAGAGGCGAGCACCCTGCCTCTAGATCACCGTGTCCCCCCCCCCCCTTCCAGCGGGGGATACGAACATACACTTATATAGGTATCTATTTGGAGGTTGTTGTTGTTTTTTTGTGGACCCTGGTTCTGCTGCACCATTTGCAGTTTTGCACCATATTATTATGGTCCATGGTAAGTCTGGCAAATGAAAAAAATTATGTTGTGCTTCCCCCTCCCCCCCCCCCCCCCGCCCCTTTCTCTTGATGCCCTAAGCCCGTGCTTATTTTGCTTAATGGTGAATCCAGCCCTGGCTGGCCCTGTCATGAAACTGGACAATTGCATTCCCACAACTGCAAATGGCAACCCAGCCAGGATCCCGATGAAAATCCAATGTGTATGAGTATGACTGAAGTTTACCCATAGGAATGACACCGTCCTTAGGTAGTTCCACTGGTTACGACATCGCGTTTTGAGGTAGGGACCCCCTTCCCACGGTAACCCGACCAACTCTACGGTAATCATATACAGATCTAGGTCGTGGTGACGTAGGAATACTGTTTGGGAATAGTTTTTTTTTTTTTTTTAGTTGAAGAAATTTTTACTGTTTTGTATTGACAAGGGACCATACAGTATTGCAAATGTTTATTGATATAATTAAAATTGCATTTAGAGTTATTCCATTTCAAGTTAAGCAGGTCTCATTTTATTTTCGCTTGTGGGGTTTCTTGGTAGGCGGGGCCAGTGATATATTTCAAGGGCATGTGCTGCTAAAACAACAACAATTTCACTATTTCTTCATATACTACATATTTTACCTCATAGATCTGTCCATTGGATTGCTAGGACATGATAAATGGACATTTGTTTTTCCATTTATAATGTAACAATAGCGGCGGTCACACTGGATTTTTATCATACATTTCTATCTTTCCTGTAACTCCTGTATTTCTTAATCAAACGTGGCATATGATAACTTAGGACATATATATTATAATGCTTAAATTTTATTCACTCTTCAACAGTATAACTACCAGGAAGAAAACTAGCTACATGTATTGTGCTCTGACCAGAGCTTTTTCCGAAGTTGCAAGGTTAATTCTAAGAATTTGGTACTTGGATCTTGGACTGGCCTAAAAAAGCCCAACGTAGTAAACATTTCTGGAAAGTCAGTTTCGATGGTTCTGACAGCATCACACTGAAAATTAGCAAAGGAAATCGGCTAAAGACATTAATAGTGTTAGGTCCCAAAAAGATTGTTTTGGGGGTGGGGGGGGGGGGGCTTTTTCCGCGCGTCTTTTTCTCTCAATAAACACGCGCATGTTTTCTAAAAATCACTACTTTTACTTTTATTGTAGGTGTTCCTATGAAAAGGCATTTGATATATAATACTTTTCGGGAAAGAAAATGCTCATCAAAAACACGTGCAGACAAAACGCACTTCATGGTACATCCTTTTACTTTCCTGGTCACCAAGGCACCATCACTTAAACATTCTAGCGCCTACACATGGATTGTCTTATCCAAAGACTTCTGAAATGTGCAAAGCTGAACCCAAATGGCCAATTTAGTTATCGCATCGCAAAAACATAAATATTTGTCAGGGGAAAATCTTTTTTATTTGTATTTGGTATCGTTCTTTAATGCCATTGCGGAAATTTGCCTTACTGTCATTGCAGCCCAGTTGCAACTAAAACAGGCATGTCGTCGCCGACCGGAGATTTTTTTTGGGGGGGTGGGGGGTGGAAGAAGAGCGGAAAGGGGGAGGGGGTAGGCCTAGTGTTGTTATTTTGTTGTTGTTGTTGTTTAATTTTGCCCTGGCAGCTGACAGGACAGGACCAGGGACAGGAAAATCTGAGAAAAATCCCAAAATTCCAACATGCCTGCACCGTCTGGGAATCGAACCCGGTACCTTCGGTATGAGAGGCGAGCACTTTGCCTCTAGACTCCCGTGTAAATGCCAAGAACAGCGAATCTCCAAAAATAAAGACCTATAACCACTAGACTAGAGAATGGAATGACTCTGTCAGTAAATAAAAGCTGATAATAATATGACAGACTTATCTGGTCTATTTATCCTTAATTCGCCCGCTCATAGTAAACTGTGTCTTGAACCATCTGTCCGTATGTCCCTCTCTTTTCCTCTCTTTAATGTCCCACTCTCCCTTATGAATCGACCGAAATCATTTGAACTGTTATTAGTTATCAATAATGTAAAACAGACAAACATACATACACATACAGTGATTCAACAGCGCTGGATATCGTATTCCCAGTGGCGTATCTAAGGAAAGGCAAGCATGATACGTGCACTGAGCTCCACTTGGGCTGCCACGGGGTAATTCCCTATGTCAGTCCGTGGTAGATTTGTATAGGAGTTCTGTGGGTTGGTAGGACGACCATAGGGTTGGTAGGGTTACCGTAAGCGAGGATTGTCTACATCAAACCGACGTCGGAGCGATGTTGCAACCAGCGGATTTACGCCTGGAACGATGCCATTCCTATGATCGTCCTACCAACCCACAGAACTCCTATACAAATCTACCCCCCCTGGTCCTATTGGGGGGTAGGATCGAGTACCTAGTCTTCTCGGATAAGGACGAAAAAATTCGGAGGGCCCGTGTGCACGTTGCGCACGTTAAAGATACCTTGGCAGTTGGAAATCGTAAAGAGCAGGCCGAAAGGCCGCTGCCCGGGCAAAATTGAAAATTGAAATTAATAGATTAAAAGTTATCCATATCACCCCCCCCCCCCCGCCAGAATTTATTATTCATTATTAAATATATATTGTTATTAATAAATATTCAAATATTATTTGAGTTGTGTGTTGTGTGAACTGATGTGAGTTGTGAACTGCTGTGAGTTGTGAACTGTTGTGAGTTGTGAACTGCGCCTAACAGGCTGCGTTACAATTTGCTCTGAGATAGAGAGAGAGAGAGTGAGCGAGACAGGGAGAGAGAAAGAAGCAGTGCAGTGTGTTGAGCGCTTCACCGGCAGCTCCATTCTGCTCTGTGGTTGACATGTTTCTGTAAAGCGCATAGAGCATTTTAAATGGATATGCGCTATATAAATGCTATACATTATTATTATTATTATGTGTAAGCTTGACGTCAGTCCTACACGTCCGGCGTCCTTAAAGTTGCTGGCTGGGTTTTCTGTTAAAACTGTCGGAGTGTTTATCCGCCAATATAATTGGTGTAGTGATGTTTACCTTGGAAATATATCTTCACAATTATGCAGGGTCCACAATAGCATAGTGGTTAACATCTTCGCCTGTTAATCGGGTGGCCGTAGTTCGGTTCTCAGGAGGGTATATATATATATTTTTTAATATGTCTTTTTTTTTTAAATTAGGAATCAATGCTTGATTTTTTTTTAAAAATCCAACAACAGCTTTTCTTTTTTTGGTTTGTTTTCTTTTTGTTTGGTTTTAGTCAACACCAATAATGGCAGATAAACCCGGGTCGATATTATTGGCGGATAAACCTGGGCAGTATCTGCCGATAATGTTGGTGGATTTGAAGCTTAAAGCCAGCCTATGATAGCAGTGATAATTTTTACGTGCTGCCAAAATTTGTTATTTAAAATAAATGAACTACCCTGAGTTATATTATTGAGTTAATATTATGGTAAAGTCATCTAAAATAATGGGTGTTGGGTATTTGGGCAGGAGGCAATTTCAGTCTTTCGCGGCGATATTTCTTTTTGGTTCCGAATCCATTTTTTGCACAACTGAGAAATTGAACATTAATAGTCTGCAGCTTTAGTTATTATGATAAGGAGTTAGGATAAGTTTGAACTGTGAAACAGCTTGATAAATACTACATCGCATTTTAAACAAGTGTCAAAGTGCGCATTTGTTATATCTCTTCTACCTACTAGAACATATTCAGTTTTTCAGAAAATGGAGATAGAACAAACAAGTGCCATAGCTACTATTTTTCATGGTCGCGCCCCTGCGTATTCCCATTTCACTCACTACGAACATCGGTAGCAGCTGTGACACTGGTCACAGACACATTTTGTATAACTGTATATAATCTCAAACACACTTTGATGAATGAAAAACACACCAGTTTTCACACACTGTCCCGATCCGCTCACGCACCGTCACGTTGTTCTCATTCAGTGCTCACTCTTTGTTACTAACAGAGACTAGCATCTCCGAATTTGTACTAATCCATATGGAGCGTGGAAAGGTGGGGGAGGGGGCATCTATAAAGTACGTATTATCGGAGGTGGGTGGATTTACCCAGGGTCATCTTAGGCGTAAGCCAGACCAAGTCTGGCGTGGGCCCCACACTGGTGGCTCAACACCTAATTATTATTAATTCATTAAGTGCCCTGCCGGTAGGCGTTGGCGATCATGACCCTCCATCTCTCGCGGTGTGCATTCCCAGCCAGGCCTTTAGGTCGTCCTGCATCTTTATGCGTTGTCGTCCCCGGCTTCTTCTTCCATTGAATTTCCCTGTTGTTACCAAATGTTCCAGTTCTCGTCTTCTCATTTACATGTCCAAAAAATGTTCCCTGTCTTTTTCTGAAGTTGTTTAGGAATGTCCTCTTTTCCTGTGCTTGTCTCAACACTTCTTCATTTTGTCTTCCTTGCAGACCATGGAATTCTAAGCATCACACTTTGCCTGCATGACACCCCTCCCCCAAAGGTCTCTGGGCAAGTGCCCCAGTATGCCCATGCGTTGAGATGGCTGTGAGCCCCAGCCCAGTATAATCGGAAGGGTGGGTGGGGGATTACCCCCAAGCGTATGCTCAGGGGGCCACCCAGTGAATGATCGTGGGGAAGGGGGGTTACCCCCAATCGTAAGCTCATGGGGGGCACCCAGTGAATGATCCTGGGGGGTGGGGGGGGGGGAGGTTAAACCTTAGTGTAGCTGGGGGGGGGGGGTCAGGTACACCCCATTGAATGATCAGGTGAAAAAAACAAAAACACGTGCAAAAATTGATGTGATGAATTTCTTTGGGCATGCAAGCCAGATACCTGTGACAAAGTGTTTCTAAGTCGAATTACATAAAATAGATTAGATTCACAGATTTGCTGTCTGTAATGACCACTGGTCAGTTTGGGGGTCAGTGTGAAAATTAAATGGTCATTATTAAAAGGATGCGTGGAGCATGAGTGAATCTGTTACAATTTAAAAACAAACAAACAACCTAGAAAACCCACATTGTTCAGTATTCCAGCGCCGAGTGGACGTCATTCAAATCACAAAGAAATATATAAATATAATAGGAAATCAGAGGTTATTTTGAGGCAGTCATAGTTATGGAGGACCATATTATGTATCTACTATAGCTATCCAAAATTTGCCTTTGGCACCAAATGCACAATATTTGACGTATCTGACTCTACGAAAACGTGGATCGGGAAGAGTTGCGTTTGTCCCTACCACCCAGTCAAGAGGGGATTTATTTGTTTTTAATTACTGACTATATCATCCCCATATCTAATGCTAGACCTTTTCCCAACTCAAGACCTATCTCTAAATGTATCCCTTTCCCTAACTCCGTCCTGATTCATAACCCTAACTGCAAGAGTTCAGTGTCTTCGGGACTTACGGAAACTCTTTCCCCTGAATCATAACTATTGAGCTTACACAAAGAGCTAAAATTACACACTTCATATAAAAAAAAAATCGTTGTCTGCCATTATTGCACACAAATTATGTAAAGATAATTATTTCTTAAATACGTTATCCATTTTAGAAGTGAACACAAATATTGTTAATAGTTAATTCATTGTGTTTGCAACTTCAATGAGAAAACAACAAACAGCGATGGTAGTCAATACAAAAAAACAGTGCATGCGTATTTCACTCTTATTTGTATGATATAAAGAGAAAACGTCGTGTTGCATAATCTCTCTGTAAGATTTGTTACTTTCAAAATGTTGTTTATGCGGTGTTTTTTTAAACACTTGATGCTGTGTTTATTGTTCGATTTTTTTTTTTCACTTCGCAAAGGCGAAAGCCGAAAATTTTGTGTATTTTCTGTCTTCTCTTTAGTTTGCTTTGTACTGTTTAGGTTTTATTTCTCACGCGGGGCTTCGCAACATACAACCTTTTCTTTCTGCCCAATTTTGACTTTGCTTATAGCCCTGCTGCGACCCCACAGTTTTTCTGTGGTTTTTATGATATTTCGTGTGTTTATTTGTTGAATTTTACTGTAACTGTCTAGCGAGATAAGATAAGATAAATAATAATCATTTTATTATCCCATGAGAGAAATGCACTTTCTCTTTCTAAGACCATATAAGAGAACTATATACATGTTACACACATCTAACGGATCGATTCCATAAACATAATTATCATAACTCATAACTCAGCTCATATCGTGAGAATATTTTCCCCGTGAGTAATAGTAATAATATATGCTTTATTTCATGATATTTGTATCCACGATATCAAATGTCACGATAAAAAAACACACAAAACCCAAAACATGTGTTTTTTCTCATTAATGTCCTAGGCTAGTGTGAGGAACGAGCCAATATTACCCGGATCAGTGATCTCTGACGCCCAGTGTGTAACACACCTCCAACAGCTAGAGGGAAACACGGCTGGTAGGCCAATGGCACACCAGGTTTCACAACACATTTTCTCATCAACGCATTAGTTAGAGCAAGGGAGGAGCATGGCAAACACACCCCCTGCACACTTTCAGAGGAATTACTCCTGAATTTCAGCGATGGACAAGGAATATTGGGTGACTACGTGGACAAAGTACACAGCAATATGTTTCATAAGGTCAGTGTCCAAATCAATAGTTTTTTTTATATTTTTTTATCTCTAATTTAACTATTTATGGTTTATTTTCTACTTGAATTTCAGGTGTTGTGTTTTTTTTATCTGGTCGCTAATTCAACTATTAATTGTTCTTTTTGTCAGTAATTTACTTTAACTATCTATGATTTTTTAATTGGTTTATTTGTGTTGTCTCCAATTTAGCTGTTAATGTGTATTTTATCACTGATTTTACTCTAACTGATCGTTTAGTTGTTTTTTTAATTTTAGCATTAATAGTTTATTTTTGTCACTAATTTAACTGTTGAAATGTCTAATTTTCATGTCTAATTCAATACTCGTGGTTTATTTTTGTCAAGAATTACTGCTACTAATGTTTTATTTTTAACCCTTTTAATTAACTGGTTTATTGTTCTCTCTCTATTTTAAATGTCAATGGTTTATCTTTGTCTTTAACCGCGCGGATAAAATAGTATAAATTTTGATAGTAGAATAGTATAAAATAGTAACTTATGTTGTATTAAGTCAAAATGTGGCAAAAAGAAAAAGGTGTATGTTGCAAAACCTCGCTTAAGAAATAATTCATAAAAGATACAATAAAACGTGAAGGAACAGGGAAGAGAAACAAGCCTTCGGTCAACTGAGCTTCATCAGGCAAACAAAAATGCCACAGAATCTTGCTCAAGGCTTTGCGACATAATATACCTTTTACTTTTCTTGCCATAATTTGTCTTTGCTTCAAGCATTGCTCCGACCCCACAGATTTTCTGTGCTTTTTTACTTTATTAGATTATACTGTTAATTGTTCCAATCTACGAATGGTAAAAGGTAGAAGTAGAGAGTATGTATGTGTAGAGAGGTTTCACTATTGGTCGATTTGCACTGCGAGACACGGGAGGTTCTGCGAAACCACTGTTAGCATGGAGCGGAAAGTAGGTCGCTGCGGTAAACAATATCCGTTTGTGCATTTCCACGGGGCGTAAGAGCTTACAAACGGCTCTAAATAGTTTCAATCAGTCCAAAAATATGAACAAACCACAGTAAACAGATATGCACACTATCTTTGGTGAAGGCGGTCTCTTTCAAGACTAAACTTGTTTACCGCAGCGACCTAGTTTCGCGATTTGGCGGAATTGAGATCTCTCTGTAAATACATATTCTCTGGCAGGAGGCACCACATCAGGCTAAAATGAATCCGCACAAAAAAAAGATCAGTCATCATAGACGTCGAGATGCGAAGGGTCATCCACAAAATCCAGCTATTTACAGATAGACAGAACAGCACACCGTGCCTAGCTTTGCTCACCGAGAATTTTGTAGAAAGTGATAACCTCATGGGCTCATGCGTTCGTGAAAAAAAAAGAGAGGGGGGGGGGTAGATTGGGGCGGAACTAGCAACACAAAGCCAACTCAAAAAATTACTTCCCCACCTGTTCAAGCCTCTATGTCTAAAAAAAAAGAACCTTCCGCAAGTCGAGAGTAAGGCACCTTCGAAATTTCACGCAGATCCAAGTTGTATGAGCGATGGTAGATCTTATGCGTTCTCGATAAAGAGTGTCGGGGGCGAAATCAGTGACACAAAGCAAACTCAAAGATTACATCACCAACATAAATGTGAGTCCTTAAATCCGGAAAAAAGAAACGTATACAGGTGAACAAAAAAAAAAAAAACACTTTCAAAATTCCATGCAAGTTCGAGCTGTATGAGCTGCGTGAGGTCTTGTTAAAGTTTGATCGACTTTCTTCTCTTTGTTTTTTAATAATTATCGTATGGATTATTCAGAAATCATGTTTCGCATACTGAAATAGCAACCGATGTTTATGAGTAACCGAACATTAATTTATGGCTATGAATTCGTCACTTCGGAAATCTGTGACCCTGTTTCATTGATCTGAAACATAAATCAATCGTAAGCCCCGCGCTGTCGCGCTTCCCTTCATGTTTATGTACGCTCAGAAATAACTCGAGCACACTGTTAGTTTGCAATCACTCACAATGCAATGTGTAGAATAGAATGATGATTTTAGTTTGAAACTGCGTAACATTTAACTGTTGATTGGTTTCACTTGGTTTCACAAACAGTGCTCTTTTTCCCCAACTGTGTGTGTGTGTGTGTGTGTGTGTGTGTGTGTCTACGTGTGGGTTTGGGTGTGTTTGTGTGTGTGTGTGTGTGTGCATGCGTGTGTGTGTGTGTGTGAGCGGGTGTGTATATCTCCGCAAAAATGTGCATAGCTCTCTCAGTATATATGTGGCCATATCTATGTGTGGGGAGGGGGCGGGTGTGTATATCTCTGCAAAAATGTGCAGGGGGGGGAGCTGTAGAGAGGGGGGAAAGGCCATATCTATGTGTGTATGTGTGTGTGTGTGGGGGGGGGTGTATATCACTGCAAAAAATGTGCATAGCTCTCTGTATATATGTGGCCATATCTATGTGTGTGTGTGTGTGTGGGGGGGGGTGTATATCTCTGCAAAAATGTGCATAGCTCTCTGTATACATATGTGGCCATATCTATGTGTGTGTGTGTGTGGGGGGGGGGTGTATATCTCCGCAAAAATATGCATAGCTCTCTCTGTATAACTGTGGCCATATCTATGTGTGTGTGTGTGTGGGGGGGGGGTGTATATCTCTGCAAAAATGTGCATAGCTCTCTCTGTCTATATGGGCCATATCTATGTGTGTGTGTGTGTGGGTGGAGGGTGTATATCTCCGCAAAAATATGCATAGCTCTCTCTGTATATATGGGCCATATCTATGTGTGTATGTGTGTGTGTGTGTGGGGGGGGGGTGTATATCTCTGCAAATATGTGCATAGTTCTCCCTGTATATATGTGGCCATATTATATGTGTGTGTGTGTGGGGGGGGGGCAGGTGTATATATCTCTGCAAAAATACGCATACCTCTCTCTATATGTGGCCATATCTATAATGTATGTGACAGGATGTACTCAGATAAGATTTGAGGTCTTTATTTTAGGAGGTTCGCTGCCCTTGGCATTTACACCTCACTTTACTTGTTTTATTGTTTCTTGTTCTGGCGGGGGGGGGGGGGGGGGGAGATGATATGGATAAATTTTTTACTCAGATAACTACAAAAGCCCTACCTTTATATAATCGCGTATTTATTACTCGCAACTATTTTCATTGTCTCCGGCCACCCGATATTTTCTATAATAACCATGAAGTCAGTGATACCATATTAAAGTACCCTGCCATCGTAAATAATCTATTCCCTGATGTGCTCAAAAGATATTTTGAATTTTAAAAAAAATAAATAACTAAAAAATTATCCAATGGCTTGGTTTCATGTGACATAATTTTCCTTTGCCAGTTTTAAAATTACTCTTCCTCAAAATGGCGGCGGAGCATTGCATGACAGTCCACATCTCAATTTTGATGGCGTAAACAAAATGTTCACACACGATAATAGAAATTAAGTCGACTTCGAGCTTCCATGCGTTTGGCGGACGGACGTGCTTTGGTGCTGCTAACGAAGCAAGAACTCGCAGCTAAGTAAACTGTTTCGCTTCGTTCCTGTTGAAGTCTTTTATTGTTCGTTTTTTTTTCACTTGAAAAAGGCGAAAGCCGAAAATTTTGTGTATTTTCTGTCTTCTCTTTAGTTTGCTTTGTATTGTTTGGGTTTTATTTCTCACGCGGGGTTTCGCAACATACAACCTTTTCTTTTTGCCCAATTTTGACTTTGCTTATAGCCCTGCTGCGACCCCACAGTTTTTCTGTGGTTTTCATGATATCTCGTATTCTACACTGTGTATGACTCGGGCATTTTACTTTCGTTCAATTATTTTTGCTAAAAAACTAATTGAGACTCACTCGATGTCAGACCTGACTTAACAACGAGAGCTCTAAGAAATATTTTCCTGAAAATGACAAGGTTCTATCTCCACTTTTTGGCTGAAGTGAGTTACACACTACATACTATTTCTACAGGTCTTCTCCATTGTATGTCAAAGTATCAAGCAGATTCGGTGTGTAATTTGTAAGTATTATTACCAAAAAGAAAAAAAGTCGAATGTCAAAAAGCTGTGAGTACACGGAACTTCAATCATCAGTTTCTCAAAAGTTGATGGAAGGGAGTTAGAACTTTGTCATTCTAAGGAGACGAAGTGCAGAAAGCACGTTGAGCTTGGAGGGCTGGTGGTCAAAGCTTCTCCAATCAACACAATATTGAAATAACATATGGGGGGGAGAAGCGAGAGAGAGGGAGAGAGAGAAAGAGGGATAGACAGAGAGAGAGAGAGGGACAGAGAGAAAGAGGGAGGGGCAGAGAGAGAGAGAAGGAGAGAGAGAGGGAGAGAAAGGGAGAGAGAGGGAGAGAAAGAGAGGGGGAGAGAGAGGGGGAAAGAGAGAGAGAGGGAAAGAGAGAGATAGGGAGAGAGAGACAGAGAGAGAGACAGAGAGAGACAGAGAGAGAGAGACAGAGAGAGAGACAGAGAGAGACAGAGAGAGAGAGAGACAGAGAGAGACAGAGAGAGACAGAGAGAGAGACAGAGAGAGAGACAGAGAGAGTGACAGAGAGAGAGAGAGACAGAGAGAGACAGAGAGAGAGACAGAGAGAGAGAGACAGAGAGAGAGAGAATCAGAGAGACAGAGAGAGACACAGAGAGAGAGAGACAGAGAGAGAGACAGAGAGAGAGAGACAGAGAGAGAGACAGAGAGAGTGACTCAGAGAGACCGAGAGAGAGAGACACACACACACACACAGAGACAGAGAGAGAGACAGAGAGAGTCAGAGAGACAGAGAGAGACACACAGAGAGAGAGAGAGACAGAGAGAGAGAGTCAGAGAGACAGAGAGAGAGAGACACACACACACACACAGAGAGACAGAGAGAGAGACAGAGAGAGAGAGAGTCAGAGAGACAGAGAGACACAGAGAGAGAGAGAGAGAGAGAGAGAGAGAGAGAGGGAGAGAGAGGAGGGGAAGGGGTGAATCAGTTTACAACACAGTAAGAATGGAGGTATCAGATAAGGAAACATTAGATTCATGCCAAGAGCTGCAGACGGAGGAATGCTTTAAAAAAAACCAACACCTTCAAAAGTTATCTAGCTTGGGCCCCTTTGCGAGCGAGTTTCGAACTTCGTACCGCTCGCACCCGGGACAAAGGCTCTTACCACTAGACCATTGTAGTGGCCAGTACAGAGTCCCCCTCCACCCAGCGTTTCCGTAGACATGAAAATACGCATTCTAGTTCACTACTTGAATAGTTTTTGACGTGTCCGTTTCCGTTTCCGCACACATGAAAACCCAGCTTTGGAAAGCTGCTCGGAAGGCTGAAAAAGACGGGTAGTTCTGTGGCACAGAATGATTAATATAATTATTATCGCTGGTCCATCATGACACGGCGAGGACCCCAATCAATCAGGGGGGTTGGGGTGGGGTTTCTGGGATCGTTCAGTTCGGGAAGATTGTGTTGCTGTGATATGGGAGAGTGAGTCAGTTGGCAGCCAGCGTTCTGTCACGGCTGTCGGACTGTAAACATGATTGGGGTAATATTACTTTTATCTCGTTGCTTGCGTTATGACAAAACGGTATAATTTCTCAGTAATCATGAGTAAGGGGAGAGTATCATACGAAGTCTGGAACGGCGTAGTCAGCCGTTGGCAGACAAGAACTGCATACCATTTACTATATTTTCTTAGTAAATCCGGAAAGGCCCTATCATACTAAGCCCGGAACGGCACAGTCAGCTGCTGGCAGACAAGAAGTGCACACCATAATTTCCTTTATTTCCTTAGTAAATTCGGAAACACCCTATCATACCATGCCCAGTCAAACACAGTCAGCTGCTGGCAGACAAGAAGTGTACACTATAATTCCCTGTACTTTCTTGGTAAATCCGGGAAAACCTTATCATACTAAGACCGGTCAGACACAGTCAGCTTCTGCCAGTATTTCTTCAACGTATATTTTGCTGGCAGCAACTGGCTGTAACGCTCCGCTTAAAATGATATCCTCATAACGCCTTTAATGAGCGTAAATGTTAGAAGTTCTCTGGGCCACGCAGCCAAAATACTCGATATAAGATCTTGTTGCAAATTTGTGGCTAAATTTTAAAAATTTTATTGTGGTTATGTCGAAAAGAAACAATTGTCGTGGCCAATTAGGTAAATCTAATCCTAATCCTATCCTTGCCCTAACTCTAAAACGAAAAAAAACAAACAAAAAAAAAGAACAGCCAGCATCCCTTCGTCAATATAGCGTGGATTTGGACAGGATTTCCCCACGGTTGGTAGGTTTGCCCTGGTGACGGGATTTCCACCAAACCTTCATCGTCCAGATATACATAAGCAGCGGATCTACGAGGGAAAGACGTCATTCTTTTGTGGAAGCTTGTCGTCAGTCCTACGTATTGGAATTCATAGGGTTGCTGGCTGGGTTTACACGCTTGCGTTTCGACGTGCAACATCCACTTTCGATCAGAAGAGTGCTCCAATACTCGGCAGGGGTGAGGACAGTAGATTTCATAGTTTCATAAGAAATATTATTTATTTTGCGAAACCAGTGAGAGACCTCGTTATCTCCAAGTAATATTTCATGATCCAAGGTTTGCCTTTCTTTCGTTTGGCTTTGTTGAAAAAGTCCAATCAGCTTTGAAAGACGCAGGTGGTTTGCGGGGTTTTAAATTAATATCTGTGTAAATTAGTTCTCTAGCTTAGCTGTTTGTCTGAGATTTGGAAGACGACATAGAACAGACAAACGTACGGAAATAAATATTTATTAGTCGTGTTAGTGGATGGGTGAGTGAGTGAATGAGTGAGTGAGTAAATGAGTGAGTGTGTAAATGAGTGTGGCAGTGAGTGACTGAGTGAATGAGTGAGTGAGTGAGTGAGTGAGTGAGTGAGTGAGAGGGTGAATGGGTGAGTGAATGAGTGAGTGACTGAGTAAGTGAATGGGTGAGTGAGCGAATGAGTGAGTGTCTGAGTGGGTGAGTGAGGGAGAGAGTGAGTGAGTGAGTGAGTGATGAGAGTGAGTGATTTAAAGAGATAAGAGAGAGTTTGAGTAAGGGAGATTACATGATTGTGCATTACATGTGTCACATTGAAACTCAATGCCGTGACGTCACTGGCTAACTCGTGGGTCCGATTAAAATCGACGAGTGCACACCGGGCATGATGATCGATGTGCATGTATAATTCAATATGCATTGTTTCATAACGCGTTCGGGAAGCGCAGAACGTGTCATAACCAGCTTGTTCCACCATAAATCATACATGTTATTTCTGCACGTATATGTCAGCTGTTAATGCTGTTTTACAAGATACTCCTTGTTCAACTGTTGCACTGTTTATCTGTCTGTCTTTCTGTGTGTCTGTCTGTCTATCTATCTATCTATCTATCTATCTATCTATCTATCTATCTATCTATCTATCTATCTATCTATCTATCTATCTATCTATCTATCTATCTATCTGTCTGCCCGCTCGCCTTCCCTCCCATCCATCTATCCATCCACCCACCCATCCATCCATCCATCCATCTATCTATCTACTCAATTCTTTGTATAACTTTGTATCTAGCCCTGGTGATGTCATACGGCCTTAATTTTTCTGTGTGCCAGTCTGCCTGCCTGTCTGTCTATTTATCTGTCTGTCTTCTCTTTCTGGGTGTTGTGTTTTATGTGTGTGAGTGTACGTGTGTGTTTGAATGTATTCTTTTGTTGTTACTCACGATATGTTACAAAACAATCTAGCAAGCTTGTTCATACTCGTGGTGTAGTGAGTTATCAATTAAATACGGACATAATAGTTTTAGTAGAGACATAATTATAACTTGTAGATGGCAGCACTAGAGCAATCAGGCTATTTCGCCTCCAGTACCCAGTCAATTATTTGAATGTCTGTTTGTCTGTCTATCTATCTATCCAATGTAAATTCTTTGTAAAACTTTCTATCAAGACTTGATGAGGTCCCACGGCTTTTTCCCCCTTCTACCAGTCTGTCTGTCTGTTTCCGTGTGTGAGTGAGCGTGTGTGTGTATGTAGGTGTGTATGTATGTGTGTGCTTTAATTAGTACAGTAAACCACGATTTTGAACAAAAAACTCTCTATCATTCGCTGCTCGTAATGTAGTGAGTCATCATCCTAGTATAGATATAAAATAGTTCGTTTTAGTAGAGAGACGTAACTTGTAGGTAATAACACTAGAACCGTCTGACTATTTACCCATGCCAGTACCCAGTCAATTGTTTGGATGTCTGTCTGCCTGTCCTTTTGTTTGCCCATGGGCGTAGTCGTCAATATTTCCCACCCTGCGCTAAGACAGTCTGTGTAAACCCGGCACTATAATTGCCCTGCATCTGATTTATCATGCTACGTTTCCTGTTTTGCCTGTGTGGGGGTCGGGGTGGGATCGAGTACGCAGGAGGAAAATAAATGTTCCAAGTACTAATCCGGATTTGTGTTTAGTAAAGGATTTTGTTTAGTCGAAGTGAAACGGATTAGGATTTGTTTATGTTTTCCATATGGGCGCTTGCCTCTCGTGCCGAAAGTACCGGGTTCCAATCCCGGTCGGTGCAGGCATGTTCCAGTTTTGGGATTTTTCTTATATTTTCCTGTCCCTGATTATGTGGTAGGTAGGATCGAGCACCTAGTCTTCTCGGATAAGGCTGAAAAATTCGGAGGGTCCGTGTATAAAAAAAAAAAAAGAAAAGAAATGTATATGTTTCCACAGAACTGACCAGAGGGAACTTGTTGTCTGCCACTTTACATAAAAAGACTGTACATGCCGATCTAAGTCAAATTTGTTTTTGATCATCAATGAAATATGCTCCATCCGGGGTTATAAGTCTATACAAGGGCTCGCCTCTCATGCATGGGGGTGGGGGTGGGAGGGAATTCCTGCCCCTGATCCGATGGTAGGTAGGATCGAGCACCAAGTCTTCTCGGATAAGGGCGAAAAAGTCGCAGGGCCTGCATTCATGTTGCACACGTTAAAGATAAACTTAGCAGTTGAAAGTCGAGAAGAGTAAGCCGAACAAGACTGCTGCCCGGGCGAACTTCTAAAAATAAAAAGAAAATCCCTGCCACAAAAACACACAGAAACAGGAACAGGAACAAATAAAAACAAGAAAAGTGAGGTGTAAACGCCGATCCCAGCGAACCTCCTCAAATAAAGAGCTGATACACAAATCTGGGTGACTGCTCCCACCCCTTGTTCCATCAGATAGTCCGATCCCAGCGAACCTCCTCAAATAAAGAGCTGATACACAAATCTGGGTGACTGCTCCCACCCCTTGTTCCATCAGATAGTCCGATCCCAGCGAACCTCCTCAAATAAAGAGCTGATACACAAATCTGGGTGACTGCTCCCACCCCTTGTTCCATCAGATAGTCCGATCCCAGCGAACCTCCTCAAATAAAGAGCTAATACACAAATCTGGGTGACTGCTCCCACCCCTTGTTCCATCAGATAGTCCGATCCCAGCGAACCTCCTCAAATAAAGACCTAATACACAAATCTGGGTGACTACTCCCACCCCTTGTTCCATCAGATAGTCCGATCCCAGCGAACCTCCTCAAATAAAGAGCTGATACACAAATCTGGGTGACTGCTCCCACCCCTTGTTCCATCAGATAGTCCGATCCCAGCGAACCTCCTCAAATAAAGACCTAATACACAAATCTGGGTGACTGCTCCCACCCCTTGTTCCATCAGATAGTCCGATCCCAGCGAACCTCCTCAAATAAAGAGCTGATACACAAATCTGGGTGACTGCTCCCACCCCTTGTTCCATCAGATAGTCCGATCCCAGCGAACCTCCTCAAATAAAGACCTAATACACAAATCTGGGTGACTGCTCCCACCCCTTGTTCCATCAGATAGTCCGATCCCAGCGAACCTCCTCAAAAAAAGACCTGATACACAAATCTGGGTGACTGCTCCCACCCCTTGTTCCATCAGATAGTCCGATCCCAGCGAACCTCCTCAAATAAAGACCTGATACACAAATCTGGGTGACTGCTCCCACCCCTTGTTCCATCAGATAGTCCGATCCCAGCGAACCTCCTCAAATAAAGAGCTGATACACAAATCTGGGTGACTGCTCCCACCCCTTGTTCCATCAGATAGTCCGATCCCAGCGAACCTCCTCAAATAAAGAGCTGATACACAAATCTGGGTGACTGCTCCCACCCCTTGTTCCATCAGATAGTCCGATCCCAGCGAACCTCCTCAAATAAAGAGCTGATACACAAATCTGGGTGACTGCTCCCACCCCTTGTTCCATCAGGTAGTCCGATCCCAGCGAACCTCCTCAAATAAAGAGCTGATACACAAATCTGGGTGACTGCTCCCACCCCTTGTTCCATCAGATAGTCCGATCCCAGCGAACCTCCTCAAATAAAGAGCTGATACACAAATCTGGGTGACTGCTCCCACCCCTTGTTCCATCAGATAGTCCGATCCCAGCGAACCTCCTCAAATAAAGAGCTGATACACAAATCTGGGTGACTGCTCCCACCCCTTGTTCCATCAGATAGTCCGATCCCAGCGAACCTCCTCAAATAAAGAGCTGATACACAAATCTGGGTGACTGCTCCCACCCCTTGTTCCATCAGATAGTCCGATCCCAGCGAACCTCCTCAAATAAAGAGCTGATACACAAATCTGGGTGACTGCTCCCACCCCTTGTTCCATCAGATAGTCCGATCCCAGCGAACCTCCTCAAATAAAGAGCTGATACACAAATCTGGGTGACTGCTCCCACCCCTTGTTCCATCAGATAGTCCGATCCCAGCGAACCTCCTCAAATAAAGAGCTGATACACAAATCTGGGTGACTGCTCCCACCCCTTGTTCCATCAGATAGTCCGATCCCAGCGAACCTCCTCAAATAAAGAGCTGATACACAAATCTGGGTGACTGCTCCCACCCCTTGTTCCATCAGATAGTCCGATCCCAGCGAACCTCCTCAAATAAAGAGCTGATACACAAATCTGGGTGACTGCTCCCACCCCTTGTTCCATCAGATAGTCCGATCCCAGCGAACCTCCTCAAATAAAGACCTAATACGCAAATCTGGGTGACTGCTCCCACCCCTTGTTCCATCAGATAGTCCGATCCCAGCGAACCTCCTCAAATAAAGAGCTGATACACAAATCTGGGTGACTGCTCCCACCCCTTGTTCCATCAGATAGTCCGATCCCAGCGAACCTCCTCAAATAAAGAGCTGATACACAAATCTGGGTGACTGCTCCCACCCCTTGTTCCATCAGATAGTCCGATCCCAGCGAACCTCCTCAAATAAAGAGCTGATACACAAATCTGGGTGACTGCTCCCACCCCTTGTTCCATCAGATAGTCCGATCCCAGCGAACCTCCTCAAATAAAGAGCTGATACACAAATCTGGGTGACTGCTCCCACCCCTTGTTCCATCAGATAGTCCGATCCCAGCGAACCTCCTCAAATAAAGAGCTGATACACAAATCTGGGTGACTGCTCCCACCCCTTGTTCCATCAGATAGTCCGATCCCAGCGAACCTCCTCAAATAAAGAGCTGATACACAAATCTGGGTGACTGCTCCCACCCCTTGTTCCATCAGATAGTCCGATCCCAGCGAACCTCCTCAAATAAAGAGCTGATACACAAATCTGGGTGACTGCTCCCACCCCTTGTTCCATCAGATAGTCCGATCCCAGCGAACCTCCTCAAATAAAGAGCTGATACACAAATCTGGGTGACTGCTCCCACCCCTTGTTCCATCAGATAGTCCGATCCCAGCGAACCTCCTCAAATAAAGAGCTGATACACAAATCTGGGTGACTGCTCCCACCCCTTGTTCCATCAGATAGTCCGATCCCAGCGAACCTCCTCAAATAAAGAGCTGATACACAAATCTGGGTGACTGCTCCCACCCCTTGTTCCATCAGATAGTCCGATCCCAGCGAACCTCCTCAAATAAAGAGCTGATACACAAATCTGGGTGACTGCTCCCACCCCTTGTTCCATCAGATAGTCCGATCCCAGCGAACCTCCTCAAATAAAGAGCTGATACACAAATCTGGGTGACTGCTCCCACCCCTTGTTCCATCAGATAGTCCGATCCCAGCGAACCTCCTCAAATAAAGAGCTGATACACAAATCTGGGTGACTGCTCCCACCCCTTGTTCCATCAGATAGTCCGATCCCAGCGAACCTCCTCAAATAAAGAGCTAATACACAAATCTGGGTGACTGCTCCCACCCCTTGTTCCATCAGATAGTCCGATCCCAGCGAACCTCCTCAAATAAAGACCTAATACACAAATCTGGGTGACTACTCCCACCCCTTGTTCCATCAGATAGTCCGATCCCAGCGAACCTCCTCAAATAAAGAGCTGATACACAAATCTGGGTGACTGCTCCCACCCCTTGTTCCATCAGATAGTCCGATCCCAGCGAACCTCCTCAAATAAAGACCTAATACACAAATCTGGGTGACTGCTCCCACCCCTTGTTCCATCAGATAGTCCGATCCCAGCGAACCTCCTCAAATAAAGAGCTGATACACAAATCTGGGTGACTGCTCCCACCCCTTGTTCCATCAGATAGTCCGATCCCAGCGAACCTCCTCAAATAAAGACCTAATACACAAATCTGGGTGACTGCTCCCACCCCTTGTTCCATCAGATAGTCCGATCCCAGCGAACCTCCTCAAATAAAGACCTGATACACAAATCTGGGTGACTGCTCCCACCCCTTGTTCCATCAGATAGTCCGATCCCAGCGAACCTCCTCAAATAAAGACCTGATACACAAATCTGGGTGACTGCTCCCACCCCTTGTTCCATCAGATAGTCCGATCCCAGCGAACCTCCTCAAATAAAGAGCTGATACACAAATCTGGGTGACTGCTCCCACCCCTTGTTCCATCAGATAGTCCGATCCCAGCGAACCTCCTCAAATAAAGAGCTGATACACAAATCTGGGTGACTGCTCCCAGCCCTTGTTCCATCAGATAGTCCGATCCCAGCGAACCTCCTCAAATAAAGAGCTGATACACAAATCTGGGTGACTGCTCCCACCCCTTGTTCCATCAGATAGTCCGATCCCAGCGAACCTCCTCAAATAAAGAGCTGATACACAAATCTGGGTGACTGCTCCCACCCCTTGTTCCATCAGATAGTCCGATCCCAGCGAACCTCCTCAAATAAAGAGCTGATACACAAATCTGGGTGACTGCTCCCACCCCTTGTTCCATCAGATAGTCCGATCCCAGCGAACCTCCTCAAATAAAGAGCTGATACACAAATCTGGGTGACTGCTCCCACCCCTTGTTCCATCAGATAGTCCGATCCCAGCGAACCTCCTCAAATAAAGAGCTGATACACAAATCTGGGTGACTGCTCCCACCCCTTGTTCCATCAGATAGTCCGATCCCAGCGAACCTCCTCAAATAAAGAGCTGATACACAAATCTGGGTGACTGCTCCCACCCCTTGTTCCATCAGATAGTCCGATCCCAGCGAACCTCCTCAAATAAAGAGCTGATACACAAATCTGGGTGACTGCTCCCACCCCTTGTTCCATCAGATAGTCCGATCCCAGCGAACCTCCTCAAATAAAGAGCTGATACACAAATCTGGGTGACTGCTCCCACCCCTTGTTCCATCAGATAGTCCGATCCCAGCGAACCTCCTCAAATAAAGAGCTGATACACAAATCTGGGTGACTGCTCCCACCCCTTGTTCCATCAGATAGTCCGATCCCAGCGAACCTCCTCAAATAAAGAGCTGATACACAAATCTGGGTGACTGCTCCCACCCCTTGTTCCATCAGATAGTCCGATCCCAGCGAACCTCCTCAAATAAAGAGCTGATACACAAATCTGGGTGACTGCTCCCACCCCTTGTTCCATCAGATAGTCCGATCCCAGCGAACCTCCTCAAATAAAGAGCTGATACACAAATCTGGGTGACTGCTCCCACCCCTTGTTCCATCAGATAGTCCGATCCCAGCGAACCTCCTCAAATAAAGAGCTGATACACAAATCTGGGTGACTGCTCCCACCCCTTGTTCCATCAGATAGTCCGATCCCAGCGAACCTCCTCAAATAAAGAGCTGATACACAAATCTGGGTGACTGCTCCCACCCCTTGTTCCATCAGATAGTCCGATCCCAGCGAACCTCCTCAAATAAAGAGCTGATACACAAATCTGGGTGACTGCTCCCACCCCTTGTTCCATCAGATAGTCCGATCCCAGCGAACCTCCTCAAATAAAGAGCTGATACACAAATCTGGGTGACTGCTCCCACCCCTTGTTCCATCAGATAGTCCGATCCCAGCGAACCTCCTCAAATAAAGAGCTGATACACAAATCTGGGTGACTGCTCCCACCCCTTGTTCCATCAGATAGTCCGATCCCAGCGAACCTCCTCAAATAAAGAGCTGATACACAAATCTGGGTGACTGCTCCCACCCCTTGTTCCATCAGATAGTCCGATCCCAGCGAACCTCATCAAATAAAGAGCTGATACACAAATCTGGGTGACTGCTCCCACCCCTTGTTCCATCAGATAGTCCGATCCCAGCGAACCTCCTCAAATAAAGAGCTGATACACAAATCTGGGTGACTGCTCCCACCCCTTGTTCCATCAGATAGTCCGATCCCAGCGAACCTCCTCAAATAAAGAGCTGATACACAAATCTGGGTGACTGCTCCCACCCCTTGTTCCATCAGATAGTCCGATCCCAGCGAACCTCCTCAAATAAAGAGCTGATACACAAATCTGGGTGACTGCTCCCACCCCTTGTTCCATCAGATAGTCCGATCCCAGCGAACCTCCTCAAATAAAGAGCTGATACACAAATCTGGGTGACTGCTCCCACCCCTTGTTCCATCAGATAGTCCGATCCCAGCGAACCTCCTCAAATAAAGAGCTGATACACAAATCTGGGTGACTGCTCCCACCCCTTGTTCCATCAGATAGTCCGATCCCAGCGAACCTCCTCAAATAAAGAGCTGATACACAAATCTGGGTGACTGCTCCCACCCCTTGTTCCATCAGATAGTCCGATCCCAGCGAACCTCCTCAAATAAAGACCTGACACACAAATCTGGGTGACTGCTCCCACCCCTTGTTCCATCAGATAGTCCGATCCCAGCGAACCTCCTCAAATAAAGACCTGATACACAAATCTGGGTGACTGCTCCCACCCCTTGTTCCATCAGATAGTCCGATCCCAGCGAACCTCCTCAAATAAAGACCTGATACACAAATCTGGGTGACTGCTCCCACCCCTTGTTCCATCAGATAGTCCGATCCCAGCGAACCTCCTCAAATAAAGAGCTGATACACAAATCTGGGTGACTGCTCCCACCCCTTGTTCCATCAGATAGTCCGATCCCAGCGAACCTCCTCAAATAAAGAGCTGATACACAAATCTGGGTGACTGCTCCCACCCCTTGTTCCATCAGATAGTCCGATCCCAGCGAACCTCCTCAAATAAAGAGCTGATACACAAATCTGGGTGACTGCTCCCACCCCTTGTTCCATCAGATAGTCCGATCCCAGCGAACCTCCTCAAATAAAGAGCTGATACACAAATCTGGGTGACTGCTCCCACCCCTTGTTCCATCAGATAGTCCGATCCCAGCGAACCTCCTCAAATAAAGAGCTGATACACAAATCTGGGTGACTGCTCCCACCCCTTGTTCCATCAGATAGTCCGATCCCAGCGAACCTCCTCAAATAAAGAGCTGATACACAAATCTGGGTGACTGCTCCCACCCCTTGCTCCATCAGATAGTCCGATCCCAGCGAACCTCCTCAAATAAAGAGCTGATACACAAATCTGGGTGACTGCTCCCACCCCTTGTTCCATCAGATAGTCCGATCCCAGCGAACCTCCTCAAATAAAGAGCTGATACACAAATCTGGGTGACTGCTCCCACCCCTTGTTCCATCAGATAGTCCGATCCCAGCGAACCTCCTCAAATAAAGAGCTGATACACAAATCTGGGTGACTGCTCCCACCCCTTGTTCCATCAGATAGTCCGATCCCAGCGAACCTCCTCAAATAAAGAGCTGATACACAAATCTGGGTGACTGCTCCCACCCCTTGTTCCATCAGATAGTCCGATCCCAGCGAACCTCCTCAAATAAAGAGCTGATACACAAATCTGGGTGACTGCTCCCACCCCTTGTTCCATCAGATAGTGTGATCCCAGCGAACCTCCTCAAATAAAGAGCTGATACACAAATCTGGGTGACTGCTCCCACCCCTTGTTCCATCAGATAGTCCGATCCCAGCGAACCTCCTCAAATAAAGAGCTGATACACAAATCTGGGTGACTGCTCCCACCCCTTGTTCCATCAGATAGTCCGATCCCAGCGAACCTCCTCAAATAAAGAGCTGATACACAAATCTGGGTGACTGCTCCCACCCCTTGTTCCATCAGATAGTCCGATCCCAGCGAACCTCCTCAAATAAAGAGCTGATACACAAATCTGGGTGACTGCTCCCACCCCTTGTTCCATCAGATAGTCCGATCCCAGCGAACCTCCTCAAATAAAGAGCTGATACACAAATCTGGGTGACTGCTCCCACCCCTTGTTCCATCAGATAGTCCGATCCCAGCGAACCTCCTCAAATAAAGAGCTGATACACAAATCTGGGTGACTGCTCCCACCCCTTGTTCCATCAGATAGTCCGATCCCAGCGAACCTCCTCAAATAAAGAGCTGATACACAAATCTGGGTGACTGCTCCCACCCCTTGTTCCATCAGATAGTCCGATCCCAGCGAACCTCCTCAAATAAAGAGCTGATACACAAATCTGGGTGACTGCTCCCACCCCTTGTTCCATCAGATAGTCCGATCCCAGCGAACCTCCTCAAATAAAGAGCTGATACACAAATCTGGGTGACTGCTCCCACCCCTTGTTCCATCAGATAGTCCGATCCCAGCGAACCTCCTCAAATAAAGAGCTGATACACAAATCTGGGTGACTGCTCCCACCCCTTGTTCCATCAGATAGTCCGATCCCAGCGAACCTCCTCAAATAAAGAGCTGATACACAAATCTGGGTGACTGCTCCCACCCCTTGTTCCATCAGATAGTCCGATCCCAGCGAACCTCCTCAAATAAAGAGCTGATACACAAATCTGGGTGACTGCTCCCACCCCTTGTTCCATCAGATAGTCCGATCCCAGCGAACCTCCTCAAATAAAGAGCTGATACACAAATCTGGGTGACTGCTCCCACCCCTTGTTCCATCAGATAGTCCGATCCCAGCGAACCTCCTCAAATAAAGAGCTGATACACAAATCTGGGTGACTGCTCCCACCCCTTGTTCCATCAGATAGTCCGATCCCAGCGAACCTCATCAAATAAAGACCTAATACGCAAATCTGGGTGACTGCTCCCACCCCTTGTTCCATCAGATAGTCCGATCCCAGCGAACCTCCTCAAATAAAGAGCTGATACACAAATCTGGGTGACTGCTCCCACCCCTTGTTCCATCAGATAGTCCGATCCCAGCGAACCTCCTCAAATAAAGAGCTGATACACAAATCTGGGTGACTGCTCCCACCCCTTGTTCCATCAGATAGTCCGATCCCAGCGAACCTCCTCAAATAAAGAGCTGATACACAAATCTGGGTGACTGCTCCCACCCCTTGTTCCATCAGATAGTCCGATCCCAGCGAACCTCCTCAAATAAAGAGCTGATACACAAATCTGGGTGACTGCTCCCACCCCTTGTTCCATCAGATAGTCCGATCCCAGCGAACCTCCTCAAATAAAGAGCTGATACACAAATCTGGGTGACTGCTCCCACCCCTTGTTCCATCAGATAGTCCGATCCCAGCGAACCTCCTCAAATAAAGAGCTGATACACAAATCTGGGTGACTGCTCCCACCCCTTGTTCCATCAGATAGTCCGATCCCAGCGAACCTCCTCAAATAAAGAGCTGATACACAAATCTGGGTGACTGCTCCCACCCCTTGTTCCATCAGATAGTCCGATCCCAGCGAACCTCCTCAAATAAAGAGCTGATACACAAATCTGGGTGACTGCTCCCACCCCTTGTTCCATCAGATAGTCCGATCCCAGCGAACCTCCTCAAATAAAGAGCTGATACACAAATCTGGGTGACTGCTCCCACCCCTTGTTCCATCAGATAGTCCGATCCCAGCGAACCTCCTCAAATAAAGAGCTGATACACAAATCTGGGTGACTGCTCCCACCCCTTGTTCCATCAGATAGTCCGATCCCAGCGAACCTCCTCAAATAAAGAGCTGATACACAAATCTGGGTGACTGCTCCCACCCCTTGTTCCATCAGATAGTCCGATCCCAGCGAACCTCCTCAAATAAAGAGCTGATACACAAATCTGGGTGACTGCTCCCACCCCTTGTTCCATCAGATAGTCCGATCCCAGCGAACCTCCTCAAATAAAGAGCTGATACACAAATCTGGGTGACTGCTCCCACCCCTTGTTCCATCAGATAGTCCGATCCCAGCGAACCTCCTCAAATAAAGAGCTGATACACAAATCTGGGTGACTGCTCCCACCCCTTGTTCCATCAGATAGTCCGATCCCAGCGAACCTCCTCAAATAAAGAGCTGATACACAAATCTGGGTGACTGCTCCCACCCCTTGTTCCATCAGATAGTCCGATCCCAGCGAACCTCCTCAAATAAAGAGCTGATACACAAATCTGGGTGACTGCTCCCACCCCTTGTTCCATCAGATAGTCCGATCCCAGCGAACCTCCTCAAATAAAGAGCTGATACACAAATCTGGGTGACTGCTCCCACCCCTTGTTCCATCAGATAGTCCGATCCCAGCGAACCTCCTCAAATAAAGACCTAATACACAAATCTGGGTGACTGCTCCCACCCCTTGTTCCATCAGATAGTCCGATCCCAGCGAACCTCCTCAAATAAAGACCTAATACACAAATCTGGGTGACTGCTCCCACCCCTTGTTCCATCAGATAGTCCGATCCCAGCGAACCTCCTCAAATAAAGAGCTGATACACAAATCTGGGTGACTGCTCCCACCCCTTGTTCCATCAGATAGTCCGATCCCAGCGAACCTCCTCAAATAAAGAGCTGATACACAAATCTGGGTGACTGCTCCCACCCCTTGTTCCATCAGATAGTCCGATCCCAGCGAACCTCCTCAAATAAAGACCTAATACACAAATCTGGGTGACTGCTCCCACCCCTTGTTCCATCAGATAGTCCGATCCCAGCGAACCTCCTCAAATAAAGAGCTGATACACAAATCTGGGTGACTGCTCCCACCCCTTGTTCCATCAGATAGTCCGATCCCAGCGAACCTCCTCAAATAAAGAGCTGATACACAAATCTGGGTGATTGCTCCCACCCCTTGTTCCATCAGATAGTCCGATCCCAGCGAACCTCCTCAAATAAAGAGCTGATACGCAAATCTGGGTGACTGCTCCCACCCCTTGTTCCATCAGATAGTCCGATCCCAGCGAACCTCCTCAAATAAAGAGCTGATACACAAATCTGGGTGACTGCTCCCACCCCTTGTTCCATCAGATAGTCCGATCCCAGCGAACCTCCTCAAATAAAGAGCTGATACACAAATCTGGGTGACTGCTCCCACCCCTTGTTCCATCAGATAGTCCGATCCCAGCGAACCTCCTCAAATAAAGAGCTGATACACAAATCTGGGTGACTGCTCCCACCCCTTGTTCCATCAGATAGTCCGATCCCAGCGAACCTCCTCAAATAAAGACCTAATACACAAATCTGGGTGACTGCTCCCACCCCTTGTTCCATCAGATAGTCCGATCCCAGCGAACCTCCTCAAATAAAGAGCTGATACACAAATCTGGGTGACTGCTCCCACCCCTTGTTCCATCAGATAGTCCGATCCCAGCGAACCTCCTCAAATAAAGACCTAATACACAAATCTGGGTGACTGCTCCCACCCCTTGTTCCATCAGATAGTCCGATCCCAGCGAACCTCCTCAAATAAAGAGCTGATACACAAATCTGGGTGACTGCTCCCACCCCTTGTTCCATCAGATAGTCCGATCCCAGCGAACCTCCTCAAATAAAGACCTAATACACAAATCTGGGTGACTGCTCCCACCCCTTGTTCCATCAGATAGTCCGATCCCAGCGAACCTCCTCAAATAAAGAGCTGATACACAAATCTGGGTGACTGCTCCCACCCCTTGTTCCATCAGATAGTCCGATCCCAGCGAACCTCCTCAAATAAAGACCTAATACACAAATCTGGGTGAATGCTCCCACCCCTTGTTCCATCAGATAGTCCGATCCCAGCGAACCTCCTCAAATAAAGAGCTGATACACAAATCTGGGTGACTGCTCCCACCCCTTGTTCCATCAGATAGTCCGATCCCAGCGAACCTCCTCAAATAAAGACCTAATACACAAATCTGGGTGACTGCTCCCACCCCTTGTTCCATCAGATAGTCCGATCCCAGCGAACCTCCTCAAATAAAGACCTAATACACAAATCTGGGTGACTGCTCCCACCCCTTGTTCCATCAGATAGTCCGATCCCAGCGAACCTCCTCAAATAAAGAGCTGATACACAAATCTGGGTGACTGCTCCCACCCCTTGTTCCATCAGATAGTCCGATCCCAGCGAACCTCCTCAAATAAAGAGCTGATACACAAATCTGGGTGACTGCTCCCACCCCTTGTTCCATCAGATAGTCCGATCCCAGCGAACCTCCTCAAATAAAGACCTAATACACAAATCTGGGTGACTGCTCCCACCCCTTGTTCCATCAGATAGTCCGATCCCAAAGAAGTGGACGAATACTGTATTTAAAAACAAACAGAGAGCGCTATAGATGATCTTTTTTGCCATCCGCAATTCGAAGTATTAGTGTTTCCTGATGTGGTATGCTGTTGTTAGATTTCCTAATGGATTGTTCTGGCAGTGTGTGTGTGTGTGTGTGTGTGTGTGTGTTTGAGTAATGTTCCTTGCTGGTAATGTTATGTGAGCAATGTGCGTGTGTGTGCGATATGCGCAAAAGACCTGTAGGTCATAGGTATTATATTTACTGTTGTACTTCTACCTATGCTGTGACAACAAATTTCCAGGCAACAGGATAATAGAGTTTTATCTTATCTAAAATTTATACATCTAATAGTTCCTGTCGGTCCTCACAAAATGAAAATTGAACAAAACATAAACTGGAGCGCAACGCCAAATTTTTTTTTTTCGCATCTCCTTCAAGATTTTTTTTTTTTTTTTTGGTTGATACAGTCTTTTTTCGTAGCACGGTAGTTTTAGTCTGAGCTGCTGTTGCATCAAGACAAAGGAAAGAGGGGGGGGGGCGGTGGGTGTTATTGTAGGTGGTGATATTGAAACACAGTGTACATACAGTGTTAGGGAGAGAGAAAGGGAGAGAGAAAGAGAGAGAGAGAGAGAGAGAGAGAGAAAGAGACAGAGCGAAAGACAAAGGGAGAGAGAGAAAGAGAGAACGAGAAACAGAGAGAGAAAGGAGGGTGCTACAGTAGGTGGCAGTATTGAAACACAGTGCATACAGTTTGGGAGAGAGAGAAAAAGAAAGAGAGAGAAAGGGAGAGTAAATTTTTCATACAGTACATACACTCGGGTGGGTGGGGGGGGTGGGGGGTGGGAAGGACGGTTGCTCCCAGCGTAAGAAAAGCGTGCCGAGAAGGGAAGGGGGTTGGACAAGGAGATTGACCCTGGGCTGCGCACGTCCGTTTTTCAGTTAGGGTTTGGTTTTAAGTTTGGGTATTACAGCACGTTGGCGCGATAAATGCCTCTGTGCGCCTCTCATGTTTTTTGTTTCTTTCGGTACTTTAGTTAGGTTTGATCTCAGAACTTCATCACTTCAACATTTACAAGTAAAATTTATAATTCAATAAAAAATTTTGGTTTGATTACCTTTCTCTGGTTCCAGGAAAATTTGTTGTTGGATTATACAAAAAAAGTCTATCGTTAAAGGACCGTAGACTATTTACAAAGCCAAATAAAGAAAATACTGCGTTGTGTTTACTCATCAATTATAGCTTACTATGTAACAACATACCACGGTCAAATAACAAGTGCCAATACAAAGAAAAAGAAAAACGTATCTGGTGAGTGCGACTGTGGGTGGGTGGTGGGTGCAAATAGTAGGGGGCTCCTCCTTGTGACCTCAGTTCTTGTTTGTTCCCAACTTCATTTTTTTTTTGCACAATTGAGAAATTCAGCGTTAAACGTTTGCGGCTTTAATGTTAATAATATGAGAAGGAGTTTGAACACATCGGAATTGTGAAACAGCTTGATAAGTGCGGCAACGCATTTTAAACAAGTGTCAAAGTGTGCATTTGTTATATCTCTTGTACATACGAAGAGATTTTGTTTTCTTCAGAAAATAGAGATAGAATATATAGGAACTAAGATCGCGTTCAGTCCTATTATCTATTATATATTTCAGTAACTTGCAACCTTTGGCATAACTAACTGACCAAACTATACACTCTTCAGGCCTTAAATTTGGCAGGAAGGTGGCAATTGAGATAAGGAAGATGATGGCTATAATTAAAAGTTGTTTACTTCAAGCATGTATTTTTTAAAAAAATAACAATGTTTATTGCTATGTAACATCTGTATATTATTTGCATGTTTGTTTCGTAGTATTATAGTACCGTGCACGTCATAAAAAGTAACCGTATTTAAGCGTTCAGTTTGGTGCGTAATGTTCTGGTGCGCGTGAGGTCTGTAGCAAGACCCTAGGTTATTACTTTTATTATGAGAGAGAGAGAGGGGGGAGGGGGGAATGCCCGGTAGGTCATCTAGTTCTGTTATATTCTGTGTATCCTCTCGCTTCTTCTTAGCACAATATGACCGTTAGCAAGTCGTCGTGCCACCTTCAAACTCAACTCAGATTCGTTTGCGACCTGAAAGGAATACACGTACCTAAGACAGTAGATCTATAATCACCACATTATGAAACACGGCGACTACGTCGTCTTCGATTATTGGTCCACTGTCGCCACGAAGAATCGTTTGTCATTACGCCATAGTGGCATGACAGGGCAATCAGACACCGCATTGTTGGATCAGTGGTTCCCCATTCCCCGTCCACCCCCACCCCCTAATTCTCCCAGCCCCCACCTAACTCCACCCCATCCCAAAGACTTCCTGGACGTGCAATTGCCGAGACAAGTCTTTGGAGAAGTAAGTGAGTTCTTGTTATGAAGTAGCTGGACAAGGCTAAAATCGGTGGATTTGTGACAATGGAGACAACAATCTCCATCTCAAGACAGACCTTTTTTTTTGTGTTGGGAACTGCTGTACAAATCGAACTATGGGGTGAAAAAGTCCAAGGCTGGTGTAAGAGCTAGATGGGGGATTCGCCGCCCAAGAATTTTGCTTCACACTAGTACAATAAGCACTGCCCGCTGGCGTGATTTTTTTCCGTACGAGCTTTAGCAAGTTCAGGAGCGGGGCAGCAACACACCCCCAAACACAGGTCATCGGCTAAGGGCTCGCTTCTCATGGGTGTTGCAATCTCTGGAGGACCGTGTCTGATATGACTCTGAACGTCACCGAAAATCCCAGGGATGTGTTGGAGCTGTCCTGCGTTTGGTCGTGTGTTGCTGCCCTGCTCCTGAATTTGCTAATAAAGCTCGTACGAAAAAAAATCACGCTGCCCGCTGCATCCCGCTGGGTCGCGGTGTAGGCAGTGACTATTGTGCTAGTGTGAAGCAGAATTTATGGGCGGCAAGCCACCGGTCTGGCGTCTACGCCAGCCTTGGTCTGTTTCACCCCTAAAGCTGGCCAAGTGCGCAGAAAACTCGAACAGAAAGCTGTTTATTTTCCACCCATTTTTACTTTGCTCTGCTACGGCTGTGCCCTGTTGTTAAGGGACCGTAGTATAATTACAAAGCCGACTCGGGAAAATGCTGTGTTGTGTGCACTGCCCAGCTATAGCTTCACCTTTCACCTTTCACCTAGACATTGTCCATCCACTGCAGGATGTAGCCCTGCGATAATGGTTTTCATTTTATGATGACAGTCCTCTTTGTTTTATGTCGTCGTACCTTCTTCTTCCTGGTCGTCCTCTTGTTCTTTTTCCTGTCCTTGGTTGCCATTCAGTGCAGCGTTTTGTCCACCTATTAACATTCGTACTTCCCACATGTCCAGCCCAATTCCGCTTTTGATGTAGCATAAATTTTACTATGTCCGTTGCCTGGCTATAGCTATTATTATAGCTTACTATGTATTTTGTTACGGTCCTTTAACCACAGCTAAAAGAGGCCAAGTGAGACAAAAAGGAAAAAAAAAAAGTTTCCAACACAATTCGCTATCCTTTTAAAGAGTCAGCACACTGGCTGAGTGGTTAGAGCTCATGTTCAAGAAGCAAGAGATTGCAGGTTCGAATTCTGCTTCGTGCACACACGTGTATCAGCCTGACAGGGACCAAGGCTTTGTATCTGAGAGATTCTCAAGCCAGACGTGCCCTAGCCAATTTTGATCAGCTGCCTCGTTGGAAAGTGACGCCACGGCATTAAGTTACAATGGGATCGAACTAGTTGGCTGATACCGCAGGTCTCATTGAATTGAAACTCAAAAAATCATCTAATGTGCGCCAGGCCTTATATTCACCTCGTCACCAGCCTATCGAGGGCCAGGGCTTTGGATCTAAAATAGTCTCAATGTGCTTTAAATAGGACCTAAGACCCCCAACGAACCAAAACAAGACGATCTCTTTGTGAGAGTAGGAAAGTCCTTATTAGAGCCCAGAGTAAATGTTTTCAAAGTACCGAATGACTACCACACATCTCAGGTCGTGCAGAAATGACCATAATGATTCCCGTACCCAGCGGACAGGTGCGCTAAAAATAGAGATGGCTATTCAGACTCTCAATGGATATCACTTGCTTTACTCTGTTGTTAAGGTATCACACAAAGTGGCCGTTACCACACATAGAGAACTGGGACTTCTTGGTTGAGAAATCTCTTCTTTACCCTTTTTATAGATATATTTTTGTCCTTTTTGAAAAAAAATCAGACCACATAAGGTACCCGGGATTCTCCGGGATAACCCTTCTGTCTCTCTTTCTCCGCCTCTCTCTCGCCCTCTCTCTCTCTTTATATATATATATATATATATGCATGCTCTCAACTTCTCTCTTTCTCTCTCTCGTTCTCCTTTTCTATCCCCTTCTATCTCTGTCTCTTTCTCTCTCTTTCTCTCCCTGTCTCTTTCTCTCTTTTTTTTCTCTTTCCTCTTTCTCCCCTTCTTTCCTCCTCTCTCTCTATCCCCTCTCTCTGCTTCTCTCTATCTGCCGTTCCCTCTCTCTATCCCTGTTTCTCTTTCTCTCTCTCTTTGTCTCTAGTTCTCTCTTTGTCTCCCTCTTCCTCCCCTTTCTCTCTTTCTCTCTCTCTCCTCCCTCTCTCTCTCTCTCTCTCTCTCTGTGTCTCTCTGCCCTCTATGTACTGTCAGTGCCTCTCGCTCTCTCTGTATTTCTCTGTCTCTTTCTGTATCTCCCTCCTCTTTAGTTCTTCTGTCTGTCTGTCTGTCTGTCTGTCTGTCATGTGTGTCTCTTTTAAAAAAAACAACTGAATAAGGCATGATAACTCTTCTTGCCAATCATAAACGAAAAAAAAAAACACCAAAAAAAAATATAAATAAACCCCTGACAACCCAAGAGCCTAGCTGCCAAATTTCGAAGACAAGACAATATAGCTACCGTAGACGACACGACTGCAAATGCCAGCATACAAAGCAGGATAATTGCTGTTTGATTTGTTACCAGGCAAGGTAAAAATCCATGTTTCGACTCTCGTGGCGTCATCGTTCACTGCACGGTGGTCTTAGCTCTTCTACTGCTTCTTGTCAGTGTGCACTGTGATCTTAGCTCTTCTATTGCTTCTTGTCAGTGTGCACTGTGATCTTAGCTCTTCTATTGCTTCTTGTCAGTGTGAAGTATCTTCTACTGCTTCTTGTCAGTGTGAAGTATCTTCTACTGCTTCTTGTCAGTGTGCACTGTGATCTTAGCTCTTCTATTGCTTCTTGTGAGTGTGAAGTATCTTCTACTGCTTCTTGTCAGTGTGAAGTATCTTCTACTGCTTCTTGTGAGTGTGAAGTATCTTCTACTGCTTCTTGTCAGTGTGAAGTATCTTCTACTGCTTCTTGTCAGTGTGCACTGTGATCTTAGCTCTTCTATTGCTTCTTGTCAGTGTGAAGTATCTTCTACTGCTTCTTGTCAGTGTGAAGTATCTTCTATCTACTGCTTCTTGTCAGTGTGAAGTATCTTCTATCTACTGCTTCTTGTCAGTGTGAAGTATCTTCTACTGCTTCTTGTCAGTGTGAAGTATCTTCTACTGCTTCTTGTCAGTGTGAACTATCTTCTATCTACTGCTTCTTGTCAGTGTGAAGTATCTTCTATCTACTGCTTCTTGTCAGTGTGAAGTATCTTCTACTGCTTCTTGTCAGTGTGAAGTATCTTCTATCTACTGCTTCTTGTCAGTGTGAAGTATCTTCTGCTGCTTCTTGTCAGTGTGAACTATCTTCTATCTACTGCTTCTTGTCAGTGTGAACTATCTTCTATCTACTGCTTCTTGTCAGTGTGAAGTATCTTCTACTGCTTCTTGTCAGTGTGAAGTATCTTCTGCTGCTTCTTGTCAGTGTGAGCTATCTTCTATCTACTGCTTCTTGTCAGTGTGAAGTATCTTCTACTGCTTCTTCTCAGTGTCCACTGTGGTCTTAGCTCCTCTACTGCCTCTTGTCAGTGGAAACCTAGACTGGAGAAGTATACGGTCTTAGTTGTATTTAAACTAGTGTGCATGGCATTTTGGTATCAGTTTCTGTCTCATATGTGTGTGTGTGTTTGTTTGTTTAATTAATTGATGCTATATCATTAAATCGCTAATTTGAATACTTGAGATTAAAGCTCGAAATCCCAACTTTATCTGATTCACATTGCCAAATTACAACTCAAAAATCTTTGGTGGGACCCAGAAATTCAACCTCTGATAACAATAGAGTTAGTTATGATTGTTTACTATGTTGCAGTTTACAACATGCTGTCCTTTATCCCAAGCTTGAAATAGAGCACAGTCCAGCATCGTCGGTTTATTTGGAATTCGCAGCATTAATTAGATCAAGTACAGAATACTAGCCTAAGTGCCCGGCGTTGCCAATGATAAATCTGTTGATTAATTTCATTTTTTGGTGATTCGAATGGATCTGCTTCACTTTGCCTGTTCTTTTAGGTTTTTTGTTTTTTTTTAAACCAGCTGATTTACCCGGCCCTGCCCGAGAGAAGTGATAATTAGTTTTAGATTTGCGTGATTATCGTTGATCTGCTTCATTTTGTCCGTTCCTTTAGGTTTATTTTTTTGTTTATTGCTGTTTGTTTGTACGTTTTTAGATATGTCTTCCTGGAACCCTTTTGCGCATTGGTGCCCTGAACACCCCGTCAGCAGCATTCATGCAATGGCAATAATTTGCGCACGGGTCAGTGCATTTAATAGCGAACATGTCGCAGGAAGTGTCAACGGCATGTGTTCGTGGCAGAGAAAAGATCGGGGGGGGGGGGGGGGGGGGGAGGAATCAGCGATACAATGCAAATTCAAAAAAATGCTTCCCCACCATGTCAAGTCTTCAAATCTGTAAAAAGAAGCTTCTACAGGTCGGAAGGAGCGCAACTGTACAATTTCCAGCCTAGCCAGTCCGAACTGGGTGAAGGGCGGTAGGTCTTGTTGCAAATCCCGCGAGTGTTTTTATTATGTAAAATGAGTCTCACTGCACTACCTATACGCGTTCCTGCCGCAAGCACCCCACCCTGTCGGCATTCGAGGCCAAGAAATGGCAGTAATTTGCGCACTGGGCAGTTTGTTTGGTACTAATAGTGAATACATCGTTGGGAAGTATTAACGTCTTGGGCTCATACCTTCGTGAAAAAGAAAGGACAAACAGATTAATGTCTATGTTATGATACGTAAGATATGCGTATACGATGTATGAGCTCGTAAACGCTCTGTGAAAGAGAATTTCCCTCATGGGATAATAAAGTGATTTTTATCTTATCTTATTCTAGAACATTCAGTGTAAAAAAAAACAACACCTCCCCGCCCCTCTCGGTATTTCTCTCACCCCCTTTCTCTTACTCTCTCTCTCGATGACACCATGGTCTAGAATCAAAGTGCCCGCCTCTCATGCCGAAGGTACCGGGTTCAAATCCCGGCCGGTGCAGGCATGTTGGAATTTGGGGCTTTTTTCTCATATTTTCCTGTCCCTGATCCTATGGGAGGTGGGATCGAGTACCTAGTCTTCTCGGATAAGGACGAAAAACTCGGAGGGCCCCGTGTGCATGTTGCGCATGTTAAAGATACCTTCGAAAACAGCAGGCCGAACACAGGCCGCTGCTCGGGCAAAATTAAATAAACTTCATCCCTACCACTCCCTCCCCCTCCCCCATCTCCCTCCCGCCCCCCCCGAAAAAAAATAAAAAAATAACACAAACACAACCCGCCGAGCGACGCTGCACTGTGGCGACGACGTGCCTGCTCCAGTTGTAACTGGGGTGTAATGAAACAAAGGCAACTTTCCTAAATTCGATTAAAGCAGTATACAAAGTAGAAATTAAAAATACACACACACACACACACACAAAAATACTTTCCTCCAATGTTTCCAAACCACCTATAAATGGATTTTTTTCCACAAAACACGGACAGGAAAAACTAGGAATGTTTTACTATAAAACATGGCGTAGAAATGATATGGCTCAAACTTTGAATTTGTTTTCGCCGAGCATACTTGATATGAATAATTATGCACCCACAATTTACTTCAATCGCCAATCCCACACTGCAGCGGTTTGGTGATGCCCCATCATGCCCGGGGGGTCAACTCCTTCTTTGTATGCCCCAAGACTCAAGTATATTACCTAGACACTCTTTGACTGGATGCCCCCACCCCTCCCCTGAAATGGATGTCCGGGGCTGTCGCCCTCTCTGCCCAAACTTTCTGCACGCTACTGATCTCAAATTTCATTTTTTCTTCAGTAAATTTTGAAGATTTCAATGAATTATTTCTGGTCATCTCAAAGTTCCCTGTGTACGTTTTGCAATTTGCTTAGTTATCTAGATGTCAAATAATCATTTCATCACTATCATATTTTTATTACAATGTTCTGAATGGAAGTTCAGACTTAGGGTAGCTTTGAGATGGCCATTTTGAGGGGTGCGCAGTTAACACAGAGTAACTCAGTTTTAACAAAATATTTTAGGAGTAGTATAATAAATTAATATTAATAGACATGTACCACACTTTTTACAATGTTCTGAACGGATGTTGAGATTTAGGGTAGCTTTGAGATAGTCATTTTGAGGGGTGCGTGGCAAACTCATCGTAACTCGGTTTTAATAAAGTTTTGTGGGGAAGTAAAAAACGGAATAACATTCTTTATCAGGCTTAATAGTAAGGATATTTAACCCTTTAGGCCCCAACACCCATTTCTGCATGTGGGACAAAGTTCGGATTTTGTGAGGATTTGTTCCTAGGGTCATAATTAAGGACTTTTCGTGGTCAATTGGTTGATTTAGTGAATGCTGTGGGAATGAATCCCCCACGCTGACCTACGCAAACAAACGAAACTAAAAGACGTAGTGAAATTCATGCCCCAACAAGAGTGGAACTGGGCCGGACTCGTGAAAATAGGTGGACAAAAAAAACTCTGCACTGAATGGCAGCCAAGGACAGGGAAAAGAACAAGAGGACGACCAGGAAGAAGATGGAAGGAAAACATTACAAAGAGAGGAGAAGGAACAACATGGATGAGGAAAACGACAAACAGAAGAGAATGGAAAGCATTGTCAGAGGGGGCGACATCCTGCAGTGATTGGACAACGCCTAGGTGAAAGGTGAAGGTGAAGATATAGAAATGACTGAAAATAACGTTTCCCGCCTTGAGTTCGTGTAGGAACCGCAGCTGAATGATATACTTATCTGTATATCACGTCTAGTGATGTATGGGGCCTGGGGGGTTTGAAGAAACCATAATTATTAATTTCCACCCTCAGTTTTCAGAATTTTACCCCTCACTTATAATGTTACCTGCGGGCTGTCAAATACTGTAAGCATGGGAAATAACTGAATTTTTTTAATAAAGTCCAATTGCAGTACTTTACTATACGGCCCTCCATTTATCTCTTTGAGATCATACTGAACATTCATTACAGCGAGACACGGGAAGACCTAGTACTAGTATTATCACATTATGTGTCATTAGATATCGTACTTGTTAAACTCATTTTCTCTTCAAGTGTGCTGTAGCTTTGTAGTTTTGTAGTATGGTGTTATCATTTGTTCGTGAACATAAGTAAACTCGTCATGTATTTTTAAAAATTTATTTCGGGCTCAGATTGAGATGCGTTATGGACTATAATCATTGTGTGCATGAGTCCGTGAATTTCATGCTGCATACTTTGGAGGAAACGGTGGTCTAGAGGCAAAGTGCTCGCCTCTCATGCCGAAGATACCGGGTCCGAATCCCGGTCAGTGCAGGCATGTTGAAATTTTGGGATTTTTCTTATATTTTCCTGTCCCTGATCCTGTGGTAGGTTGGATCAAGCACCTAGTCTTCTCGGACAAGGATGAAAAAGTCGGAGGGCCCATGTGCATTTTGTGCACGTTAAAGATACCTTGGCGATTGGAAATGGGGAAGAGTAGGCCCGGGCAAAATGAAATAAAATTTATCCCTACCACCCGCACTCCCCTCCAAAAAAACAACAACAAAAAACAACCGCCGACTGGCGCTGCACTGTGGCGACGACTTGTCTGCTCCAGTTGTAAGTAGGCTACAATGACACTAAGGCAAGTTTCCCAAAATAGGATTAATGAAGGATACAAAATACAAAATCACAAAACATACAAAAATACAAAGAGATAAACAATTAAATACATAGATAAACAAATAAAAAATCAAGTATTATAAATAAATGAATAAATAAATAAGTAAAGTAAATAAATGAATAGATTATTAAATGATTACGTAGATGGATAAATACATAAATAGACAAGCCCTTCTATCTCTGAACTAGCTTTCTGTTATGACTATCCTTAGTATCGGACCTACATGAAGTCTTTTGTGTTCCAGAACTCTCAACTGAACTCTATGTTGTCGGTAATGTATTTATTCTAAACGGATATGAAATTGTCTCACCGCACCTCTTGAAGTGATCACAACATGTATCAATGTCACCTGTTCAAACTGTTGACTTGGAGTGTGGTAGCCCCAGCAGAGACAAGAGGCGATGCGATATCCAAGTCGAAAAAACTGCTGGAGCCGCGGGAAGAAAATCGTTACTACCTGTATCACTGATACTATGGGGGTCTGTACTGCAATTATAATGCCTTATTTCAACATTGTCTTCACGAGGGGTCTCAAAATATACTGTAACATGCAGAATGTAATCCAGCCTATGCACGAGTTTAAAAATGTTCTAATAGCATCCCTACGTCAGTCCGACGAAGATTTACATTGGATTTTCGTAGAGGTGGTAGATTACACTGGGGGCGGGCTCCTTACATAAAACTGACTTCGGCATGATGTCGTACCCAGTATAAAAAAGTATTGGTTTTGTCAAACGTAAATTCTTTTTTAAAAAAATGTATCTATCCATCCATCCATCCATCCATCCATCCCTCCGTCCATCCGTCCGTCCGTCCGTCCGTCCATCCATCCATCCATCCATCCATCCATCCATCCATCCATCCATCCATCCATCCATCCATCCATCCATCCATCCATGTATCTATGTATCTATCTATCTATCTATCTATCTATCTATCTATCTATCTATCTATCTATCTATCTATCTGTCTATCTATCTATCTGTCTAACTATCTATCTATCTATCTATCTATCTATCTATCTATCTATCTATCTATCTATCTATCTGTCTATCTGTCTATCTGTCTATCTGTCTATCTGTCTATCTGTCTATCTATCTATCTATCTATCTGTCTGTCTATCTATCTATCTATCTATCTATCTGTCTGTCTGTCTGTCTGTCTGTCTGTCTGTCTGTCTGTCTGTCTGTCTGTCTGTCTGTCTGTCTGTCTGTCTGTCTGTCTGTCTGTCTGTCTATCTATCTATCTATCTATCTGTCTATCTGTCTATCTGTCTATCTGTCTGTCTAGCTGTCTATCTGTCTATTTGTCTATCTGTCGGTCAGTCTGTCTGTCTGTCTGTCTGTCTGTCTATCTATCTGTCTATCTATCTATCTATCTGTTTATCTGTCTGTCTGAATTTATGTCTGTCCGTCCTGTCTATCTGTCTGCCGTCTGTCTACCCACCTATGTATCTGCCTGTCGGTCTGCTTCAACTTTGTATAAAGCCGAATAGCTTTTCTTCATTTCTTTTTTCTTTAGATGGTTCATCACATTCACTTCTCCTTAAAGTAAATATTAACAGCGCTACCCATGCGTACCCACCCCCTCCCCCCTCATAAAAAACCATCACCACCATTGCCTATTCATACCCACTTACCAAGTCAACAGACTAACCACCGAGCAAACAAGTGGATTCACATTTGGCCACCTTATATTAATTCTTGTTTGTCCCAACTCCACTTTCCGCACAACAGATAAATTGGACGTTATAATTGTGCAGCTTGGGTATTATGATAAGGAGTTAGAATAAAAATCTGAAACTGTGAAACAGCTTGATAAGTGCCACAGCACAGTTTAAACACGTGTCAGAGTGTGCACCTTTTATAGCTCTTTTACATATTAATAACAATAATAATAATAAAAATACATTACATTTGTATGGCGCATTTCCATTAACAATGCTCAATGCGCCTTACATGACTCTCTCTTCTCTCTCAGCTCTCTCTATCTCTCACCCTCTCCCCGACTCTCTGTCGTTCATGACGAACTCTCTCTTTTTCTACCACATATTGGAAACACTGTGACAATAGATGATGCTTTAGTTTACTAAAAGATCTCCAGTTTTTCAGAAAAGAGAGATAGAACAAACAAGAACTATGTTCACGATTTCACACTGTGAGAACCGCCGCAGTCAAGGCATTGTCAATCGAGTTCCTCCTTCAGGTGTGCATCGCTAAAAATCACTGTGCACTTGCTTTTCCTCATTGATTGGGTTTTTAGGCCCAGGGTTAAAAATAAGATAATAATACCGGGTTCGTGTGAGTCGTTCCTGGATGGCTGATCGTTATAACATTAGCTATTCTTCTGGTGGAGCTGGCGTTGTAACGTCAGGAGTGTTTGAGTTGGTTCAGCTTGTGTTCAAGTGAGTATAGTAGGCCTTTTGTTTTTTAAAGTGTGTGTTCGTCACAAAATGATGCTGATGTTTGTTCCTTCTTTATGTTATATCGTAGAGTGTTCAAGTTTCCAAGTACAAGTTTTCGTGACCTTAGCTCTTGTTTGTTTCAACTCCAGTTTTGCACTGCTGAGAAATCCGGCGTGAGACGATCGCAGCTTTAATATTGTGCTAAGGAGTTGGATCAGAGCTGTGAAACAGCTTGGTAAGTGCCACAACGCATTTGAAACAAGTATCAAAGTGTGCATTTGTTATACCTTATCTACAGGCTAAAAGATCTCCAGGTTTTCAGAAAATGGAGATAGAACAAATAAGAACTAAATCGCGTTCTGTTCGTGACAAAATGGTGTTCTGTTCGTGACAAAATGGTGTTCTGTTCGTTATCCTACGAGTTTCTAAGTTCAGCATTTGTTCATGGATGATCCTCTGACTGAGAAATCAGACTATTTGAAAGCACACTGAGATAAATCTGTTGAAGGTCGGTTTTGACTCAGATCTGGAACTTATATTTGTGTCTTTCTTTCTCTCTCTTTCTCTCTCCCACTGTGTGTATGTGTGTGCTTGTCCCCCCTCCCCCCCCCTCTCTCTCTCTTGCTGCCTGTAGCCCTCAAACTTTCCTTGTTTCTCTCTCTCTCTCTTTCTCTCTCTCCCTCTCTCTCTGCCACTCTCTCTGTGTGGAAGAAAACAGGCCAGAATCACTCTTCTACAATATGCGTCCTTCATTTCACATACCGGCGTATATATCAACAATTTTCTCATTTTACAGGAGTTTCGGTCACTTTTGCTATTCTTGAATGTGGAAAAAAACAAAAACATGTCCTGCTTGTAACTTCAAAACCATGAATGACCTCGGAGCGTCACCGTGAGAGAATATAGATCTCATCCCGAGGATAAATTTAAGTTAGTCATAATTCAACACCATCAAACTCACCGATACGCCAGCAATATGAGATAGGCGTCGAATCGCCAGCACAAGATCGTACGAAAGTTCATTTCTCAGTACATCAATGTCAAGAAATTATGAATGAATTGAAAGATTTAACGTGAGCTGGCCCGAAGCGCTGTACTCATTGTGTGCGTTGTTACTGAATGAGTTATGGCTGTAGAGTGGCTATTAATATGTGATAGAAAAGAAGACATTACTTCATGAACGTCAGTTTGTGTCTTTCCTTCTCTTTCTCTCTGTCTCACCCTGTTTGTATCTTTCTTTCTCTCTCTCTCTCACACTCTCTCACTTTGGCTCTCTTTCTTTTCCCTCCGCTCTACCCTTTCTCTCGCTCTCCTTGACTCCCTCCCTCTCTTTTTTGTGCCTTCCTTCTGTCTCTCCCTTCCACTCTTTTTTTTTGTGTCTTCCTTCTGTCTCTCCCTTCCACTCTTTTTTTTGTGTCTTCCTTCTGTCTCTCCCTTCCACTCTTTTTATGTCTTCCTTCTTCTCTCTCTCCCTCTCTTTCTCTCATTTTCCCTCCCTCCCCCCCTCTTCCTATGTCACTCCCTCTGTTTCTCAATCACACTCTGCCCGTGTCTTTCTTTCTCCCTCTTCTCTCTCTCACCTGCTCTGGCATTCCTCTTCTCTCTCTCTTCCTATCTCTTTCTCTTCTCCCCGCTCTCTCTCTCTCTCTCTTTCTCTCTCTCTCTCTCTCTCTCTCTCTCTCTCTCTCACTGTCATTCTCCCATTTCCTCTATTTCTGCCCTAATCACTTTCTCATACATCTCTCTCCGTTACTCCCTATATTCTCTTTACCCCACCCACTCCCACCCCCCGCCCACCGACCCTCTATCTGAGACATATTGGCATCCCAGGACAACAGAGTGAAATCGGGCAAGGGCAATGCCATTTACAAAATGAGTAAGAAAGAAGAAGGAGAGGAGACAGCCAAGTTCACACGCATTTATCAGTAAACCGAAGCCCTCTAGAGAGTCAAAATTCTCTACGAGTTCTCACACCACCGCGGTGTAATACCTTTCTCAGTAATACCCTGGAAACAGGACACCGAGCGTCAGCATGAAAGACTTTGGCCAAGTCTGAATGAAATGGCGAAGGCTCATATTATTTCTGTGTTGTCGATCATTTTACAGCATTAAAAAAAAAAGAGAAAGAGAGAGAGAAAAAACATCACAGCGAGATGATAATCCTCGCGCAGTTATTGATTTGTTGTATGGATAGATATTTTACTGCGTCAGTGCAAAGTTATTGTTGTTTGCTGTGAGTGTGACAAACGCGAGGCCCAGTTGTTTGGGGTTTGTGTTTGTTTCAAAATATCACAGGGCGCCGATTTGTGATTTGTGAATGTTTCCATCATTATTATGTTGAAACTGCCATGATTATTGTTATTATTATCATTGTTGTTGATGTTCTTGTTGCCGATACTATTATTATTATTATTACTAGTTGCCCCGTTGACTTGGAAGAAGCACAGGTGTGATTCTTGAAGTTGATTTTCAGCAAAATATAGAGAGAAGCTAAAAACCAAATTGCTGATTAGATCTATACTTTTCGATTCTGCTCGACGAAAATGCGTCTTGTCTTTGCGGCTCAGAAAAAAACAACAACAAAAGAAATGTAAATAACTACTATAAAAGGCTAACTTTGTATCCAAAGTGCATGTGTCTATGCAATTTATGGCAAAGGTTAAGGCTGTACACAAACCTTCATAATTTTTGGCTGTGTAGACACGATGTTGTAAGTGCTTACACCGTCATTGTGCCCTGAAACTGTAGTACTTGGGACCGGCTACTTTTCAAGAGAAGCAAAAAACTGTTTTATTTGAGCACAACTAGTCTAGTGACGATGAATTTTTTGAAAGTTTGCTATAGGGAACGGGATTTAATGACACAGGTACTCTGTTTAAAGTTACCGATGGCGTTACGGGACATTCGAATTGTTCAACGCGGTGGTTAAGCACGGTTGTTGTGGACTTCGTAAGGGCGATTCGAGGCACAAAGATCAACTGCGAATGAAAAGTGTGTACAAAGTCCATAACTGCCGCCGCGTTGTAACAGTTCGAATGTCCCAGGACATAAATCTAAATATAGTAACTGTGTCATTCAATCCTATTCCCTATTGGATTATTTTTCGACTTGGGAGTCTGTAACCAAGATCATTCGATGCAGCTTTGAATGTTGTTGAATCTTCATCATATTATAAAGGATATAAGGCCTCCAAAGTAATCACGAAAGGCTTTTTAACCGCTGAGCCTTAATTACTATAAAATACCATGTGACGCATAGAAAGACGTAAAGGTGTACGTGGACATAATTTCAAAAGATCTTGAAGTTCGCTATGTTTTTAATACTTTCCTTGATTTTGAGCCATAACTGAGTTGAATAGAAAAACGTGTTCCGACATTTTGAACCGGAAAAAAGACACATTTTCTTGGAGTGGAATTAAAAAGTATGACGGGAAATTTCGTTCTGCGCCTCAATTTACACATTGTGGAACCTTAGTTATTGTATATATGAAGATTGTTGTTTGTTGTATTTTTTTCGAATTTTTGACTTACTACAGTCGTAGGAGACGGTGACGATGACAGTCATTTACCCTTTAGCCCACTATAGTATGTTTATTTTTATTATTATTTTTCATTTTCCCCTTACCTCTTCTTTTTCTTCTTTTGGATGAGTTTCATTTTCAGCGTTTATAATAAATTCTTGAAAGTTAGAGATAAATATTATTTATTTATTTATTTATTTTTTTAAAGAAAGACCATTGCCGTTTTAGATAAGAAAAACAAAATGCAATGGTCGTTTTCAAATACTCGTTTTTCACTTGTGGGCAGCCTGACGAGGTCCCAAGTGTGCTCGTCTCTATTTTGGTCGCATGGTGAAAACAAAACAAAGAGAGAGAGAGAGAGAGAGAGAGAGAGAGAAGAACGATGTTCAAAGGGTTTAGAACCAGTAAGCAAAACCTCATATGGTGGCATTAAATTGTTCTTGGTTGTGCCAACTCCACTATTTGCACGAGTGAGAAATCCGACGTTAAACATTATTTTGCGGCTTTTAATATTATGTTAATGAGTTACAATAAATCGGAACTTTGAAACAGCTTGATAAGTACCTCCACGCATTTTACACAAGTGTCAAGGTGTGCATTTATTATACCTCTTCTACAAACTAATAGATCTCCAGTATTTTTTTCTTCAGAAAATGGAGGTAGAACAAACAAAAGTTAAGGTCGCGACATGGTCGCACTGGATATCAAGACAAAGTTTCACAGGATTTTTGAATTCTGAGTTTGATTCGATGTATTTGTGGCCAGCGACCGACCTTTCGCTGCACCATCGCGTGTCTTGACCATATTATATTTTCACCCTGACAGTAGACGCATGATAAACTATCACATTGTACAACGGCTCTGGAATTGATTTCATCATCTGAAATCGATATTGCTGCACTTTCATGTAGATGGATGCCGTGTTATATTGAAAGAAAATCTCAGCTTTTCATTTCAATATGTATTCTCCAGATCTGGGTTGTTTTTTTTTGTATTTTGTCACATCTGCCTGTATGTTTGTGTGTCCGACTGCCTGTCTGTGTGTCTTTCTATCTTTCTGCCTGTTTTGCTTACCTGCCTGCCTGCATGTTTGTCTGTTTGTCTATCTACCTGCCAGTCTGTCTGTCAGTCTACCTGCCGTCTTTTTTGCCTGTATGCATGTCTGCCTACCTGCCTGTTTGTCTGTCCGTCTGCCTGCCTTTTTCCGATCTGCTTGCCTGTCCTCCTGCCTGCCTGGCTGTCGGTCGGCCTGTCTGTCTATCTCCTGTGTCTCCCAGCCTGCCTGTGTGTCTCATTATCTGTCTATCTATCTGCCCATGCGTCCGACCCACCGTCTGTCTATCTATCATCTAAATAATCTTTTCGCTCAGCTATGTGTATTGTTCTAAAGACCTGCCATATTCAAGTTGTCGAAATATCATAAAAACCACAGAAAAACTGTGGGGTCGCAGCAGGGCTATAAGCAAAGTCAAAATTGGGCAAAAAGAAAAGCAGCACCAAAGCACGTCCGTCCGCCAAAAGCTGCTAAAGAAGCAAGAACTCGCAGCTAAGTAAACTGTTTCACTTCGTTCCTGTTGAAGTCTTTTATTGTTCGTTTTTTTGTTTTTTTTCACTTGACAAAGGCGAAAGCCGAAAATTTATGCATTTTCTGTCTTCTCTTTAGTTTGCTTTGTACTGTTTGGGTTTTATTTCTCACGCTGGGCTTCGCAAAATACAACCTTTTCTTTTTGCCCAATTTTGACATATTCAAGTTGTGTACGCCTATTTAGTACATATATTCTCGTTTTATTCTCTTCATATTCCTTGTTTGTATCCTTCCTAATTCATCTCCTCATTTCTCCAATCGCTACTTAAAGCAGTGAAATCCTCGTCATACACTCAAATTGGATCAGTCTTAACCTTAACAAAGCCAAGTTCCAAATCTAGAAAGACACAAAAACAACAACAACAAAAACCCAGTACTCAGCGAGAGATGGAAATAATGAGTCCGGTCTACTATACGTCCCGTGTTAGAACATCAGCTGTAGGGAATTAATCCACTCACAGTACTCGGCCAAATGACGCACGTGGGAATTCTTATAGTACGGAAGAGCGAAAGTTTGTGGACGCTACTGTCAGAAAGCGTGTGAGTAAATGGGGGATGATGGGCCGGATTTAGGGAGCCATCTGCTAAATGCCCGAAGTGTACGAAAGAGCGTATGACTGTTGTTCGGGGCGTGTAGTATTTTACATTATGAGCCATTGCTGAAAAGTGAACGCAAGTCAGAATTTTCTCTATTTGGTTTTGTGAATAGGCTTTGGCGCCCCTAGCAACATGTGTGTGTGTATGTATGTGTGGCGTGTGTGTATGTGAGAAACGGTTATACGATGTCTATTGGTATGTATGTATGTGTGTGTATGCTCGTGCGTGCGTGTGTGCATGTATGTGTGTGCAATGTGGGGGTTGCGCATGCGTGTCTGTGTGTATGTGTGAATTGGAAAAAAACAGGGGGAGGGTGGTAGGTCTCGGGTAGCTCGTACGCTTTTCAATTGTGGCACTAAATTAAATTAATAAATTAAGAAGCTTGGCTTTTTTTTGTGTTTGTTTACTTTTCTGTAAATGTAATTGCCAGATTATTTAAAAGATAAATAAATAAATCACGTCTCTAATGAAACAGACAAATAGTCCAGTTTAATATGCCGCTTCAAGTTTTCGAACATCAAGATTTTATCATCGACGTCCAACAGTGTAATGCCCGTGCGCTCGTACAAGAGCAGAAGGGACGAGGCCAAGCGTACGTAAAGCGTAAATGGGCAAGAGGGGAAAGGGAGGGGGAGGGTAAAAGTAGTCAAAATCGAAAGCCCTGAGCCTGGAGAGGTGGAAGGAAATGGAACGGGTAAGATAAGATACGATAAGATAAGACAAGATACGATAAGTCAAGACAAGACAAGACAAGATAAGATAAGACAAGATAAAACAAGACAAGACAAGACTAGATAAGATAAGACAAAGAAGACAAGATAAGATAACATGAGATAAAACAAGATAAGGTAAGATAAAATAAGATAAGGTAAGATAAAACAAGATAAGACAAGATAAAACAAGATAAGACAAGATAAAATAAGATAAAAACAAGATAAGATAAGATAGGATAAGATAATATAAAACAATACAAGATAAGATAAAACAAGATAAGGTAACACAAGATAGTACAAAAATCACTTTCTAATCCCATGAAGGAAATTCACTTTTACAGAGCGTTTAAAAGCATATACAATATGGTTCACACATCTAACACATATCATAACTCAATAACACGATTATAACAAGATGTAAAGTGGCATGGAAACCAAGTAAAATATGGGACATATCCAGCTGTAATGGGGTGGTGAGGCCAGTAGTTGCGGAGGGCCAAAGGGGTATTGATTTGAGATAACAGACTCATGTTAACTCACTGTGCCCGAAGATATATTGCATTATTCAAAACTTCTGAAAGGAGCAAAAAACTAATTTAATATACCCAAATGAATTCACAGGTATGAAACCAATCACGCAAAACTATTTGCTCCAAATCAGATGGCTGCCGATGCATTCAGTTGCTCGCGAGAGACTGTCTCACGTGATTTCATGATAGGGCATTGGTTCTTCCAGAATTCCCGCAGATCCTGGCAGTGACAGTTCTTGTTTCTTGTTCTTGTTCTAGCCTTGATCGTCCACTACATGATGTAGCCTTCTGCCAAGGATCTCTGTTCTTCTCTGTTTTCCCGCCGTCGTATCCATCCCTGTCCACCTGTCTGCACAATATCATCTCTCCATTGCCTCGCGGGGCGTCTTCTTGTTTCTCTTTCCTTTTCTAAGCCTCCACTCGGTGCAAACCTTTTGACCATTTGTTGTCTTTCATTCTTCGTCTATTTCCATTTTTGTTGTATTTCTGAGCCGTGGATCTGTTTCTGAATATCCGCGTGAAGGTTTTTAAAGTTAAGTTTTATTCTGAGTGTCAGTAAAGGTAAAATAATTACGTGTTATTTTTGCTAACGCATCCGACTTTCAATCTTCAATAGTTGTGCCCCCAGGGACACTGCCATGTGATATCTGTTGTCATCTTTCGTCCTCGCTGATAACCGACTTTCAGTATCCCAGTTTAGAAAGATGATTAATGTCCAAGCGCTCAGCCAGTCAAAAAGATCAAAGATAATCGTAGAGGATTTACAGCAACTCAGATACAACCAGTTTCACTATTGGCATATTTAGGCTGGAAGCCCACTGAGACAAGTGTGTTTTGTGTCCGTCTTGTTTACGGAAATGACTAATATTTCACGAGCTCGACATGACGAGAATGGATCGATGCTTGTTATAACGTTGAACTCGTATATCAAACAGCAAACCCTCAACCTTTGGCTCGAGGAAAGAGCACAGCTGTTTTAGATTTCACTTTGAGTTTTTGTTTGTTTGTTTGCTGTTACAGATCCTAGACCGAGAATCTGAAAATAACTTAAGAGCCACCTTACTT
>OZ007574.1:46969342-47004342 GCA_963931925.1 Onchidella celtica
AAAAAACATTTACAAAACAACAACACTGACAACGCATGTCTCTCTCCGCTCCTTGCTGCCTACTACCAGTTAAACTTGTACGACTATTTACATTCAATAAAATATAACCTATAATTGCCAGCAAACAGCCATCATTAAAAATTTTTCAATTTTACATTTTCACACAAAGAAGAATACGGTTTTCAGACTTCACCAGGAGAAGTCACAACGCGAGATTATTGTTTTCCTGTAGTACTCTATGGATTCACGCAATTGTCCCGTATTTTTTTGTACATTTGCCCAGGCTATAAATTGTTTCGTTCTAATGCCATACTACAGCATTTTCATCTCAAATGGCTATTTTTAGGCGACCGTAGTATTCCCCCCCTCCCCCTCCCCCCCTAAGAAAACCCCAAAACCTTCAGTGCACGGCGGATGATTGTGTGCACTTGCAAAGATTGTTTTTGGAACGGCGACTGAGCATGTGCACTTACAAGGATGAGCTGGGAAGGGGGCGGGTCAGTTGAGGGGGTGGGGGGGGGGGGGGGGGAATAGGTGCCCTGTCACAATGATTATTGTATTTCCAGCCGTACTTGTAGTGATTCAAATAAAAATCACCCCACCCCACCCCACCCCACCCCTCATCCTCACAACGTGCTTCAAGAGCCGACCTCCATTCTCCCCCTCTCTCTCCCCGCCCCCCTCATCCGAATAATTCTCTACGGCTACGCTACGGAAGAAAATCTGAGTATAGTTAGATAGATGGAAGATAGTAGTGCTGAGATGGGATATATACGGTGAGATCATTGTACGGACCAGTGGTAACGGCAGATCAACATGATAGCCACCAATAAATCATCGCTAGAGTAGGTCAGCTATTGACAGAGAGAAAGAGAGAGAAGGGGGGGGGGGAAGAGAAAGAAAGAAGGGGGAAAGAGAGAGAGGGAGAGAGCAGTGGAAAGAGGAGGGATGAAAGAAAGAAAGAAAAGAGGAAAGAGAGTGAGAGAGGGGGGAAAAGAGAGGGAGAGAAACAGAAAGAGAAAGAGTGAAAGAGCTGGGAGAAAGAGAGAGAGAGAGAGGGAGAGAGGAACAGGGGAAAGCTGGGCAGAAAGGCACACAGACAGAGAAGGATGGAGAAAGAGAGAGGATAGGGGGACAGAGAGAACGAAAAGAGGACGAAGGAGAGGAAGGGAGAGGTAGAGAGAAAGAGAGAGCAGACGGGGAGGAGACACGGAGAACGAAAGAGAGAGAAATAAATAATGAAAAATATCCTACATTGCGCCACGAGCAATGCCCTACATTGTACCACGAGCAATACCCTACATTGTACCACGAGCAGTGCCCTACATTGTACCACGAGCAGTGCCCTACATTGTACCACGAGCAGTGCCCTACACTGTACCGCGAGCAATGCCCTACATTGTACCACGAACAATGCCCTACATTGTACCGCGAGCAATGCCCTACATTGTACCACGAACAATGCCCTACATTGTACCACGAACAATGCCCCACACTGTACCACGAGTAATGGCCTACATTGTACCACGAGTAATGCCCTACATTGTACCACGAGCAATGCCCTACATTGTACCACGAGTAATGCCCTACATTGTACCACGAGCAGTGCCCTACACTGTACCACGAGTAATGCCCTACGTTGTACCACGAGCAGTGCCCTACACTGTACCACGAGTAATGCCCTACATTGTACCACGAGCAATGCCCTACAGTGTTACACGAGCAATGCCCTACACTGTACCACGAGCAGTGCCCTACACTGTACCACGAACAATGCCCTACATTGTACACCACGAGTAATGCCCTACATTGTACCACGAGCAATTCCCTACACTGTTACACGAGCAATGCCCTACACTGTACCACGAGCAGTGCCCTACACTGTACCACGAGCAGTGCCCTACACTGTACCACGAGCAATGCCCTATATTGTAACACGAGCAATGCCCTACATTGCAACACGCCCACCAACCCCCCACACGAACATAAAAGACATAAAACAAAATAAAAACAGTAAATTAATATGAACCTCGAGGAAGCAATAAACATTATTCTATTGTGTACTCTGAGTAGGGCTGGGAAAAATATGACAGATAAAATACAAAAAAGGGGAAACAGAGGAAGGGAACGTAAGGCTTGTATAATGTGTTCATTGATTACATTAAAATGTGTGTTAACAAAGCGATTTTCCAGCAATATTACTATGTCCTTGGCGACATGCGCTTGTTGTAGTGTTATCAGATTGCTTAGTGGTAATTTTCGAGGCGGTTTTGCAAAGAATGAAGAGGAGTTTTTTTTCATACCGGTGGGCGTTTGCATAGTTTTCCAGTTTCTGGCTCAGCACTGTGGCGTCGACGTGTCTGCTCCAATTGTAACTGGGCTGCAATGACACTAGGGCAAATTTCTCAAATGGGATTGAAGATGTATACAAAATACAAAATCTCCGTTTTTTTTTTTTCCAGATAAAAGAGGTAGAACAAATAAGAACTAGGGAAACATTTGACTTCACAAAGAACCAAGCTTGTATGAAAATGCCTTTTTGTTTTTTTTGGTGTGATAATGTTTGTTTTCCCGTGTGGTATTCATTTCACGGGATGTAAATAATAGATATATAAATAAAGATATAAATAAAAAGACTGAGATCTTTTAATATGTAGAACTAGAACAGGCATAAAAATACCCCCCCCCCCCCAAAATAGTCTTGGAAAGAGGGAAGTTTATAAAGTACAGAAAAAAGGGGTGGGGTTACCCTTGAACTGAGGGTGGAAGGGGGTGGGGGGGCATGGGAACATCCATACAGAATAAAGGATGTACGCTCATAAAGGGGCAGGGGTGCCCTCGACGTCGTACTAAATTCGTACATAGGCAAAGAAGGGGTCTGTGAGGGGTATGCATAGGTACGCGCCAACTGTCAATTCTCAAACAACATCAATATGCCAAGTGATCAAAATACTGATCTATTTCTGACTGATAGCATTATATTACCAATGAGAAATATTTCTCTTTCCATTATTTTTCAAATGAAGAAAGGTATAGAATATCGTTTTTGCCCTCCGTAACTCGTCCCCACAAGACATTATAGCCAGATGCGTATGCCATATTTTACTAAGGTTTCCATGCCATGTTACGTCACCTAATTTTGCCTGTTATTGAATTATGATATGTTTGTGTAATGATGTACTTTGTATGTACTCTTACACACTCTGTGAGGCTGGAATTTCCTCATGGGCTAATTAAGTGATTCTTATCTTTATCATCTTCTCTTATTGAGAACTTAACAATAGGCAGACTAACTATCTCACTGCTATAGTAATGTCAGTTTTGTTCCATATAATAGAGACTTGATTACTTTTTAAAAATTATTTATCTGTGTGTTTAGGTCTTTATTTTAAGATGTATAGCTCACTTTTCTTGTTTTATTTTTCTTGTTGTGCTAGGGATTCGCTGGTTTTTTTTTAGAATTTTGCCCGGGCAGCGGCCTTGTACGGCCTGCTCTTCACGATTTACAACTGCCAAGGTATCTTTAGCGTGCGCAACGTGAACACGGGCCCTCCGAATTTTTCGACCTTACCGAGAAGATTAGGTATTCGATCCTACCTACCTTAAGATCAGGGTCATGAAAATTTGAGAAAAATCCCAAAATTCCAACATGCCTGCACCATTTGGCTATGGTAGTTAGGACTGGATTTATTTGCCTAACAAAGCGAACTGTGGGGACAAAGAAAATTCAAGTTGGGGTGCAAATTGAATATAGAACTGTTGGCGTACTGAGTCAAGCTTGTCTTGTTGCCGTTTTAGTGTGAGATGTAAACTGTGGAGCTAAACAGGACCACGCACACAGGCAAGACGGTAACAACTCTCTGTCTCACTAGTTCGGACGCGTCACAACTATCTCGAGTCAGTTAACGTAAAGAGAAATCTCTGGCACTGTGTCATCACAGACACAAAACAGACCTGACCAGCGTGCAGGCTGGTCCATGGGATTTTTCCCAAGATTTAGGGATTTTGGGGGGTGACCTCGGGTCTTGGCATTTTTTTTTTCAAGATCTCGGGATTTTTCGTGTTTTTGTGTATTTCGTATTATTTCTTTGTTAAAAAAAGTACGCAAATTGCCCTTCCTCCCACAGTGTTGTTTGCAACTGAAAATGTGACTAAGGCCTAACGGGCAGTTTGGGTTTGCTTGTTTAGGAGGACTTTTGTGTCATCCACTTGCTAATCATTGCCATTGATTAGTTTAAATTCAAATTATTATGAAATTGTTAATTTTATATGTATTTTTTGTGTTTAAAAAAATTGGGAGATTTTTGTTCAAACCGGTTTCTTGGGATTTTTGAAAACCCTCACATTCAGCGCTGGGACTGAATCAGCAAGTCATTGGGCTAAAGTATCCCCAGGCTTCTCTGGCAACAGACTCATTCGTCAGTGCAATCTACTTAAATAATTTATGAATTCACGAGTAATAAATGCGGTGGAATTTATATCTCATAAACTGAATATCATAAGGGAAAACAAACATTATCACGCCAAAAAGTCATTTCTATACAAGCTTGGTTCTTTGTGAAACGCAGCAAGTCCGTAGATCTTGATTGCTCGGCCTCAATTTCCTGAAAACCGGAGATGTTTTAAAATGTAGAACTAGCAAATTGCACACTTTGACACTGGTTTAACATGCGTTGTGACACTTATCAAGCTGCTTCACAGTTCCGATTTATTCTAACTCCTTATCACAATAACTAAAGCGGCAAACGTTTAATGTCAAATTTCTCGGTTTTGCAATAAGTGGAGTTGGAACAAACAAGAACTAAGGTCCCGCAAAGTTTGACAAAAGAGCTGCATTTGAAAAAAAACCAAACCAAACCAGTAGTAACCCCCTCCACCCCCCACCCCCCGGCCGCTTTCAGTTACAATGGGAAAGCGAGGGACTTTCCAAGCTTAAAAATCAATTTTCTGTTTCACATTTTTTGTGTGTGTGTGGCTTTTTGTTGTTTTTTCCCCTGTGGTCTTTCATAACGGGTAAAATAATATCAACACTCCGAAAATGATGTATGCCTTATTGAATTTTGTATCAGATGGCGACCTCAGTTCTTGTTTGTTCAAACTCCACTTTTCGCACAAGTGATGAATTTGACATTAAACTTTTGCGGCTTTACTTGTTACGGTAAGGAGTATGATCTCCAGGTTTTCAGAAAATGGTGATACGAGTAGAATAAACAAGAACTAAGGTCGCTAGATAGATAGCCCGCAAAAGAGACCAATGGTAAAGAAGATATAAGGATTGCCAGACAATAATTGGACATACTTCCGTTATGTGAAAACCTGTGTTGAGTTCATTTTGCTTTTCTGGGGCCTCAGCCTAGCGTTGTTGGTCACCGTTACGTGAGAGCGTCTTTTCAGCTCTCATTTAAAAATGTATGCCTTACTCTAACTTTTCCACACATCCAATGACCCCCAAGTTCTTCCATCCACCTCTCTCACTACGCTCTTTTTTTTTCTCTAAATCGTGACTTCTTCGGCAAAATCTTCCGCTTATCCTGAGTACAATATGGTACGGTTGGTCCATTTCGCAATTAGTACGATCTTCCCTAATGGTCAGGCGTAGCCCGTGGTAATAAGGTCTACAAAAGAATATATTGATTCGCCTCGGCTCCAATAAAGAGACGGCCCAATTAGCTTGAGGCTCGTTTCCTCGCGCGCGCAATCTTGCGTCAGTCCGCGACGATGAACGGAGGGCTGTACGCACGTGCTTTCAGCTGTTCAACTCTGTGAATGGGCTGTGGAAAGCTGTTACGCTGATATTGCACAACTTGGGGGTTATTTGGCCAGGTTTTTGCGACGATGGAAGTTGAAACTGAGTGTTTAATAGCTGGGCATCGTGTGAGTGAGTATCTATCCGTGTAGAACTAGCGTTAAATAGGATACCAGTCGATTAACTGAGTCCAGAGCCGACATTTCCCTGGCTTGAAATGTTCCATTATTTTCTGGTTAGCATTTGTTCATGCGCCTAGTGATTGCTTTTGTCTCTGCCTACACATTATTCTCTGTCTTTCTCTGTCTCTTTCTTTCTCTCTCCGTCTTTTTTCCCCTGGCCCTTCTCCAATCTCTCTTTCTTTCCCTATCTCTTTCTCCTATCCTCGCTCTCTCACTTGCCCCTGACTCCTTTTCCCTCTCTCTCTCTCTCTCACTCTCTCTCCTTTTTCTTGTCAATCTCTTTCTCTTTTTTTTTCTGTCTCTCTCATTCTCTGTCTCCCCGTCTCTATCTCTTTAGTTGTCTCTCTTTCTCTCCCTCTTTCTCTCCTTTCTCTTCTTTTTCTTCTCTGTCTCTTTTTCGTCCTTTTTCTCCCACCTCTCTCTGTCTTTCTCCCGTCTTTCTCTCTCACAAAAATCCCCCACTTTAAAGTGAGAAGAGAAAATGAATCGGCAAAATCCTCACCTCTATCCGCCATTTTAAGGAAGAATTAACAACTTGGATTCCTGTGGGTGACCTCCGTTTTTCAACAGAGCAGTTACATTTTGATGCTTTTACACATTCGTTAGTTTGAATAAGTTGGCGAAACACTGTCAACTCGATCCGCCATCTCACGTTTACAGAACGGACTAGACTCAAGCTATTCTCCACAATGATGGAACAAGCCAAGATGTCCATCAGTAACACTTAAGTGCCAAAAATCACAGTAGCTTAAAAATAAAGTGGCGTATTTCTAAAATAATAATTTTAAAAAAGTGATGGGAGTATTTCATTGTAATGCAATTTTCGTCCTTTTTTTCCAGGTGCAAATGCCAAAGGTAGAGATTCTCGGAAAATAAAGATGTTAACGCGTGCTGCAGTTTACATATCAGTTTCAAGTGTTAATTAATCGAACCCAGTCGCTTTTGCATCGATCTGTTGTGTTTGTAAACTCAAGTTTCAGGCCATTTTAAAAAACAAAACTGTAAAAATATAAAATGCACTGATCTGCTTTTGTCCTCTCTTTGTTAAGCTCATTATACTGGAGACTATATTTGACACGCGTTCAATTTGGTGCGTCGTGCTTCGGCGCGAAAGAGATCTGAAGCGAGACTAGATTATTATGGGAAGCTGTCTAGACAAAGGAGGCATTGCGCTATGCCACGTCAGACACAGTCAGATGCTGGCAGACAAGAATTAGTGCACACCATAATTTCCTGTACTTTCATAATAAATCCGGGAAGACCCTATCAAACTAAGCCCGGTCTGAGTCACAGTCAGCTTCTGTCGTCATTTCTTGGGTGTGCATTTTAGCAGCAACTGGTTTTGACATTCCGGGTTTGGAGTGATCAAAGATACTAGAAACAATAAGATGAGACAGCAAGCGCTTTTAGCGTGCACATAATTTCACACCGCCACCTAGCGGTGAAGGCGCAGAAGTAATGAACAATGCAGTATTTTACAAAGCCAAATAGGAACAATATTAAATTTTGTTCACTTTTCAGCTATCTCTGTAGACCTTGATTGACGCCACTCATTTTGTAATTTTAACTTCAATCGCTGTGGGAAAGCTCTGGCTTTTTTTTTTTTTTAGTCGCCGAAGCAATTACCAAATCAGCACCATTAATTAACCATAGCTTAACAAATCAGCACCATCATTAATCTATCATGAAATCAAGTATTCTTTTCATGCTGTGCGCCATGGGCCCCGCCTTCTATCAGAGCGTATACTGTGTGCACGACTTTTTTTTTAGATGAGCGAAGAAGAGAGTGTCTCGTCTTATCGTTTCTAGTATCTCTACTGTGACCCCCCCCCCCCCCGGAAAACCTTCAAGAGAAGACCTATAAAAATTAATTTTTTTCTTCTTTTTAAAAACAACAACAACAACAAAACAACTCTTCCAATGCCACCAGTAATGATTATATCACATTAGATTACGAAATCTACCCAAATTAATAGACAAAAGTAAACAGCGTAAGACGACGACTCATAAAGACATTTTTTTGTGAATCCCTGGCTGGGAAATTCCCTGAACATAATTAAGTTTCGTACAAAAATGTCACACTGTCAACAAACAAAATCACTGAGGCCGGCTGACTTACTTTCTTGTCCAAAAACGCACAACATTGTACTTAAATAATAATAATAGTAATAATTGTTTGGATTTTTAAGAATTCTGTTTCAATTACTTTTTTTTGTCTTTTTACGAAGGTCTATCAGGACGGTAAGCTTGTTATTTTTTACCGTTCTAATTTTTTATAGTAATTTACTGCAATTTTTTTTTGTTTTGCTGTTTCTAACTCCGGGATTTGTAGTAAACATGTTTTTGTGTGTGTATGCGATATGACAACTTTGCTGCAAGCCCTGCAGAAACACCACAGATTCTGTGTACGTCCATTTCAATTTCTAAAAATAAGATAAGATGAGATAAGATTATGACTTTATTATCCTGTTTCCAGGAATATTGTTGTCACAGCATTCAGTAGTGATACAACAGTAAATGCAATAACGCCTGCAGGTCTTTAACGCATACAACACATATGCGCGTTGCTCACACAGCATTACCAGCAAGTAACAACGTTACTCACACACCCACACACTGTCAGAACAATCCATTAGGAAAAACTAACAGCAGCACACTACATCAGGAAACACTACTACTTCGAATTGCGGATGGCAAAAAAGATCGTCTAGAGCGCTCCCTGTTTGTTTTTAAATTCAGTATTCGTCCACTTCTTTGGGATCGGACTATCTGATGGAACAAGGGGTGGGAGCAATCATTTAGAACTGATTTTAGTTTCTGTTTGCACGAATGCATTTCTTGGTTGACAACAGCTACAAGAGCAATAACGCAACAACAACAACAACCAACAACAGCAACAACAAAAACGACGACTGCAACGACAACAGCAGCAGCAGCAACAACAACAACAACAACAACAACTACAGCAAAAACAATAACAACATCAACGATAAAAACAACAACAACAAAAGCAACAACTAATGACTATATCCCGTTCGGTCTATGCATCTCTTCACCTGACTGCTTTCTGTACATCAAACCGGACTCCGCCAATAACGTCATTTCTGTCTGACTGTATGCCCGTCAGTTTGTCTGGCGATCTGCCCTTTCATTCACCCGAAATGCCATTAAATGACATTATCTGCTCAGTAGTTCGAAGAAGGAAAAAAAAAAGTCTACAAGGCTGTCTGTCTGTCTGTCAATCCTTGTCGCCTACGTGTGTCATTGAATCAGCTTAACTCTTTGTGTGCTATGAATTTTTCCACGTTTGCCGATTCTGGAAGAAAATAGTGGGGGAGATGAAAGAAAACTAATACAGCAACATCCATTGATGGAAAGTCAGCTTTCTCTCTTCCTGACACAAAAACGCCTGGCATTCTCGTACGCCGGTACACCGGTGATTGACACAAACGTGACCAGTGGAAGAACCGATATATCGGTGATTGGCACAAACGTGACCAGTGGAAGAACAGATATATCGATGATTGGCACAAAGGTGACCAGTGGAAGAACAGATGTATCGATGATTGGCACAAACGTGACCAGTGGAAGAACAGATATATCGGTGATTGGCACAAACGTGACCAGTGGAAGAACAGATATATCGATGATTGGCACAAAGGTGACCAGTGGAAGAACAGATATATCGATGATTGGCACAAACGTGACCAGTGGAAGAACAGATATATCGATGATTGGCACAAACGTGACCAGTGGAAGAACAGATATATCGATGATTGGCACAAACGTGACCAGCGGAAGAACAGATAATTATATCGGTGATTGGCACACAAAGAGTTGAAAAGATAAAAGAAATCAACGGCCACTGTTGTCTGTTTTTTTTTGTGTGTATGTCTGTCATTTGTCTGACTCTCTGTCCATCTGTCTGTCTTCTTTCAGTCTGTCTGTCTGCCTGCCCGTCTGTCTGTGGTTCACAGTATCACTGCCGCCCCCTCTATCTGTCTGTTTACCGGTCTACCAGTCTGTCAAAAAAGATAATAAAATGTATCTCACGATGTAAATTAAAAACAACACAAAAAACACATTTCTTTCTATTTACCTGTCTGACTAGTATCAAATACAACCCTGTGCTCGTCTCTTTTTTTCTCGGTCTCTCAGTTTGTTTACCCATAATATGCATCACGCTATCAGATAAGACCCTGCCTACGGCTCTGTCATTTCTGGGCTGTCTGTCTGTCCAACTGTTTGTCTATCTATTTGTCTAACCGTTCGTCTGTCTTTCTATCTGTCTCTATGTATTTTTGTGTGTATGTCTGTATACATGTCTTTCTATCTGCCTGTCTGTCCGTCCGTCCGCCTGGCTGCCCATCCGTCAGTCTGTCTACCTGTTTGTCTGCCTTTCTGTATGTCTGCCCGCCTGTCTATCTGTCTGTCTGTTTGTCTAACTCTCTCTCTCTGTGCCTGTCTGTCTGTCTGGGCCACCCGCTTGTCTGATTCTCTGTCTGAGCGACTGTCCATCTACAGATGTCTTTTTCTTCTTTTGCTTGTTGAACTGTTTGGCACGGGGACGCCACGAGGGCTCTGATTTGATTTAAAATTAATTTAACAAAATATTTCTCTCTCTCCTTATGTTCCCAAGGGAAAATGAATTGACTTCTCTCGAACAGCTGCGAGTAAAAAATGAGACTTTTTTTCTCTCTCATATTTATTCTAATACGTTCTTCCGTGAGTGCACGGAGTTGTCTGTCTGTCTGTCTGTCTGTCAGTCTATCTGTCTGTCAGTCAGTCTGTCTGTCTGTCTCTGTCTGTCTGTCTATCTGTCTATCTATTTATCTATCTATCTGTCTGCTTGTCTGTCTGTCTATCCATCATCCATCCACCGATCCATCCATCCATCCATCCACCGATCCACCCATCCATCCACCCATCCACACATCCATCCATCCACCGATCCATCCATCCACCCACTCATTCATTCATCCACCCGTCCATCCATCCACCGATCCATCCATCCATCCATCCACCGATCCATCCATCCATCCACACATCTCTTCATCCACCGATCCATCCATCCACCCACCCATTCATTCATCCACCCGTCCATCCATCCATCCATCCACCGATCCATCCATCCACCCACCCATCCATCCACCCACCCATCCATCCATTCATCCACCCATCCATCCATCCATCCACCCACCCACCCATCCATCCATTCATCCACCCATCAATCCATTCATCCATCCATCCACCCATGCATCCACACATCCACCCATTCACCCACCCATCCATCCACCCACCCATTCATTCATCCACCCGTGGATCCACCCATCCATCCTTTCATAAATCCATCCATCCAGCCATCCATCTACCCATCCACCCTTTCATCCACTCACAAATCCATTCACCCACCTGTCTGTCCGTCTGTCTAACGTTTTACTAAATCAACACCAGAAACAATTGATTGTCTCCGCCAGTTTTTACAAGTTTATGCCAATTGTCGTTGTTGACGACCAACTTCGATTGATATTCGTCTTCGTTGGCCGATTCCCTTAATAAAAAAAAAATAAAAAATGAACGACAAAAACTGCGAAATGATTATATTATTACCGGTTGGATAAGAAGTTTCTGACTAGTCAGATTTTCTGCGGTTCACACAGTGGTCCTCATAATCTTGAAAGATTGGTTGTCGTATCATCGTGGCTGTTCTGTTCTTCGAGCATGGCTTGGGGTTAAGGTTAGGCCAACCGGGAATTCTACGGAAACCAACGTGTGGGATTTAAAGTCGAGATTTACACATTATTATGAACTAGGTCGCTGCTACGTAGATCCGCTGGTCTCGATATCCGGCCGACGTCGGTTTGATTTTGGGAACCCACCCACATGGTAGTCCTATCGATCCTGATTTACGTAGGATTTGCTGACTGGAACTGAGTTTAAATTACACAATTAATAAAATCAGGCATACGTAATTATTAATAATGTTGCTTTTGAAGACTGATCAATATTATTTTGAAGTTAAATGGAATGAATTACCACGCATTTCGTAAAGTGTTATGTCGTTATATGTCTTCAGTGTTTTATTTTATCTATGAAAGTCTCAACGAATACTTTAAAACAGCGGATCAATATCTATATTAATAAAAGTGAAACCTTACGACAATTGCAGCGCGCCTTTCGCTACTCCTCTGTTAATGCTGATTCGGTGGCCCTCAGATTTTATACAGCGCTTAGTATAGACTGCCGTCGTGTCCCCGGCACAGAAAATAAAAAAAATAATTAATAACTCGCAGAACGTTTGTATTAGTTTCTAGGTTGCGACACATTGGCGTTCGGTCTATTTTTTCGGCAAATTAATGTAACTAAGATTGGTTCCGGTATAGACTGTATCACACTCACAAAACAACTTCTGGTTAGGACTGGTTTGAATGATGAGATTGAGTTCTAACTCTAAGACTATCAAGTATAAAACTTTGTGTGTTCTCAATGTGCCTAGACTGGGAAAAAGAAAGGGTCTGGAATTGGGAGATTGACGCTGCAGGGCCAAAAGTACAGGTTTGTGTTTTCAATATGCCTAAGAAAATATTATAATATTTCTTTTCCATTAACACATGACGTTATCACTTCCCGCGATGTACAAACAAACTAACCCGTGCGCAAATCATAGCCATTTGACGGATGCTGGCGGGACGCGCAGGACGTCAACGCGCAAAAGGGAGAGCAGTAAAACGTATCTAAAAACAAACAAACAAACAAAAATAAAATAAAACTAAAGGAACAGGCAAAATGAAACAGGTCCATAATAATCACCCAGAACTGAAAATAATAAATCGATTTATCCCGGACAGGGCCGGGAACTCAGCTAGTTATGAATTAGCCATTTGACGGATGCTGGCGGGACGCGCAGGACGTCAACGCGCAAAAGGAGAGCAGAAAAACGTATCTAAAAACAAATAAACAAAAATAAAATAAAGCTAAAGGAATAGGCAAAATGAAGCAGGTCCATAATAATCACCCAGAACTGAAACTAATAAATCGATTTATCCCGGGCAGGGCCGGGAACTCAGCTAGTTATGAATAATAACGAAACAGTTTTGCACACACAAAAAAAGCAGGACTAAAAAATGAGGAAACAATACCGTAAAACTGGTGAGGTAGTACTGTGAAATAATAATAAAAGTCTCTGTCTATCTGTCTGAGCGTCTGTCCATCTGCCCGTCAACCCGTCTGTCTGTCTGTCCATCCGTTCGTCCGTCCGCCCGTCCTTCAGTCTTTTTGTCTGTCTGTCTGTCTGTCTGCCTGCCTGTCTCCGTCCGTCTGTCTGTCTGCCTGCCTGTTTCCGCCCGTCTGTCTGTCTGCCTGTCTGCCTACCTGCCTGTCTATCTGAGTGTCTGTCTGTTTTCCCTCCCACTCTCTTTCTGTCTCTCTCCACCACCCCAACCCCCCGCCCTCCCTCCCTCCCTCTCTCTCTCTCTCTCTCTCTTTCTCTCTCTCTCTCTCTCTTCTTCCCTTAAGCTTTTATCAGAGAGGTAATTTCCCTGCCCAGTAATTAGCTATTTGCGTCTTCACTGCCCAGCGATTGAGACCTGCGATTATCCTTCTCTCATTAACCGTAATTAAATTCATTACAACTCTATCGTGATTCAGATGTTCATTCATTGTGTTGCTACATTTAACCCAGCGGTTCTCAGAATGCCAGGCCATATTGCTTCCCTGGTGATTACAGGTTTCCTCAGTTCCTCCCTCATTTCCAATTGTCATCTAATAACTTTTCCACTATCGTACTTTTACAGTGGTAATTATTGAAACGGTTTAAGAAACTATATTTTTCTCTTTAAATTGCAATCAAGTCGGGATCTTAGTTCTTGTTTGTTCCAACTCTACTTTTTGCACAACTGAGAAATTCGATGTTAAACGTTTGCGGCTCTAGCATTATGATATGAAGTTAGAATAAATCGGAATTGTGAAACAGCTCGATAAGTGCTACAGCGCATTTCAAACAAGTGTCAAAGTGCGCATTTGCTATACCTCTTCTACATACTAAACGATCTCCAGTTGTTGATTTTTTTTTTTCAGAAAAGGGACATCGAACAAACAAGAACTAAGTCACGAAATGGAAATGAAATCCTTATTGTAATGACTCACAGAGCGTCCACAGTGTACACGGTACAGACTTTGCCAGTTTGGAATTCCTCCTCTGACTAGAATCCATTTCCAGTTCCTGCCCTGGCTAAAATTCCTCCCCCTAGACTTGAAATTCCTCCCCTGGGAGCAAAGTTCCTGCCGTCTGAGCAACAATGCTTTAACCACTTCTTCATTTTGTATTTTCCTCAGAGGAACGACGTAGTCAAAGAGGACATCATAGTTGGCTTTCCCATATCTTCCAGACCCGGAGGTGACTGATACTATCACGGCAACCATGACTGCAACAAGGTGTTGTCACCGTAGATCTTCTAGATAGCGACAACAATTTGTCAAATCATTCTGGTTTTAAAGGGAACATGACAAAATATTATCAAGGCATGTACATTTCTATGGCATTGAAGCTTTCTTGAGGACTGGGTTCGGACATTCAATAATGTGAATAAAATACATGCCAGTTTGACAACATTTCTCGCAGTAGTTGTTTGGCGTCAGCGATTTCAAAGCTTTGACCAAAGAAGGATTCTGAGTAAAAAAAAAAAAAGGTACACCATAGACGAAAGGTTCTGTGTGTCGTGATTTCTCATTTGCCGAGAGAGAGAGAGAGAGAGTATTGAAAAATGGCTGAGAAATTTCACTATTTTCAAATACCTATAATTTGTAGGTTATGATCTGAAGGGTCAGTAACCCTCGGAAGATCTGAGAGTTTTGCTGATTACGAAAAAGAAACGGAACTGAGAAAATTCGTAGTAAATTTAATTCTCAGTTTTCTCATACGAGGATGTGTGCTATTTGTTATTCTTCACTCACATATGAAAACTGAGTGCTCACCAAACGACTGACGCTGTTTCCGAAGACATGACTGGCTCAAGATCCCATAGGACCTTTTTTGAAATATGGGGCGCTACAGTGCCGATGGTGGCGATCTGCGTTGTGACGATAGCGGCCAACGGGGCTATACTGACCATGTTCTTGAGTCGGCGTGGTCTCAGACGCTGCAAAAATCTCTACTTCGCCAGCCTAGCGTTAGCAGATTTCTTGGTAGGCCTGACTATGCCTTTCAAATTAACGAAAGATCTCCATCATACTTGGGACAGCGCTTGGGGCTGCAGACTCTACCAAAGCCTCAGACAGTCCATTTCGTACGTGTCCTTTCTTAGCATCTTTCTTATCACTTTGGACAAATGGCGTGCAGTTCACTACCCGGTGTCTTACAGAAGAAAAACCACTAAATACATGACTATCTCTGCTGTCATCATCGTATGGGTCCTCGGCTTCATCGTTTTCACCATCCCCCAGATTTGGTGGGATGGATTTATTCAGGCCAAAATCGCAGAATCTTCACGCCAAAACAGCGGAGTGACCGCATTGGGCAACGGTGTCAATAAGACGCCCGGAGAGCATGTTGTGCTTGGTACAAACAGCGCCGACAATAAAAATTCATCTAGAAAAGTGGCATACGCCTTAGAGCATGACTTACTCCCACAGGAAGGTTGCATATGTCCCGAGGGATATCACCTCAGTTTTAATTTATCCATATCCTCCACAACATTATTTTACATCATTCCCCTCGTGGTCATGCTCGTGTTTGATATCAGTTTTTATTTAAAAATCAAATGGAGGAAGAGCGTGGAAGTTCAGAGATCCACGAGTGTGACTGACACTTACTTCATGACCTTGAAAAAACCAGCGATGGACTTACCAGAAAGCTGTATGAATACCGTGGGCGAAGACGATGCTGCCAAAGAATCACTTCTGAAAAATTCGGATAATAAACCAATTAACAAGCATCTGGCACTCGGCGGGGCCCGCGGAGAAAGAAGACATAGTTCCCTCCCAGCAATATCTCCCATTATCAAAGGGCGGACCTCCAGCGGGCGGCGAGTATCGATGCCAGAAAGCAACAGTGGAGGCGGGTGTCGATACGTCGGCCGTAAGTGGTCCGGCTGCGCTACGGCGTTTGGCAACAACCAGAGCCAGCCTCCAAACCCGATGGCGAATCTTGCACCACGATTACACAACGAGGACATGGTGCACGATATTCTGGTCAAGCAGGACAAGAAGACAGCACGGTGTCTCTGCCTCATGCTGGCTGCGCTGGTCGCTACCTGGCTCCCCCATGCGGTGGTCAGCGTGGTCAACTCTCGCTGTTGGTGCCTCTTCGGCACGACCATCACCGCTACATCCTGGTTCTCTCACCTGGATCACGCGATCAACCCATTCCTATACGGGCTCATGTATGTCCAGTTCAAAAACGTGCTCAAGCAATGGTTGCTCATAGAACGTGTGCACGCCTTCAAGATGAGGGACACGCTCATTCTGAAGAACTTGCAGAAGAAAGTCATCGTGGAAGAGAACAACAAGCACCAAAGTCCTAACTCACAGACCAGACACAGCCATCAGGATCTTCAGCACATGAACCAGCAGATACAGATGGTGCAGCCTGAACCAGATAATACGCCTTTGTAAAACAAGCACAGGAGGCAGCCACAGGTAGGTGAGAAAGTAACTGGTCTCCCTAGACCTACTTAAAGGGTTATCACACTAAGCTCGGAACGACACAGTCACCTGCTGGTAGACCAGAAGTGTACACCATAATTTCCTATATTTTCTCAGTAAATCCGAGAAGACTCTATCATACTAAACCCAGACAGACACAGTCAGCTCCTGGCAGACAACAAGTGCACACCATAATTTCCTACATTTTCTTAGTAAATCCGGAAAGATCCTATCATACCCACAAGCCCAGTCAGACACAGTCAGCTTCTGCCATTATTTCTTGGGTGTTCATTCTGAAGGTAGCAAATGGCTGTAACCTACCGAGCATAATATGATATCCTCATTATGTTATCTCCATGCAGATGGTTGGCAGACAATTCTGGTAGCGTCTCCTTCTGTCCTATCTGTCTGTTATAATTATTTTGTCTATCGGCTTGCTTTTTTCCTAGCACAATGTGAGCGTTAGTTTATCCACGTGCTTTCTCCAAACTCAAACTCTGATTCTATCTCCACGTTTTACCCCCCCCCCCCCTTCCCCCAAATAAAATAAAATTTACAAAATTTACAAAATGAGATAAGGTCATTATGCAATAACAAAGTGTATTCTGCCATCCTACAAAAATTTTGGTGCCTCACTTGTGGGAACTGATCTTAACGTGTCAAGAAAAAAATTGATTTCGTCGGTTCAATGCAAGGAGTAAGTGATTATTTTGACCATTTACGGAATTTCTGTGCCATTATTTAGTAAATGTGTGTTGTAGGCTACCTATGCATGTGTGCAGACGATCATGCGAGTGTGTAGTTGTGTTTGTATGCATTTATGCATAATAGGAAAGTGGATTATTATTTTGTGTCTGTCCCTGTAAACCACCTTGAGCCGCGAGGAAAAGCGCGCAATGTAAATGCACTTTATAATTATCAAAATTATCATCACTTCCTTAAGCTGTGCTTTCATGTGTACAGAAAAGGAAACAGTTTCAAAAATTCATCAAGTAGTAAGCTAAGAAAGAAAGAGGGGTTCCATGTGTACAGAAATGGCGTTTTCGTACACAAGATTATATTCTTTTTATTTCACTGCTTGACGGATTTTTGACGTTTCCGTTTCAGTACATAATGAAACCCCAGCATTAGTTGTGACACTAGAGATATCACCGCTACTGCTTGCTCTGAGCCGACGGCTTAACATTTTGTAAAGTTTAACAACAAATCTTTACAAGCACTCTCAAAATTCGCTGATGTGGAGATAGAATAGAGCAGTTCCCGGTGTGTGTGTGTGTGTGTGTGTGTGTGTGTGGGGGGGGGGTCAATGAATTATTGTTCAGTAATTGTTTGGCATGTGTCATTCTATTGTTTTAACAGGAATTCTGGGTAAAGAATAGCTGAGTATTAAAATTCTCAGAAAGCGCTGCTGGCTGGTACCACAGGTATTCAATGGAAGAGGAAGAGAAATGGCTATTTGGCTTTTTAAATCAAGTGCATTTCGTGTCAGTGTATTCCACTGTATTTGTTATTGTATTTTTTTCTGTGTACACGTCAGAAGCAAACTTCCTTCGGGATCTGTAAAGTCCATTCTATTCTAGTCTATTCTATTCTGTTCTGTTCTATTCTATTCTATTTCACGGTTAACGTGTTATGAATTCCGACACAAATGTAACGAATTTGATTCTTCACGATTGTACATGGGACCTCTTCCATTGTGCAGCAGTGTCCTAGATTAGGACTTAAGACTGCACTGTGACAAGTTGAGGGCATGAGAATCTAAGATAATTATGTACTGTGCCCAGGCCAGATTGTTTCGTTTCAACAAACTTGTACGAAGCTGTATTTCTAGGGGAAAAATCATAAACACTCTGATGCTGTCTTTCTGCCTGTCTGTCTTTGTCTCTGTCTTTCTCTGTTTGTCTCTCTGACTGTCTGCCCGTCTCTCGCTCTCTTTCTCTCTCCTCCCCCTCTTCTGTCTCTCCCCCTGCCCCACCCTCGTTCCCCCCTCTCTCTCTTTCTCTCTTTCCCTCTTCCATCTCCTCTCTTTCCCTCCCTCTCTCACTCTCTTTGTCTGTCTTCTATCTCTCTCTTTCTTTCTCTCTCCTTCCCCCATCTCTCTTTCTCTTTCGCTCACTCTCTTTCGCACCATCGTAATCCTATACCAATGAATGAACTAAATATACTAATTATTGTAGAACATCAGCTCTGGACAAACCCATAATTATACCCTAAGCCGATATACGAGTGTCCTCAAAAACCAGCGCCCGTGATTGATTTCATTTTCCTGAAACATCTGCTAGCATTAAAAGCTTTCTTTACATAATTGTCATAATAGTCACAACTGTATAGATCAGGTACTCCAGAGACCACTCGATTCCTCCATTATCGTGTCACTGACCATAGACAGCACTGCCCGCTTTCCAGCCCTCGGCGTCCATTCGCTCATCAGTAGCCTCGGGAAATGCGGGCAATTTCAATTAGCCATCTCCCCGTAGGGATCAGTAGGTAGTCGAGGGGAGCTCACGGCGCTAAAATGATTCCGATTACGTATATGTACTTGAACTGGATAAGGATCTTAGTAATATCGAATACTGTGTGTTCAGGAACGTAAAGGATTCATTCAGTGTTTTAAAGCTGATACTCACAGTTGAGGATTATTTAGGACAATGTCATATTATCTGTCCTTTGCTTTCATTGCGTGTCTGTCTGTCTGTCTATCTGACGGTTGATCGGTCACTGTCTGTCCTTGTCTGTCTGTTCGTCCCTGTCTGTCTGTATATCTCTGCCACTAAATAGAACTTCTCCATATTACGCACACTCCAGTAATTGAAAGGCTTAGTTCTATACTTTGACGTAAGTCATTAAAAAACCGAAACTTGAGATACTGAGCAGAAACTGTTCTTCATGCAAACTTCAGCTCTATCAAGGTGTCTCACTCCAATAATAACAGCCTCTGGTTAACGTACCTTGCAGAGAGGACATCATGATTGCTGATCTTTACGCACAGCTATTCATTGCTGAGTTTAGGAGGACATAGGCGTGGTATGAGATAAGATAAGGTGAAAATCACTCTATTATCCCATGAGGAGAGCATATAATGCAGAACTGCACACTCTTCTCAGCACTACGAGAAACATATTGACCCAAACCCACCGACCTGAACATCAAACTCTATCGTGCTCTGTCAGAACTGCAGAAAACCGTAGATTTTCTTCAAAGAACAAATCTGCAGATTTAGATTGGTGAACCAAAGAAGAAGAAGAAGAAAATGCAGTGAGGGAAATTCACTTTGACCTAGCCTGTAAGAGCACATACATTGTACACACATAACGCATCATTACATAAACATATCAAACTCTGTAATAGGCGTATTACATGAGGTAACATGGCATGGAACATAAGTAAAATATGACACAGATCAAGCTATAGTATCTGGTTGAGGAGAATCACGGAGGGCAAAAACGAATCTCTGTATCTGTCTATGAAATAAAAATAACTCCTTCAATTACATTTCTTTAAAACGGCGGATGACAAATTGCAACCATATCGAAAGTTTTGCCTCACGACTTTTCGAGAAAAAAAATAGTCCATATATTCTGTCTGATCTTCAGCGAATCCAGTTTGAATCAAATCAAATGATGAAAAAAAAAATTTGATCTCACAACACGAGCTAATGATTTCTGGGATTGCAAGTGTTTCAAAGTTGAAGTTTATGAAGGATCAAATAAAGATCGTGTGAAGGAGGTCTTGGAATCATACAACATCCCACTTCCCAAGTCATTCCGCTCACTGCTGACCGGCAGCTCTTTCTCCTGGCGACACCCCAGATGGTACCAGCGGATGGTTGGAGGAAGGAAGGAAATACAGAGAAAGATGCAGAACATCGTCTTTCCTCTTCGCAGTTCGCCTCAACACGTCATTGTAGCTAGATGTATGCCCTATTTGACTAGGGTCCCATGCCATGTCACCTCATATCTATTATATATTTCAGTAACTTGCAACCTTTGGCATGACTAACTGGCCAAACTATACACTCTTCAGGCCTTAAATTTGGTAGGAAGGTGGCAATTGAGATCAGGAAGATGATGGCTATAATTAAAAGTTGTTTACTTCAAGCATGTATTTTTAAAAAAATAACAATGTTGAATACTATGTAACATCTGTATGTGCATGTCATAAAAAGTAACGGTATCAAGCGTTCAGTTTGGTGCGTAATGTTGTGGTGCGCATGAGTTCTGAAGCAAGACTGTAGTTTATTACTTTTATTATACTAGAGAGAAGAGGGGGGGGGGGAATCACATGATTGTTTATTCCGGGCAATGCCCAGTAGGTCATCTAGTGATTAATAAGCCTATTGGTGCGTGGACGTGCCATGTCGGGCATGAGTTATGAAGCAAGTTTGTGATTTGGGAAATTGTTTAGATCAGAGAAAGGAGGGAAGAGAAGGATGGAAACACCGGTTTATCCCGGGCAGTGCCGGATACCACATCTTGTAGATAAATAAAACAGCGAAATAACTAAATTAATTAATTAATTAATTAATATTGTTGAACGGTCAGCATGAGTCAGTCTCAGGAGTTCCAGATATGAATCCAGTTGTCAGGGGAAATAATCGCAAGTTAACCCGTAACCAATTTTTACATTTGTGGAATACTAGTCATTACTTTTCCACATAATATGGTATCGAGCTCATAAATCGAGATTGGTGGTTATTTCACTGGACCCAATACTGTGCGATAAAATACCATCGTAATCGAAAGCTGGGAACTTGGAGCAAGGAGACCAACTCAAGTGTATTCTGGCGAAAAGACGCGCCTGGGACTTAATGAATGCATTACACTCACGCGCCCAAGATGGCCCATTCATACCCGGAGCTAGTAAGGACTTGTCGGGGGAATAGGCATTTCTTGTCTAAATGTCTTATTGGACATCCCGTTGTCTCCTAGACTGACCAAAGGCTGCGACTAATAAGAAAGGAAGCCATTTGCATACACGAAGGAGGGAACTGCTAGTAGGCCAGAGGGTCTCAAATTCCATCAGACTCTAGGTACTGCCGGTTTTCTTTTTCCTTAAAGAAAATACACGGTCAAGTTATGAGATCCTTGAAACTAAATAGTTCTGTCTGCTATTGGTGTGTTTCACTTATACCCGAGACACAGGATACCAAGACGGTTCAATTCGCCAAATTCCGTCCGTCGACTTCGGCGCGCATCATCCATGTCAACAGTGCAACAATTCGCACCACACCCCTTCATAATTGAACGCAAAAGTCTAGTACTACCAGAGAGTATAGATGTATAGAGAGGGTTCACTTCCGCCAAATCGCGAAACTAGGTCGCTGCGGTAAACAAGAAACTGAAGAATTGAAAGAGGCCTTCTTCACCAAAGATAGTGTGCATATCTGTTTAGTGTGGTTTATTCATATTTTTGGCCTGAATGAAACTATTTAGAGCCGTTTGTAAGCTCTTACGCCAGGTGGAAATGCACAAACCGGTTTTGTTTACCGCAGCGACATACTTTCCGCTCCATGCTAACAATGGTTTCGCGGCGCCTCCCGTGTCTCGCAGTGCAAATCGACCAATAGTGAAACCTCTCTATATATCTATACTCTCTGGTACTACCAGAGAGTATAGATGTATAGAGAGATCTCACTTCCGCCAAACCGCGAAACTAGGTCGCTGCGGTAAACAAGAAATTGAAGAATTGAAAGAGACCTTCTTCGCCAAAGATAGATATCTGTTTAGTATGGTTTGTTCATATTTTTGGGCTGACTGAAACAATTTAGATCCGTTTGCAAGTTCTTACACCCCATGGAAATGCACAAACCGATTGTGTTTATCGCAGCGACCTACTTTCCACGCCATGCTAACAATGGTTTCGCGGAGCCTCCCGTGTCTCGCAGTGCAAATCGACCAATAGTGAACCCTCTCTATACATCTATAATCTCTGGTACTACAGAGCTCTGGGAGTTGCACCTAGCGTGTTTATACGGGCGCAAGTTGTGGATAAAGTGAAAGAAGGAATGGTCCATCTCTGAATTCTGTGCCTCGGCTTATACTTTACATTTTCTATACGCTGTTGCCGGTTAGCGGCTCGGGGAGGCTTAAGCGACGGTCCAAAGCGAGGTGTGTGGTCTTTGGTGGAGTGAGGTTGTGTTTCTTAAAAATCTCAGTCACTCTTTCTATCCATCGTTTTCTTGGTCTCCCTCTGTCTCCAGATCCGGATGTTATGGTCTATGAAAGATACGATAAGCTAAGATAAGATATACTTTTATTATCATGTTGCTAGGAAATGTGTTGTCACAGCATCAGTAGCTTGGTACAACAGTAAATACAATATCTAAGACCTACAGGTCTTGAACGCATACAGCACACACGCACATTGCTCACACAACATTTACCAGAAAATAAGAACATTACCCACCCACCCACCCACACACACACACACACACACACACACATACTGTCAGAACAATCAAATAACAGCGAAACCGCATCAAGAAACACAAGAAGAAGAAACTAGCTGATGTGGTTGCAGTCTCACAAGGTGTCCAAACCATTTAAACTTTGGTCTGTGTATGTAATCTATTACAGGTTCCTTCCTGACTATTCCTCTTGTGAATCCGTTTCTCATTGTGTCTCATCTGGGCTTGTTTGCTGCTCATTTCGTGTTTCAATTTTTCAATCATGGAGTTTTGAAGTCACTCACTCGTGGGCAGCGGGCGTTGGTGCATGCCTTAGTCTCTGATGTAGCCCCAAACTGTTTATAAGGGATGTCTGCTTCTGCCTATAGATTCATTATGTCAACGAGAAACGCCATTATTATCATCATCACCATCATCATCATAATCACCATCATCATCGTCATCATCATCATCATCGTCATCATCGCCATCATCATCAACATCATCAGCATCATCACCAGCATCACCATCATCAGCATCATCATGATCATCATCATCATCATCATCATCACCATCATCATCATCATCATCATCATCATCATCATCATCATCATCATCATCATCATCATCATCATCATCATCATCATCATCATCATCATCATCATCATCATCATCATCATCATCATCATCATCATCATCATCACCACCACCACCACCACCACCGTCATCATCATAATCACCATCATCATCACCATCACCACCATCATCACCATCATCATCACCATCATCATCATAATCACCATCATCATCACCATCACCATCATCATCATCATCATCATCATCATCACCACCACCACCACCACCACCATCATCATCACTACCTCTCTGCGGGATGAAAACTCAGCCCAACAACATTTATTAAGAGCAATTTGGTAGGTTGATAAAACTTGTAAATCACATCAGAATGTCCAGCAAGTGTCCGGGGATGAGAGAGGTCCAGCTGTTTAACATTCTGCTACAGGCTTCTCTCTTCTAGCTGTAGACCAGGGCTTTCAACCTGGGGGGGATTGGGAAGACATTTCTGGCTTGGGGGTAGATGGAGCATGGGGCGTGAGTCCAACCAAAAGGGAAAACAACGGTAAACTTTTAGGCTGGGCGGGTTTCAAATATAGACACATTCTGAGACAATGTTTTATGATAATATGTTTTGTTATCGTGTATTTCTTTTTCTATATTTCCATCCGTGTAAGTTGGGGGTGTGGTGGAGGGGGGGGGGGGTAGAGTAAGAGAGAAAAAACAAGGGAAAGAGAGAGAGGGAAAGAAGAAGGAGAGAAAGAGAGAGAGCATGAGAGAAGGAAATAGTCAGAGAAGAGAGAGAGAGAGCGGGAGAAGCAGAGAGAGAGAGAGAATGAATGAGAGAGAGGGGGAAAGAGAGACAAATTGACAGATGCAGAGAGAAAGAATGAGAGAGAGAGAGGAAGAAAGAGAGACAAACAGAGATGCAGAGAGACAGAGAGAGAGAGAAGAGAGAACGAATGCACCAAAGACTGGGTTAAAGGTATTTTTAAAAAAAAATTGTTTTCCTCTTGGGAGGAAGGGAGGGGAAGGGGCTCCAGGGGAAAAAAGGTGGGGGGAGGGGGGGGGGTCATCAGAGCCTTGAGAGGGGCCAGAGACCAACAGAGGCTGAAGACCCTTGTTGTAGAGAGAACCAAATATCCCAGTATGCCCAGCTATCTATGCATTGACATGCACTCACACAATGGATTAAGAGCAAAAAAAAAACAAACAAAAAAAAAGGTCAGTTAATGAACACATCAGCAGGAAGCTCACGATAACTCATCCCGTCTCTTTTTTCCTCTCTCCCTCCTCCTTCTCTCCCCCTTCTCACCCCCTTTCCCTTCCCCTCACCGGCCACCTCTCACCCCCCATCCTCCATATCGTCGGTGTAGAACAACACTCCTGTAACCCACAAAATATGTTGATGTGGGTTACAGGAGTGTTGAATCTCACCAACAATTCATTATTTGGTCATTAAAAAAAAAAAAAAAAGAGGCCATTACTGTAGATGCTTACAGTACCTCCCTCCCTCCCTCCTCACTCCCCCACCCCCACACATACAGATATACCCCTACCCCCAAACCCTATATTCTGGGATGAAGATCTTGGGAGAGATAAAAAGAGGGTAAGCCCACAACGCGGAAGTACACCCTTCCCCCGGCCTCCCCTCACCCTTCCCCCGGCCTCCCCTCCCCCTTTCCCGCCCCCTCTCATCTTACCCCCCTGCAGGCCAAAGTATTTATCAAAAGAAGGATATTATCGAATTTTGTAGAAGTTTCTCTCTCGTGCCACACACGACGTTTTTGGGTTGTACGTACATACGATAACCTCATCCCCCCTCCCCCATTCAAGTCACCCCCCCCCCCGCGCCACCGTTACCGCCCCTGAACAAATGGTACCCATACCCTCTCACAAACCACAACTATCTTCTGTTATAAAAGGGAAAAAAAAACAAATAAAAAGACGATTACCGTAAACCTCTCATTAATCAGGGCTCACCCCAAACCCCGTTTTCTGTCTAATAGAACATGATTAGCGAAACATCACAGACAGCCTGTTCTTGATGAATTATGTATGATTATTACCAAGGGTGCTTACTGCAGATCCTGCGTGACATCTGATTAGCAAGATACTTCCGCCTTAGTGATAAACGTTCTCATACACCAGTCAAGGAGCATTTATTGTACAATAGTCTGTTCGGAAACTTCCTAGTCCGTCTATGTCGACTTTCTCAGAAGTCGAATGATTTAGAGGGGTATCATACTAAGTCTGGAATCTCACTTCCAGCTGCTGCCAGCAAAATGTACACCCAAGAAATAATGACAGAAGCTGACTGTGTCTGATTGGGCTTCGGGACACGGTGGTCTAGAGGCAGGGTGTTCGCCTCTCGGGTTCAAGTCCCGGTCGGTGCAGGGATTTTGAAATCTTGCTATGTCCCATCTTTATTTGACGGACATAGATGGGACAAAGCCACTTTTAACTGAACACTTACACCGCGTTTTACACTAATTTTGAATGACTATCTGAAAGGGGCCATAACTCTGGCAAAATTTAACTTGCCCATTTTTGGGAAAACGCTCTTCAATTCATGTCCAGCAGTGACTTTTTGCACCCGCTTGCCGAGACACGAACAGAAATGAGCGCCTGTGCAAACCACTAAAATGTGTCCAACCAAATATTATTATAATTAAGTAATTTAGTCCACCGAGCATTGTTCCTTGAATATTGTCCGTTGTTTTTCTCGTTCAAGGAAAACGTTTAAGAGGCATTATCTTTGCACTATTTCTTTGTTTCGTTGAAAACGAGAGTTTATATAATTCAGCAACTTAACTCTTTCAGGCCCAAGCAACACATTGTGTGTTCATCAAATTGACTTTTTTTTTTATTTACTGCTACTTTTGTCAAATTGATTTTTTTAAATCTGTATTAACGTCACATTAGATGTTTTACAATAGGAATTAAATCAGCACAGTCAAAAATCAGTGTGAACAAAACGTGCCAATATGTATGGGCCATAAAGAGTTAATTTGCTCAAAAGAAGCAATAAAAACTATGCTTTTTAATTCCCTATCTGAGAAGCGCACATTTGTCCCGTCGATACAAAATAGTTCCATAGCAAAATTGCGTTTACTATCCAGTTGCCCAACAAAGAGTATTTGACGTCATTAAGTAGTGTTGCCCAATTTGACTTTAACCCTTTTAAGAGTGGTACTATGTGAATATGAGATCTATGGCCATGCCATACCATTTTAACTCATGAAATACTTGCAGAGTATGAACAAGAGATCTATAGCCATGTTGCATCATTTTAACCCTTGTAAGACTGGTACTATGTGAATATGAGATATATGGCCATGTCATACCATTTTAATCCATGAAATACTTGCAGAGTGTGAACAAGAGATCTATAGCCGTATTGTATCATTTTAACGCTTGAGATACTGGTACAGTGTGATGACATAATATTATTTTAACCCATGAAAAAAATAATTGCACAATGTGAACATGAGATCTTTGACATTGTTATATCATTTTAACCCACTGCCTTTCTGTGCGTGTTTCTCCTAATTTCTACATCTCCATGAGTGACCCAGCTATTAACGCAGCCATTAAAACACAGTTAAATACGTTTGTACCAAGTGACAACAGTAGAAAGTTTGTTATTCAGTAAAAGCTTTGAGATTCGGACCGTACAATGTTAGTTTTATTACCGTCTGGCATTTACCACCCGCATTTCGAAAGATACACACTTCTACAAAGTGTCTAGTAAAATGATCCGCGCACCGGAGCTGAATTGCGATTTTGAGCCTGAACTACATGAAATGCGTCAAGATGGGCTTTTAGTTTAAGCATCAGAAGGGAGATCATTCGAGACTGGCATCTGAAATTTCAACACAAAAAGGGAGGTAAAAAAAACATGGACTAGGGCAAGGAGAGATAACAGAAGAAAGAGGAAGTACTCGTTCTTAACCGAGTTTCTCTCCAGTTGAAGAGATTTTAGGGGTTCGGGTTACTGAAAAGCTCCGATAACGTCTTGAGACCTTTCCAGGGCAGTTGTCTTTCTTTGCTGACAGAGTCGTGACAACTTAAAGGTCAGTATTTTGTAGTGGAGAGTGCTGGGAAGTGGTAGACTGGCTGTTGCCAGGCTCTCTCTCTCTCTCTCCTGTCAGCTTGTTCTCTATCTCGGCGTGGTCAGGGAAACCCTGATTGAAAAATGCGCCGAATAGATAGGTCTAGTCTGTCAGACAAACAGACTGGCAAGTAATTAGTAGATAAGGGATAGATATGCAATGTGAAATACATGTATAAGACAGGCAAGCAGATACGCAGATAGATGGATGACCGATTAGGCGGTGGGACGGTCGGACAGATCGATAGATAGATAGATAGATAGATAGATAGATAGATAGATAGATAGATAGATAGATAGATAGATAGATAGATAGATAGATAGATAGATGGATGGATGGATGGATGGATGGATGGATGGATGGATGGATGGATGGATGGATGGTTGGGTGGATGCATGGATGGATGGATGGATGGATGGATGGATGGATGGATGGATGGATGGATGGATGGATGGATGGATGGATGGATAGACAGATAGAAATATAGATAGACAGATAGATAGATAGATAGATAGAGATAGACAGACAGACAGACAAACAGGGGATGAACGGACGGACGGACGAACAGACAGACAGAAACAGACAGACTGCAAACGTTTGTGTAAATAGGTAATTGTCCCACGTACCACGGCCATTGTTTTGAGAAATGAGTTGTTTTTAATCAGTGTGTTGTTGTAGTTGTTGTTGTTGTTTATTCTGGCACATAATATAAAATGGTACTGATAGAGATCTCGGCGTATTCTTTTTCCTTCATTATGGAGATGGACAAAATTGTTTATATTCGTTGAAAGCCCAAACTTCCAGTATCTGATATTTCTTTCAAAATCGGCACTTACGACAATTAGGCTTTCTACAGACGATCTAAACCATGAATATTTAAGGTCCGGTAGCGTCCAGATAAAATGCTAAAGCTGGACTAATCCTGGAATGTCAACGTCAGCGTCGTGCGTGAGCGCTCAGTGACTCCGACCAATACATCACCTGTCAACGGCATCTTGCACGCCCCTCCACGACGACTGAGCACGTCTTAGGCTAAAAATCCATAAAACCTGACACCGTCACGATACCGAAACAAAATGCATCCTTGTCCGTATCTGTGCCGTATCGGTGTTGTTTTCGTGTTAATGGATTCAGAAAGTAAGATTTTGCATTGGCTCGATTTTTTTCGTATCGGTGTCGTGCATTCAAGGCGATAACAGTTAGTTGTTGTGTTTTTTTTTTTCTGGGGCAGTGGGCTGAGTTAAACTGTATTCAGTTTGGTATACAATACATTGCCTCTAAGCTGTTAATATGGGAACTTTAATAATAATAATAATAATAAAGTTCATTTATATAGCGCATATCTAAAGATGCTCTATGCGCATTACAAAACATGCAGAAACAGAACAAATCTCATTCCTAGCAACTGATAACACACACAAAGGCACACACACACACAAACACTATCTCTCCCTCCTCTTTCTCTCTCTTTCTCTCTCTCTCTCTCTCCTTCACACACACACACAAAACACCAATACATATCAGACTACACATCAAAGTGTTTTCTGAAGAGATAGGTTTTCACTTCAGATCTAAAAAGTGCTTCGCTTTCTATGTTTCGAATATTTGGTGGTAAGGAGTTCCATACAGTTTACTTTATAAGCATGGAGACACGGTGGTCTAGAGGCAAGGTGCTTGCCTCTCATGCCAAAGGCACTGAGTTCGAATCCCGGTCGGTGCAGGCATGTTGGAATTATTGAGATTTTTCTCATATTATTTTCCTGTCCCTGATCCTATGGTGGGTATGATCGAGCGCCCTAGACTTCTCGGATAAGGACGTAAATTTCGGAGGGCCCAGTGTGTACGTTACGCATGTTAAAGATACCTTGGCAATTGGAAATCGAAAAGAGCAGGCCGAACAGGCCACTGCCCGGGCAAAATTAAATAAAAGTTATCCCTACCACCCCCCCCCCCCACCCGAAAAAAACAAACCCCGCCCTGCTCCAGTTGTAACTGGGCTACAATGACACAAAGGCAAACTTCCCAAATGGGATTAAAGATGTATACAAAATACGAAAACACAAATACAAATAAGCTGTAGATGAACAGTGAATAAAATTCAGTATTTTCTCTATTAAATAATTTGACTCTGTATTTTTACACTTCGGCCTCCCAGACAATAGAGCCCTAAATCTAAATTATTGGAGTTGCCTTCAGATGAACGGCAGGATATGCAGTTTTTCTCTATTCAGGACTATCAGTATGTTCTTATAGGGCCCTGCATCGGGCCAAAGTGCAACTGAGCTTAATTAGTATGCATTTTTAATGCCTTATATCTGTCATCTTCAGCGCTTTTATAATATTAAGGGCCACAACGATAGAGCTTTTCTGCATTTGGGAAAATGATATTGTTTCAAAATAGCCCTGCTGTGAGCCAAAGTGTACTTAGCATTGTATGAATTTTAACGCCATGGATCAGCCACTTTTGGAAAATCCGGAAGATCGTCTCTGATCCAGTCTGATTGTGGCGAGAAATGGCACTCACCCCCCCCCCCCCTCCCCATCCACCGAAAACAAGAGAAACGAAAACAAACAAATGATGTGAAAACGACGGGAATAATCAGATTCAGAAATGGTTCGACCATTGTTTCTGTTAACAATGGGAAATCAATGCCAGTTTCACCATCCAAAAATATTCCTTCTGGTACACGCGAGATATGTAAAATGTAAGCCATTATTTTTCTCATTTTCTGTTCCATTTTGTCTGCAAGTGTCTTTCAGTCGATATCTGTCTATCTATCTATCTATCTATCTATCTATCTATCTATCTATCTATGTATCTATGTATCTATGTATCTATGTATCTATCTATCTATCTATCTATCTATCTATCTATCTATCTATCTATCTATCTATCTATCTATCTATCTATCTATCTATCGTCTGTCTGTCTTGTCTATATATAAATTATCTATCTATTATCTATGTATCCATCCGTCTGTCTGTCTTTCTGTCTATCTACCTATCTGTCTATCTAATCGATAGATTTTTCTAGCTATCTGATCTATCTGTTTAATCTATCGATTTTCTATCTATCTACATATCTGTCTGTCTGTCTGTCTGTCTGTCTGTCTGTCTGTCTATACAATCACATTATGTCTGGGCCTTTGTTCTTACACTGTACATAGATTTATTGATTACTCAATACAAAACCGTAGCACTGTCTCAATGTGATGTCCAAAATGTACAGAATTTTGCACATTCTCCTATATCGGACATATCTGCTGAATGACTGATATAGATAGACAGATAGATAGATAGATAGATAAATAGATAAATAGATAAATAGATAGATAGATAAATAGATAAATAGATAGATAGATAGATAGATAGATAGATAGATAGATAGATAGATAGATAGATAGATAGATAGATAGATAGATAGATAGATAGATAGAGAGATAGATAGATAGATAGATAGATAGATAGATAGATAGATAGATAGATAGATAGATAGATAGATAGATAGATAGATAGATAGATAGATAGATAGATAGATAGGGGGGAGGGGTCACAGGAAGACTGACAGGGAGAGAGAGAAGCAGAGACAGAGACAGACAGACAGACAGCCAGAGACAGACAGAGAGGGAGAGAGAGCGAGAGAGGCAGAGACAGAGAGGGAGAGAGAGAAAGAAACAGACAGACAGAGGGAGGGAGGGAGAGAGAGAGGGGGGGGGGGGAAACAGAGTTGTTACTATTGTATTGTAAAGCGCTTTTGTGTTCACCATGTGGAGACCGGCGCTTACAAATTTTACCCCATTATAATTACTAGCCAACCCGAGCGAGATCAATCTTGCGAATTCCTCGTGCCAAGTCCAAATGTGTATCGAGTTTTTGGCCACATTAATAACGACATTTGGATTCGATGCCAAGACTGATAGAAGTTAATATACGACCAGCAATGTGTGAAGACAAGTCCAGAATGCAATTTCCGATCATACTTTTTGATTTTATTCGGTGAAAATGCTTCTCCTTTTTGTGGCTGAAAATACAAATCATGAATAAACACTGTCAAAGATTAAATTTTGTCCAAAATGAATGTGTCTATTCAATTTATCGTAATAAGTTGAGACAGTGCACAAAGGTTCACAATTTCTGGTCACGTAGTCAGGACCTTCTGGCCGTATAGGTAGAATCCGCATATCCACCATCTTGTCTGTCCGGACCCACTTAAGGCGTCGCGAACCAATCGGCGGCGAGTTCACTACAGTAAACAATGACACGTGTGTATACGCACATGGGAGACGTTCGGTCAATTCTTTCACTTCCTTTCTCTTGTTTACACGAATGGTAGGGAATCGGGCCAGTTTGGATACATCCTTTCCACCCCTGTCACAACAGTCAGCTGCAATGCAACCAGCAGGCATTTTAACTGCTTTATTATAGTATCTCTATGGCATAGACACATCTCGAAGTTACACTCATCAGCTGATCCACCGGCCATCTTGTTTGGCGGAAGTACAAAACAAAAACATCTGTGACGTCATGCGCATTCTACCTATTACAGTATGGTTAGTCGGGCCGTTGAGTCAGAGAATACACAGATGTGATACCTCAAGCTGGTATCCATTCAGTCGTCTATGTGGCAGAAAGAAACGAAAAACGAAGCTTCCATTCACACTTTTCGATTCAACTAAATTGAAAATGCATCTTGCTATTTCGCGTCCCAAAAACAAATTGTAAGTCCGAGTCCACGGAAGAGATGGCTGAAGGTCCCCGTCTCAGCGTTGCCGGTGAAGATTTTCAAAAATCCCAAGAATCTCGTACAAAAAATCTAGTTTTTTTCCAAACAAAAAAATACATTTTACAATTTACATTTTTTTTAAACACATCTATATAAAAAAGCAGTAAGGAAAAAAAATTCACTGCTGCGAAAAAGAAATGCCCAGACCTGAAAAAATTACATGTGAAAGATAGTTCTTTTTGCTACTATGTCTACTCCTTTGACATGAAAGCGAAGTATCGCAATTTTGTAATAAATGAAAATAGGCCTCAAAATATCGAATAATGCTTTCTCCTCAACAATGATGGCCTCCCTCCTGCCTTTGTTTTGTTTCGACTTTAAACTTCCGCTTGCGTTTCAAAGTTAGAAGGCATGGGTTTCTGTGCCGTCTGCCTTATGCACGGGCCATGCGGGTGTTACTGTGCCAGTTGTGAGTTGTTTTCTACCTAGATCTACATAATCTGTGTGCTGATTGTGCGTGTTGTTTTCTAGATAAAGATATTTCTCCCGGGCAGGGCCGGGTAACTCAACTAGTAATTTATAAATATTGAATTTAAGTGCTCCGATGTTTTTGTCCCAGAAAAAAGAAGACACAAAATATTTTCTTCGAGTGGAATGAAAAAGTATGACAGGAAATTTCGCTCTACCCCTCTATTTACACATCGCGGTGGTCAAAAGTCAACTTTAAAAATCATATCTGTGTATTCCTGGGGTCAGCGGGCTATCTATTTGTATTTGTATTTGTATTTGTATAACTCTTTAATCCCATTTGGGAAATTTGCCTTTGTGCCATTGCAGCCCAGTTACAACTGGAGCAGGCACGTCGTCGCCACAGTGCAGCGCCGGTCGGCGGTTCTTTTTTTGGGGGGGGGGGTGAGGGAGGGGGAGGAAATGAATTTTATTTAATTTTGCCCGGGCAGCGGCCTGTTCGGCCTGCTCTTTACGATTTCCAACTGCCAAAGTATCTTTAACGTGCGCAACTTGCACACGGGCCCTCCGAATTTTTTCGTCCTTATCCGAGAAGTCTAGGTACTCGATCCTACCCCTCAATAGGATCAGGGACACAAAAATATGAGAAAAATCCCAAACTTCCAACATGCCTGCACCGGCCGGGCTTTGAACCCGGGACCCTTGGCATGAGAGGCGAGCACCTTGCCTCTAGACCACCTTGTCCCCATGTCTAGTACAAATAACACGAAAAGCAAAACAAAATGATGCTGAGACTGTAAAGTCCACATAAGTCACGGAGCTGCAGTTGTATATGATACGTACGAATGTAATGATCTACCGCAGGATTTGGAGCGCTTGGATTGGATTCTGAGAAAGGATATGGAATCTGTGTCACCGTAAAGCATGGCTATGTGGCAGCTCAGTCCACCGGCTATTTGGTATATCCGTAAGATTTAGACTACTGTGCTGATATCCCCACCCCCCTCTCCCTTCTCCCTCATTTCTCACCATTTCCTCTCTCTTATCAGTTTTTGGTGAAAGTCCTGCGAGAAGTCGGTTAGGAGGATTTATATCTGTAAGTCTCTCTCTCTCTCTCTCTCTCTCTCTTCTGTTTTTCTCTCTGTCTCCGTCTGTTTGCCAAAGAGGATTTGAACCTGAGGCCTCTCGGATTCACTCACTCACCCACTATCTCTCTCACTCTCTCTCTCTTCTCACTCTCTTTCTGTTTCTGCCCCCCCCTCTCTCTCTCCCTCTGTATCTGTTTGTTTCTGTCTCTCCTTGCCCCTTTCTCACTTTCTCTTTCACTTCCTACTTTCCTCCTCTCTCTCACTCTCTTCTCGGCCCTCTTTCTCTTTGCTTTCTCTCTTTCTCAGTCTTTCACTTTTGCCAGCCAGTGATTCACACCTACCCTCTCTTCTCTTCTTGTGTCTTTCTGTCTTTCTTACTCACCCTCCTCTCTCTCTCCCTCTACATTTGCCTATTTCTCTCTCTCTCTCTTTTCCCCTTTCTCTCTCTTTCATTTCCTCCTTCCCTCCTCTCTCTCTCTTCTTGGTCCCCTTTCTCTTTTCTCTCTCTTTTTCTCAGTCTTTCACTATTGCCAGGATTATAATAATAATAATAATAATGGATGGCATTTATATAGCGCATATCCATTACAAAAATGCTCTATGCGCTTTACAGAAACATGTCAAAAAATACATGGGTAAACTCACACACACAACCCACATTGATACACACATAATAATAATAATAATAGATAGCTTTTACATAGACTAGAAACTCTCATACAAATGACATTTTAACATCCTTTTAAACTGTGAAAATACTTGCGAACTGCGGACATCTAAAGGAATCTCATTCCACACCCTGGGCCCAACATGGCTGAAAGCCCTTTCACCAAAACTTTTTAGGTTCACTACGGGTACTTTTAGTCTAAGGTTGTCAGAAGATGATCTTAATGCTCTTGCAGGGCGATGCAGTTCTATAAGTTCTGAAATATACTCTGGCGACATGTTGTTGACACATTTATAACAAAATAAAGCCAATTTATATTTTATTCGCTGCTCAATAGGTAGCCAGTGGAGCTCCTTAAATATTGGTGTTATGTGATCTATCCTTTTTCTTCTTGTTATTAGTCTTGCAGCAT